>JANZXP010000195.1:17782582-17821281 GCA_027576715.1 Erythroxylum flavicans | reverse complement strand
TTAGGCAGTTCAGTTTTAGTGGGATTCTGAATGTAACTTGACTTCCAAGTCAAGATGCCTATATATAGCTCATTCGAGCTTTGCTCTCAACTCACGCAGAGAGAGAGCATTCCTTGTATTCTTTTGAGGGAAAGTAATATAAAGGTTGGTTTAGCCGTATCTCTGGTGTTCCTTTGTTGCCTTTATTTCTTGTTGCTTTCTTAAGCATTGTTTCTTCGAGTGTGTGAGCGTAAACACTTCGAGGGTCGTTGAGGGCTGAGTCTTGCTTAAGCGACTAAGTGAGACTGCCGTACAAAGGGTAGTTGGTGATAGAATTAGGTGAAAGTTCGAGTCCCAAGGTGACCTTTGTATCACCTAGCCTATTAATCACTCATTCAATGAATTCAGGTTCCAATTCTACTACACAAGAGCACAAAAGCATCACATATAAAAATCAAATCTTGTCAAGAAGCCAATCTCATAATAAGCCAAAATAATTATGTGTTTCACCACTAGTCGGCCAAACTAGTGTGCAAACTCACTAAATCCCGGTGTTAGCTCGACTTTCATCTGTGGTGAGTCCAGATAACGGTTGACAAGAGAGTCATGATCTCTAGGTGATGACCTCGTCGATGGCCAGACCTCTAGGTGTGCAATCACCCACAAGTCCTGTAGAATGGTGTCGTTACAAGGACTCGACTTTTATGTAAACCTACAATTACATGTGATTGACATGAAGTCATAATGGGTTGTGTGTTCATGATTATGTAATAATAATTCTGTATACAATAAGGTTACCATAGAGGGGCCAATTAGCCTGTAATATTCATAACAATTCCCCTACTAGCATGTTGAGCCTAGAATATGTCACATTACTACATCTCTATTAATATAGCCATATGCTATATTAATTGAGATGCAGATGATGAAGCTCTTCTACTAATACATATAAATATGGTTATGTCAGTGTAAATTGATGACATGTGGTACCATAGGTCAAAGGCCATTAATACCTCAAGCTTGCCTATAGCATAGTATGCAATGGATAACATACATAATCCAACATTAGTCATGGGAGTGAGAACAGTGGGTAAAAGCATGAAGTTTTTTGTTACCAACAACAAATATGGTAAGTGATACTATAATCATCTACACCTATATGAGTATTAACATACCCATGTGCTATTGTTAATAACTATAGTTACCTATATACATAAGATATCTATGTATGTATATAGACCTATGGGTAATATATAATACGGTACATATCATAAACCTAGGTAGTGTATAACAAATGTATGGGCCTTTAATGAATGGTGGTACCTTGAGTTAAGACAATATAACTCGCTATAATGTATATACTCCTTGGTACTATGTAGCTTGATAAAAGTCACTATACCCATTCATGTGTATTACCCCATGTGACTCAAGCATATGATAATCCATATTAGTTTTATTGTTATACAATGTTATATCCCGATTAGGGCCTGTGGTTATAGGGTACCCTTGTGGATATAAAATCCATTACAATTCCATCTATATCATGTGTATGTAGTCAAACCCATGCACAATGTATGGTAACCATATTACTTAAGTCAAAACACAACCTATACATTGGGTAAACACATTGTATGGTGACCCCTATTACATTCCCAAAGAGAAACATCCTTAGTCATGTGCATGGATATACACAGGTAACCTCACCTAATGTATAGTGCTACCACTTGTATATGCACTATACATATACAATGGGTTTCACATTTGCTTAGCATCAGGTCCCTTTTGACTATGTATTACATAATAAATACAGGGTGACATACAAATTTAATGTAAATATGGCTGATAATAACATACAGCCATATTTACAGCACATATAATACACGCACTTCTATATTTCAACCACAACTTCTAGACTTTGAAGTCTGCTCAAGAGCAATCTCAACAACAGTACAAAATGTTCACACATAACATCAGTCACAAACCACAAGATAGTCAAGAGTTAATTTTACAAAATTATAAAGCATATCAACATAATCATGAGCCACAATATGATAAAAGTACAAAATAGAGACTATCCACTTGCAGTAATGCCCCAAAAATGTCAAAAGACTGCATGAACCACGTAGAGTTTCAAGCTCACCTAATTAACCTGGATTGTTGGAAAATGGAGGGGGTGAGTATGTTATGTACTTAGTAAAAGAGAAACATGTATTGCGAATAGAACCCGGTACATACCAAAATGGTCTAAATAACCTAAGGATGACTTTACACATCTAACATGCACATACTACTTATGAAGTGAATATGCACGACATAGAAATACATAGACCTAGTCTATGACTCATGTCATACTAGTTAGGAACCATATAGGCCTAGCCTATTAATCACTCATTCAGTGAATGTAGGTTCCAGTTCCAATACACAAGAGCACAAAAGCATCACATGTAAAAATCAAAATCTCGTCAAGAAGCCAAATCTCATAATAAGCCAAAATAATTATGTGTGTCACCACTAGTCGGCCAAACTAGTTTGTACACCCACCGAATCCGGTGTTGGCTCGTCCTTCATCTGTGGTGAGTCCAGACTATGGTCGACAAGAGCGTCATGACTCTATGTGATGACCTCGTCGGTGACCAGACCTCTAGGTGTGTAATAACCCGTAAGTCTTGTAAAATGGTGTCATTACAAGGACTCGACTTTTATGTACCAACGTCAAGGGTAGAGGGTAGCTTAATCTGTTGTGCCCAGCACATGATTGGACAATCGTTTCCTCAACAATCACAAACAAAAATCGTATACAAATAATAAGTACTAAAATAAAATAAGGCACCATGCCTTTGTTTATTAGTCCAACTGATAAACTGGAACTGTACCATGGCTCTAAGCCAAAGGAAAACACATGCACACTGCATAAATGACTCGATTATACGTATGTAAATTCCAAAACATCATTTCATGAAATAAAAGTCATCTTTTGCACTTCAAGTGCAAAGTTGTTCAAAAATGTAGTTTCAGAAAATAAAACATCATCCTTTACACTTTAAATGTAGGTTTGGTGAAAACAATATCATTTCTCAAAATACGTGATAAAAACATCGGTTACACTTCAAGTGCAAAGAGTTATTCAAAACAATGTCATTTAAAACATACATAAGTATAATAGCATCAATTTGAGATTCAGTTCTATTTTGCAGTACCTAGGTTCAAAATTCACATACAAGTCATAATGCATATCTTGGGTTGTCCTAGTCCTATTTGAGAGACATGTTTTCCCCAACTCACCTCAAAAGAAAGTGTACACTCCTTTAACTTCAACAATCCTCTGTACGAGCTCCTTGATCCACAGCTCCCAAGCCTTTATACATACAAATGTAATGTACTTACTTGTCAAACATATAACTCATATTTATACACCATCACATAAATGTATAAAACACATTAGCTATAGGATTTGACCAATAAGCTTCTCACATAGTTAATTTCCTTCTTATTAACATAAGCTTTCTTTTGTATTTTTCCAAGGCATGTATTGCCTTGATCCAATACCTATACATTTCAAAGCATAATTGACCACATTTTAATCCAAGCACATTAGGCCACTACTCATTAATCTAGGCAACAATTAAAGTTTACTCTAGGTACACATGAAAATTTCTTTCCAATGCACACAATCAAAGTCCTTAAATCCTAAGCCAAGTTCACTTAGGAATTTTATCAAACACCTAAAGGCATAAACTTGAAAGCATCCTTATAATGTACATCTTCCTCATTTTTCATCATCAATTCACATTATACATACACAATTAACATTATAGAGTTCATTTAAACTATCAATTTCAAAAGACATTGACAATTTCACTAACTTTCATGAAAAAGATACCATTTCGATTTTGGCTTAAAGAAACCTCTCTATGACTCTTTTCATTCATCTAAACCATGTTTCATACATACTTAAGCATGGAGAACAACATGTCTTAAAACCAAACTCAAAATCATAATGTAGAGAGAGATGAGACAAAATTTACCTAAACTTTCCTTTGGTGATATCTTCCAATCCTTTGAGAATTTCTCAAATCTAATGATAGATTTGAGTTCCTTGACCCCAAATTACCTTAGATCACCTTGGTTTGGGTTGGAGAATCAAAAGGATGGTGGAATTTGTGTGATAGCCGAATTCTTCTTCTTCTCCTCCTCTCTTCTCCTCTCTTCTCTTTTCTTTTAATTAAAACCAAGTGTTCTTAATGTTTAATGGGTGATGCACGGCCATAACAAGGAGAAGGGTCTAGAATTTGACTCTTCTTTCACCAAACATAGTGAATTTATCCTTTTGCCCTTAGCTAATGTGAAATTACCATTACATCCTTCAAACTTTTCCTAAATTTGCAATTAAGCCCAAAATTTAAGAATGACCAAAACTTTTATTTTCATTTTGGTCCTCAGACTTTTGCAAATTATAATTAAGCCCTTTAACTTTATTAAATTACATATTGGTCCTCCAAGAATTGAAAATTACATTTAAGTCCCTTAACTTTTAATAATTTGCAAAATAAGCCCTTGTGTACGTCAACTTTTCCAATTAAGCTTTCTAAGTGTCCAATAGGTCTATAAATCATGTCTAATCACCTATAAGGCATTAGAACACATTTAATTCCGCCACCATGATCGTATCCATCCAATGGAATTGATTTTACACGCTTAGAAGCTTATATGTCAGAAATCTCTAAGATTTCACATACTGATGAACTCTAAGTTCATGTAAGGGCATATAACATTAGATATCACTGACATATATACCTAAAGGATTCAAATACATTTTTGAACTCATATACAACCATGTATATGCCAATATACAATAGTATCTCTAAGTACAGACCAATACATAAGGGCTCAGAAAATCTGGTGTTACAGTTTCTTTTATTTGTGTATTTAGACTCAAAGCTAAAGGCAAAATAATTTATATTGCTCTTTCAAGAATCCAATCAATGGAAAGAGTTAGATCTCTCTATTTAAATTATTTAGGCACTACAACGTTGCATTTTGTTAAGTCAATTTGTAAAAACAAGGTCTTATCTTTTTGGACTTGTATTTATTATATATGTATACAATCCAAACCATACTTTAGATCTATTATGTAAGTGTAACTATCATTCTTATAGTATCGTTTAATGAATACTAGTTTTGATACCATGAGGACTATAAGCACAAGTAATGAATAGTTTTTTATTATCAATTTTAGAAAAATGAATGGTTTACTTAAAGTAATGATTAACTAAACTAAAATTACTAGTTTAAGATAACAACCTAAGGCAATAAAAAAGAACATATCTATTAGTTGATAAACAAGATCCAGGTGTAGAACTCCCTTAGAACCTTTCTATGCTTATATTTATCTTAATTCTTTAATTAACGTTAGCTGTTTAGGCCGATAGAAATTCCAAAGTTATACCATATCCTTACTTAAGAAATATGAATCGTATCCTTAAGTTAATTAATTGAAATCTCCTTTTAATTAAAACCCTTAAGAATGTACGAACTTGTTTTATGAATTTCTTTAACAAAAGGGTCAAGTTTAGCCTTAAGTTTTACACCAATTGACAAGTTTTACCCTAAGGGTCTAGAGAGTAAATTATAAGATCCTAACATTTAGAAAATGTTTAAATATAACCCCATAATAAACAGTTTTGATCGGGCACTTTTTAATATCAATTTATTTCATTTAAGGAATGTGGGGCCCTGTTTTCTTAAAAAATTTAAAATGTTATTAAGTTTAAACCTATAGGACCCACCAATGAACAATTTTGATTAATATAACTAATTAATTTCTTAAGTTAACATATTAGTTAACCCTAACTTGATTTAACCTAACAATTAAATTAACTAAAAAACATACTAAGTAAACTAATTACTATTATTATCTACAATAGTGTTTAATATTAAGTAAACATATTAAGTAAACTATATCTCTAACACAAATAGAATCCCTAAAGTAAAAATCCCTAATTTTTTACCAAGTGCTCCCCTCCTTTACCATCATTTACAATCAGCTAACGACTAGTTATTAGTCACTAGTAAAGCCGTCACCAAGTTGTCACCAATTTCCTTACAAAGTCATCACCAATTGCCCTATGTGTTAAGTTTACTGAGGTAAAGACTTTACGTTTTGAGTTTATCATTATTATCTGTTAGATTTTGTGAATTGATTTGGATGTTTTCTTCTTGTGGGCTACACATGAGTTTATTGTTACTGTCTGTTAGTTTATTGTTGCTATCTCTTAGATTTTTTTTTCATATGTTGGGTTACCTCTTATAATATCCCTTCTTGAGTAAATTATTTTTACTTGTTAGATTGTGTCATGTGTTTTGGCTACTTTCTTCTTGTGGTCTACACATGGAATTTGTAACTTTTGATCAAACATGGGATATAATTATGTTGTTAAATTTTTTTTAGCATGAATCAAGAAGTATAGTGACTAGAAATAGTTTTTTCTTTTGAACTCACTTCAATCTTACATAGAAACTCCAATGATAGATTAAATGAGTAAAAGCCTACATAGTATGCTAGAAATTATGTCCTTCATATTATTTCCCTCTCTATATCAATCCCTCAATGTATTTTCATTTACATCACTTGTATTTACATTTACAATTGCGTTTACATTGGCATATAGTCTTACCCATACATAATATCCTTCAACAAAGTCACTCAAAATGTTAATATCTTTATCATGTCATTTTCCATCTATACATGCTAATTTTCGTGCCACTTTAACATTGGTAATACCTCTACTGGATCATCCATATACTCCAAATATACATCTACAATCCCATATACCTTGAATAACTTAATCAAATCTAAAGCATTTTAGCTGGACTACAATTTCCTTAAACCATTGACTAAGCTCATTCTAGGAATCAAATATCAAGCACTTACTTTGTTATTATAGCCTAATGGTATACCTATTTCAAAAACTTCTCTAATGCTAACATAGGTTAAGTCTATACTATTGAATATTTTAAATTGGAATCATTATATTAAATAATGCCTCCTTGCATGAAATGCTTACCACTAAATAACCTAATGCTTACATTCTTGTTAAATTTCATTCTACAAAGCATTTAATAAAGTTTGTAAAGAGTTCGTAACAATAGTATACGCATGACAAAGTATGTATAGTGGTTCTAAAAGGACCTATGCATGTAATAAAGTATATAATATAACATATACTGAACATGTAACAAAATATGTACAAAGTATGTAATAAAATATGTACAGAGCATATAATAAAATATGTAACAAAGTGTAACTCAGATATATTACGAATAAGAAATGCTCTAGCAATAATTCCTTTTTAATCTTAATCTAACAACAATAGGTGATACTAACTAAATTTTTATATGCTCCATCCATTTTGCTCTAGTCACCTTTATCTTGGAAGGCATTAATGTTGACTTTAACTTTAGTTAGATATATCATTTAACAATGGTTGATTAATAACTGTTGTTTAAAATTTAAGTGGTGACCCAATGTATATAGTTAATAGTTTGTAATATGGGTTATCTGTATTGTTTAGTTTTTATAATGTAATAGTCATTTCAATCTATTTTTATTTTAACTTACATATATGCTTATATTTATAAGTTTTAATAGCTTAATATAGAAGTATAAGGCTTTTCTATAGGGAAAATTTAATGTTGGAGCTTGAATTCAAATATGTTGGTGGGGATATTGCTACATTTGACAATGTTGATGTTGACTATATTCGTAATAGATAAAAATATGAGATAGGATTGGATTTAGGGTATGATCAAATTGATAATGCATATTATAGAGTACCTGGTTTTAACTTTAAGGAATTACTGAGAGTTATAATCAAATGAAAGTTGTATTAGGCTAGCAAAACTTATACAAATACATGAGATTGTTGATGTCTATGTAACTCATCATATAGAAACACTTATCCACGATCTTAATGGTGATGAATAGGGTGTTAATATGGATGAGAATATAGAGGGATAGGGTGCTTAAATGGATGAGAACTTATAGGAACTGGGTGCACAAATGGATGAGAATTTGGAAGAATAAGGTACACAAATGGATGAGAATTTGAAGGAACAAGCTGCACAAATGGATAAGAATTTAGAGGAATAAGGTTCACATGTGAATGAAAATATGCAGGAGCAGGATTCACAAATGGATGAGAATTTTGGTGAACAGATTCACAATTTAAATTAAACTTCTATGTAGACATTCCAGATGACCATTATCTAATTAAAATTGAATCATCAGATTGTGGTAATCTTAGTAGTACTGATGAATATACTAATGGAGAGGAATTTGCATAGACCCACTTCAAATCTTATGGATAATCCTATAAAGGTTGCATATGAGTAAATGTAACAGCTCGGACCACTCACTCACAGATATTGTCCGCTTTGGGCCTTGGCCTAGCTAAGCCCTCACGGTTTTTCTTTTCTAGCACACTCACTCGGGAAAACACGTCTTATGAGGGAAAAGTTTCCATAGCCTTATAAGGTCTACTTCATTCTCCTCTCCAATAAATATGGGAATCTAACATTTTACCTCCTTAAGGGCGGCCACGTTCTACGTTGGCATATCGGCACGGGTAATGGCTTTAATACCATTTGTAACATCCCGGACCACCCTATTAATAAATATTATCCGTTTTGGGTCTTGGCCCAGCCAAGCCCTCACGGTTTTGCTCTTCCCACACACTCGCTCGGGAAGACGCGTCTTGTGAGGGAGAGGTTTCCATAGCTTTATAAGGCCTACTTCGTTCCTCTCTCTAATCGATATGGGAATCTAACATTCTACCCCCTTAGGGGCCCAACATTCTACGTTGGTATATCGGTATGGTTACTGGCTCTAACCGTCGTGCTATCGATATGCTACCGCCGCATACTTAGGCTAAGGACACTAATGGTGTCCTTAATCTGACTATACAAGGCTAACTGAATATCTTTTTCTCTTTATATAAATATATATTTAGAATTTTTTTTACAAAAAATTTGGGCAACACAACGACTGTATTTTAAAAATCCCAACACCTGTAAACCGTTTTAAACAGTTCTATATTCACACCAAAAATTTTACCACAACTTCAGGACTTTAAAGTCCACTCAAATCAATCCCAACAATAGTATCAAAGTTCATACATAAAGTCTTTTACAATGATAAAACAGTCTTGAGTCGAATTTCTAAAATTATAAAGCATATTCACATAAACAACCCAAAGAAAACAGTTCATAAGCCACTATGCAACAAAAGTACAAAATATAAACTACCCACACATAGTAATATCCCGAAAACGTCAAAAGATAGCACAATCCTCACAGAGCTTCAAGCTCACTAAATTAACCTGCATGGTTGGAAAGCAGAGGGAGGTGAGTACACTAAATACTCAGTGACCAGGAAAAGCATATATTGCGAATAGAACTCGATACATACCTAGACGGTATAAATAACCTACAAAGTGAACATATATCACATAAAATCACCTAGGAATAGCCTATGACTCAACGTATATTAGTTAAGAACCATATATGCCTAACCTATTAATCACTCTTTCGGTGAACATAGGTTCTAGTTCCAGTACACAAAAGCATAAAAACATAACATGTATATATCAAATCTAGTCAGAAAAAATATCAGGTAAGCCAAAACAATCATGTGTGTCAACATTAATCAGCCAAACTAATATGAACACCTACCAATTCTCAGTGTTAGCTTGACATTCATCCATGGTGAGTCCAGACTATCCCTAGGTGATAACCTCATCGGTGTCCAGACCCTAGGTGTGGAATCAACCATGAACCCTATAGAAAGGTGTTGATACGGGGACTCGACTTCTATATACCAACTTCAAAGGTACAAGGGTCGCTTAATCAGTTATGCCTAGCACACGATTAGCCAATCGTTACCTCACTAATCACAAAACAAATATTAAAATTTTAAGCATAAAATCAAGTAAAGCACTATGCCTTTATTTATCGGTCCAACCGATGAAATGAAACCTTGTCGTGGCTCTAAGCCAAAAAGGACACATATATGCGGCAAATATGGCTCGATTATGCATATGTAAATTTCAAAACATTATTTCATGCAATAAACGTTATCTTTTGCACTCCAAGTGTAAAATGTTATTCAAAACAATATTGTTTCTTAAATATATCGGCATATTAGCATCCATTTGAAATTCAATTCTACCATACATTGCCTAGGTTCAAAATTCACGTACAATTCATTCAACACGTCTTAGGACGTTCCAATTCTATTTGAGAATTATGGTTTCCCTAACTCACCTCAAAAGAAGGTATACACTCTCTCAATTTTAACAGTCCTCAGTACGAGCTCCTTGATTCACAGCTCTCTAGCCTTTATGCATAAAAAGACATATGTTGAAATTACTACTTAAACATAAATTTCATAATTATACATTATCACATAAGTGTATAAAACACAATGCCACTCCCTTTATGGTATAGAATTCGACCATTAAATGCCTCACATGGTTACTTCCTTACTATCCACATTAGCTTTTCTTTTTCATTTCCTAAGGCATTTAATGCCTTTAATCCAATACTTACTCATTTCAAAACATAATTAAGCACATATTTATCCAAGCACATTAGGCCATTTCTCGTCAACCTAAGTATCGATTCAAGTTCACTCTACGTGAACATGAAAATGTTTTCAAATGCATACCATTACAAGGCTTTAAATCCTAAGCTAAGTTCACTTAAGTAGTTTATCAAACACTTAAAGTGAATAATTTTCAAGTCACATTTTCAAGACTTTATCATAATAATTAATGCTCCTATCATGTCATATAGTAACACTTCCAATCAATGAAACATTCCACTACTCCATTCGAACCAATTCCCTTCATTTAAGCTACATCTATCAGTTACACCACTCATTACCTAAGTCCACTTCTTCTCCATCATTTCGACCCAACCTTAACCAATATGCATCTTCTTTACTCTTCATCATCAATTCACATTATATATGTATAGTTAACACCATAGATTTCATTTAAATCATCAATTCCAAAAGTTATTCAAAATTTCTCAAACTTTCATCAAAAAGGGGGGCATTTAGGTTTTGGCTTAAAAAGCCATCTCCATGACACATTTCATTCTTCTAAACCATGTTTCATGCATATTCAAGCCTGAAGAACACATATCTTAACACCAAACTCAAAATCCTAATGTAGAGAGAAATGAGACAAAATTTACCTAAACCTTCCTTTGGTGATATCTTCAAATCCTTTGAGAATTTCTCAAATATATCCTTTGAGAATTTCTCAAATCTAATGATAGATTTGAGTTCCTTGACCCCAAATTAGCTTAGAACTCCTTGGTTTGGATTGAAAAATAAAAAAAGGGTGAATTTTTGGGATAGCTGAAACTCCCTCTCTTTTTCCTCTCTTCTCTCTTTTAATTAAAACAAGATGGTTTAAATCTAAAAAATGAAGTGCACGGCCACACATAAGAAGAGTCTAGAATTTTGACTCTTCTTTGACCAAAATATGGTAAAATTACCCTTTTACCCTTAGGTTATATGAAATTACCATAATACCCTCCAAACTTTTCCTAAATTTGCAATTAAGCCCAAAATGTAAGAATAACTAAATTTTTTATTTTCATTTTGGTCCTCAGACTTTTGAAAATTATAAATAAGTCCCTTAACTTTATAAAATTACAAATTGGTCCTCCAAGAATTGGAAAATTACAAATAAGTCCTTTCACTTTTAACAATTTTGCCAATAAATCCTTTTGTACATTAACTTTTCCAATTAAGCTTTCTAGGTGTCCAATCAGTCTTTAAATCATGTCTAACCACCTCTAAGGCATTAGAACACATTTAATTCGACCATCATAGTCATATCCATCCAATGGACTCAGTTTTTCACACTAAAAAGCTTATGTGTCAAAAATCTCCAAGATTTTGCATACCGATAAACTCTAAGTTCATGTAGGGCATATAACATCATATATCACTGGTATAGATATCGAAAGGATTCAAACACATTTTTGAACTCCTATACAAACATGTATATAACAATATACAGTAGTATCTCTAAGTACAAACCAATACAAAAAGGGCTCAAAGACTTCGGCGTTACATCAACTTTGGCGACGATTACCGTAAATCATCACCAATCGATAAACCTTTGGTGATGTTTTATTGACTCGATGCCAATTATGAATAACAAATGATGTCGTTATTCATAGATGGTTGCAACATTTAAAAATTCGTACAAAACGAGTCATTTGTTATTAAGGGCTTCAGCTTCAAAGTTTTAAATCAAACAAAAATGACGTTGTTTATTTTAATAACAAATAAAGTTGTTTTACATAGAGTTAAAAGCTTGCATTCGAAGCCCCACATTTCATGTTCTTTGTTATTTCTATCTTCTTCAGTTGTTCGTCTTCTTCCTTAATCCTCATCGTTTGTCTTCTTGAACTGTTCTTCCACCATCCATCGTCTTTAGTTAATGTTTTTTTCAGGTTAGTCATCTATGGTTTGCTCTTGGGTTTATTTTTCTTCTTTTATTGTTGTTGTCAAATGCTTATATGGTGCTGGGTTTTGATGATGTGGTTTAAGTATTATGCATTTTTTTCAATAATTGTTCGTTTATTTTTTATTTCAACGTGTTTATGTTGGTGAATAATGGAAAATTACAGTAGTTTTGTTATTACCTAGGGATGAATTCAGTTTGCATATGAAGTCTTCGATAAAATGTCTCTTAGAGATGTTTTGTTGATGTGGTTTGAGTATTCTTCATTTTTCAAATGTGTTTGGTTCATTTTTTGTTTCAATGTGTTTATAGTGGTAAATAATGGAAAATTACAATGCTTTTGTTATTACTTAAGGAGGAATTCGATTTACATATGAAGTGTTCAATGAAATGTCTCTAGGGGATATTTTGTTGATTTGGTTTGAGTATTCTGCATTTTTCCAAATGTGGTTGATTCATTTTTTGTTTCAATGTGTTTATGTTGGTGAATAATGGAAAAATATAGTGGTTTTGTTAATAGTTAGGGATGAATTGGGTTTGCATATGAAGTATTCGATGAAATGTCTCTTAGGGATATTTTGTTGATGTGGTTTGAGTATTTTATGTTCTTTTAACTATGGTTGGTTCTTTTTTTTTCAATGTGTTTATGTTGGTAAATAATGGAAAAACATAGTACTTTTTTTATTACTTAGGGATGAATTTGATTTACATATGAAGTGTTCGATGAAATGTCTCTTAGAGATATTTTGCTGATCAGGTTTGAGTATTCTATGTTTTTTTAACTGTGGTTGGTTCATTTTTGTTTCAACGTGTTTATGTTGGTAAATAGTGGAAAAACATAGTGCTTTTGTTATTACTTAAGGATGAATTCGGTTTGCATATGAAGTGTTTGATGCAATGTCTTTTAGGGATATTTTGTTGATCTGGTTTGAGTATTCTATGTTCTTTTCAACTGTGGTTGGTTCATTTATTGTTTCGATGTGTTTATGTTGGTGAATAATGGAAAAATACAATGCTTTTGTTATTACTTAGGGATGAATTTAGTTTGCATATAAAGTGTTCAATGAAATGTCTCTTAAGGATATTTTGTTGATGTGGTTTGAGTATTCTGCATTTTTTTCAATTACGATTGGTTCATTTTTTGTTTTAATGTGTTTAAGTTAGTGAATAATTGAAAAATACAATGCTTTTGTTATTACATAGGGATGAATTAGGTTTGCATATAAAGTGTTCGATGAAATGTCTCTTAGGGATATTTTGGACTATTTTACTAGATATTGGTGAGACTTGGTTAATTGCTATTTGGTTTTTTTTAATTATTTGGTTTTTCAGAGAACTTTTTTGAATTATTTGGTAATCCCATAATTTTGAAGTTATGGGAATTGTTGCTTTAAAATGTGTTCTTAAACTTTGCAATATTAGTGGGTGAGGTGTCTTAGCTTCACTTTTAACATGTTTCTTTTATTTACTAGTGAACTTAATGATTTAAGACGTTAACTAACTAGTAACAATTTGTTGTCCATCAAGTCTCTAAATACCTTTAAGTAACTCATTTCATAATATGATTTTCAATATAGAGAGAGTTGGAGCATTACTTAAACTTTTATCTAAAAAAACTTTAACATAAGAGATCCAACAAGGATAAGCTAAATTGTGCAAATTAAATTATTATGTGCTATATGGTACTTTCATATATTGTCCTAAAAGAACATTTTTCTTATCTCGATTTTAACATACCAAGTCTCATTCAAACATTGCTAATTGTTTAATCAACCTAGATAAACATTTTAATTTTAATTTATGTGAAACGTCTTTTGTTTTAAGGTTCTTCAGCCTTTTTGGTTTAAAGTTCTTTATTTCTTCTAGTGGCTTAACTGATTCAAACTAGGGCCAATTTCACAATATATTCACTAACTTTCATTCATTGTCCATCGTCTCTGATTGTCCATCTGTCTAAGTAAGTCGTCAAAACTTTGTTTAATTTTTATCTTCTAATTGAATAGAGAAGAATTTCTGTGAATGGAAGGAGAGCCCGGGTTTTGAATGTGAAGTTTTATTTGTTAATCGAGAACAATTAACATAAGAAATTTGCATATAATTATGGATGATCTGAGGCATAATAAACCCCTAGGATGGCATATAAGGTTTTGGGCCAGAGCCAAGTACTTCATCCTTGTCAAGACCACAACATATTCAACATCTTGAAGAGGACAAATAGTCGCTTCATGCTAAATTAGAACGTAGTGAAAAAAAGTTTGTCAAGCTTGAAAATTTGGTTAAAAATTTGCTTGGCTCGAATTATATAAGTAATGAAGATAAAAATGAGTCTTAGTCATTAAACTAATATTTGTATTTTTTTTATTTTTTATATAAATATTTTTGAAATTGTAATTAAAATCTTGTACATGATCATATCTAATGACATTTTATTTTCTATATACAATGCTTCTAATTTTCAATTGTTTTTATTATATTTTTGTATAATAAATTATACAAAAAAATAACAACATTTTCATAAACATAACTGATAAGTTTTAGCAATGAAAACCAACTGTAGCCAAAACTTATTGACGATGATATAGAAAAACATCGCCTATAATTTTTTACTACAAAAACTACTCGTAGCAAAAACTAATTAGCGACGATTTGGTGAAAATATTGCGTATAGTTTTTTGCTAGGGGATTTGGCAACGATTTTGGCGATGGATATAAATCATCTATAATGCCTATTAGTGATGATTTTGAAACACTTAGGGACGAAATGTTTTGTCAATAAATGTCCCTTCTATTGTAGTGTGATTATGAGTATTCTTAATATGAAATTATTTATGAATAGGTATATGTCATATGGATATATAAGACAGTTTAAGACCAAGTTTATATCTTATAGGTGAGCCTCCATCTTCTCAGTGCATAAAACTAATTGTACCCAAGTATGCGTCTTGTGAATGAAGACTATTTAGTAATAAGTCTAGGGTTGTCTTCGTTAAGGTTGCTTACTAAATAGTTTGCACATCTTTTTATTATATAAGTGTTTGGTATACATTTGTCTAAACTAAGAATGAATAAAACAAGATCTACACTACAAATTAACATAAATAAACTAAGAATAAATTTTCAATTTTTCAACTCCTACTTTATCTTCGAGATCGAGTACATCATGGTAATAGTTATTGTAAAATAAAATAGAAACAAACAAAAGTAACTTTTGTGTTCAGATGTCCCATGATGGGCGTTAACATCACTGTAGTAGGCACAACACTATTATAGGAAGCTTCTTGTGGCATTCCTATAGCTATCATATTTCTCATGCTTCATTCTTTGTTTATTTGCATTACTGAAGACGAGAAAAAGAAATGATTCTTCTTCCAATTATCATAGATAATGCAAATTGATGTTTTCATTTGTATTGGGTTGGATTTTTAGTCTTTAAGTCTTCTCTTTGGGTTGTTAATTTAAGATCTTTGCTAGGTTGTTGATGTAGATAAGCAAGAAAGAATACTAGAATAGTTTTTAGTGTAATAAATAATTGAATTAATGCAAGTTTGAAGAGCAAAAGATGTAGAATTTAAAGAAGAGCATTACTGATGTAGGACAAATAGAAGAATTATTAACTAGTAGCTATAAATCACGAAATTAAGAAATATGGTTGATATTAGGTTGCTAAAATATCAAGTTTTAGGGTTAAATTTTGGATAGGAATGTTGAAATTTCATAATTTTATAACTGGAATTTTACGGTTTGACTGCTGGAAATTTTGGCTTAGGATTTTAAGGTTTAATATGCTGGAAGTTAGGATTTTAGTTGTTAGAATTTTGTGGTGAACACAAAGAATAGAAAGTAGGTAAGTAGGAATCATCTCTAGGGTCTAAGAATCACTTTTAAAAGAAAGCATCATATCTTCTAATTGAAAACTCAAGTTTATAAAAAAAATTCAAATTGCTTATTATTGATGAAGAACTAAACATACATATATATATTCTTAGAACCCTTATCTACTAGGAAAGGGTTCCTAATTTAAATTATATTATAATAGAAATTCTATAAGTCCTATACAACTAGGATAGCATAGCTAAAATAAAATAACATATCTAACTAACTACTACTACTTATCTAACAAGGAATCCCAACATAATCTAAAATTCAGCCCTTATTGTCTTTATTATCAACTCAATTCCTATCCTTCATCACACCTAATTAAGGCTTGTGGTTGACTAATTTTTCCTTCTTTATTTCTTCTATGGACTTTAAACTCTTTTACCTGAATTACCCTTTACTTAAAATTATGCAAGTCCTTATATAAGCATAAGGTATACATGTGTGTGCAATGTACCTTTTTTTATAAGAAAGGGGATGTAAGGAATAGAAAATAAGATGAATAGTGAGGTGATGTCTCTAAATGGTGGTTGGAGTGTTGCATGGTATAGGGCTAGTCTAACATTTAAAGATAGCATAGGTGACACTAACAAGGAAAGGAGATGTAGGGAAAGGAAAACAAGGTGAAGAGTGGGGTGACGTCTTTAAATAGTTGTTAGAGTATTATATAGTATGGGGTTAGCTTGACATTTAGGTGTAGCATAGCATCACTAACAGGTTTTTAGTGTTATTAAAATCCATTGTCAAGATTAAACAATAAGCAATATCAAAATCTATAAAGAGATCTTCAATTGTGAAAAAAATTATTATATCAATAGAAAATCTCAAAAGATAAAAATGTTGTCAATAGTTAGAGTTTAGACTTAAAATTGAAACTAAAAGGAATGAAAGAGAAGCCTAAAGGGGAAAAAAAGAAATGGAGATAATAGAATAGACATAAAACAATAAACACCGAAATAAAAAAAGACTGTATAAGAGAGAAATTATGGAAGAAGACCAATTATCTAGATGGGAATCAAGCAAATTCGAAGTTAGAAATATTGATAGATAAAGATCTCTTCTGGTTTGAAAAATCTCTTGTAACTATTCTTTTCGACTCTAAATGTTGGAATCGTCCATTTCGATATATAACAAATAATCAATTTGAAAATGCTGTAAGAAAGGAGATGTCACAATATTTTTTTTTATAAATAAAATAAAGAATTAAAAAAGCAAGCATATAAATAGAAAATTAGAACTTTAGTGAAGGGAAAAAATAAAAGATAATAATTGAGATTATTTTAAAGAGAGAAATTAAATGTTAATGAAATGAAAAAGAAAATAATAAAGATTAATAATAGTTTGATATAATAGATAATAACGATAAATAAAATGAATCAAAAGATAATAATTTTGTTTTAAAATAATAAAAAATAAAAAATTAATGTCGTATATTATATGGAATGAATTACATGGCCATTAATTTGGTGTTTTTGTAATTATCATGATCAACGATAGATATAAATATAAATTAAATTATCCTTTCACATCAAAAAATGAATTTTAAAATAAAAAATATTTTTAATTTATAATGACCATAATAACTATGAAAACCACTAAAATAATGGTTGTGTCATCCTAAAGAAGATATACAATGAAGGTGATTTATATGAATTCTAAGTAAAATCATTTATATATTGAGTATCATTTAAAACTAAAAAATAATATTTTATTCAAATTTAGTTTGAAAAGTTTTATTTCATTAGAAAATATTTAAGATCCATTATTTTGATGAATTTTATAGTAATAATTAATAGTAAACTAGAGTAATTTAGTCAATATGAATCATAATATTTATAAAGCTATGAAAGTAATAGTCTTATACTTAGTCTTTTCTTATTTTATATCGTACTTATTAGTGTCAATCTGGAATTCAGACGTATCAAGAGGAATTCTCCCAAAATTTAAACGTAACTTTTTATTGATGATATAGGTGGGCTTCGTAAAAATTAGAAAATGAAATATTAACCTACCAAGATGCTAAAATATATAAGGTTTGGACTAAAGAAACGATATGATTTAAATAAAGGGAAAATACAAGATTTAAAGAGAATTTAAGATAATGAAAATGAATACACTATGTAAAGAAAATTTGAAAATAATAACAAAGTGTCTTTAGAGTAGTCTGATTGTTTTTTGTGTATTTGAGGTTGTGTTGTGTCGTCCTTCTTATCATAGTGTTGGTGAATTTATACTAGTCATCTCAACTTGAGGCAATTTTACCCATTTCCCACATTCTAGCTAACTTCTCACCACTACTCTTATTTTCAACCTCAAATATCTCCCTTGCAACTTCCTAACTTCTAATCCAGTTTGTCATGTTTCTGTATCGCGTTCGTTACTCATTCTTAGAACGTTTAACCTCCATGTTTTGGACTTTTACTATCTATACACCTCGAATTCTATAACTAAACATCCACTGGGCTTACATATCTTGGGCACTTTTCGTTTGTAAGCTTACGGGGATAAATTCATTTTAGCTATCAATAATTGCCTCCATATATATTTGGTTGAATAGATCATATATATGATGTCGAAGTCCTCTTAGCCTTCTGTAAAATGGGTTTAAGACCATTAGTTAAACTATTAGTCATGAATCATTAGTTTAGGAGCCAAAGAGAATCTAGTTGGAAAAGGAAGCTTGGAAACGTCATCAAGAGCATCTTCACCTAGGCCTAAATCAAAGAGAATCTTTGATTGAGAGGGAACATTGGGTGCAAAGATTATATTAAGATTCTTCTACATTTGAAATTCATAAGTCCTCATCCGTTATGAAAGCTAAAAGATCTACTTCATTCAAATTTCAAATTTCTACTACTTCGTTGGGTTTTTTCCTTTTTGCTATAAATTCTTGTCTCACTCTATTCTTTTCCTCAAACTTCAAACAGTTTTCATCTTTTCTAGTATTTTCTTCTTTCCCTGCTCACAAATTCTCTCGAAATTTAACAAACTCTTCTTAGACTATAACTTCTACTTATAATACATCTTCTTCTTCCTTTAAGGTCTCTGTCAAATTGAATGCTACATATGTACATTTTAGATTTTCTTTTTCTACACTCTTGCACATAAATTATGTCAATTTTTTAAACTTTATTCTTTATGCAGGTTATAAAAATAGAGGTGGTCTCTATTCCAACTGAACCTCTATGTCCTTTATCAAAATAAGGTAATTAACTTCTTAATCCTAAATCTTTTTTTAGGTTCTTCCTTCTAATTGGAATTCTCTTCTTTCAATATGGAAGGAGGTTTCCCCTGCTTTGACCAATGATAAGATCTACCTTTAACTATTAAAATCCCTACAGCCACTGAATCTTCTTATCTGTATATTCCTTACTTAGGAGAGGAGAGTTAACTAAACTTTCCTCTAAAATTCGCTTTATTCTACATCTTAAAATATCTAAAACTGTGGGCAAAGGGTATAGATCAATGGGCTAAATAGATAGATAGGTCATACCCTTCTTATCATTCTTCTCGGAAAAGGCAAAGACTTCTTCAATTAATAACCCTTTCTAGAAATCCACTAGAATATTAACCTAATTTTATATTTATTATCCTGAAACTTTAGAGTCCCTCTAGTAATTCCCTCATCTTCCCTTTTAGATAGGCATCAATTATACTTAAAGATGTTTTCTTTCTAAGTGGGTTTCCTATGATCGAGGAGGACTTTGTTTGTTTAGTTGAGGAAACTTATGGTCTGGACCTTAGCACTTTTAACTTCTCTTCTTATTCTAGACTAGTTAATAGTTATGCCTCTCCCATATCTGAAGAAGAACATATTAAGTTTGTCTAGGTCCTATTGAATCGATTTATTTTATACTCTGTAAATAACAAACCTGGTTTAGAATTCCTTCCCTTCGATAAAACGATAGTATCTAGTAAATCCTTCACTCTTGGTTTTGTTTTCTTATGATTCCTTTATAAGAACTTAGGGAGATTTCTATCCAACGTTCCTATACAAAAGGCTTAAGCTATGTGTATCGTTTATTCAACTATATACCTTTTCTTATTTCCTAGAGCTCAGGGATAAGGAAGGTCGTCCTTCCGCTAATAATAGATTTTTAGACTTCTTTAACTTTCATCTATCCACCAATTTGTGTAGAAAATCTTCCAAGAATGTCTTCAATTTTTTGCTATCTTTGAAGTCTAGGTCAAAGGAACAACTAAATCCTTTCAAAGACTTTTCTGAATTACTCTAGTGGCTAAAAATCTTCAAAACTTATGAATCTTCCTATCTAATTATTTACCAAAATTTTTCCTGGCTTGTATCAACTTGAGAGCCTTTGTAGTGGGTTTCAATAAAGCTTTATAGCCTAACCCTTCTATTACAGCTTTAGGTTTTGAATATCTTTGGTGTCGACAACTTGACCTCTCTTTAGAAATTCCCTTTAGTGTATATTTTCTGGATTACACAATGGGAGTTCCTTTTGAAAACAGTATTAATGATAAATTTCTTCACAAAATCTTTAAGAATCATCATATTCTAAAGTGAAAGATCTTCATGGATAGTATTGTTGATACCAAATTGTAGCACTTTTGATGGCAGAAAAGTCTTCAAAATTTATCCCTTGTTTAAATTTTGCCATACTTAAAGGTACTCTTTCTGATCAAATATTATTGATTTGTAGCTTCTATTACTAACTTCTGCCACTGTTGATTTTAGGATTTTAGACGTTGAAGGAATAGAAGAGGACAAGCCTACTTCTCAAAGGGAAGTAGTTTCAAATGCCATCATCAAGAGAGAACTAAAAAAAAAAGTCTCTGTTTGTATCAAAAACTCAAAAACAAGTCTCTGTTTGTATCAAGCTCTAAGAAGGCGGAACACTCATTCCAAGGAAATCTTCTACAAAATTAACTTATTGATCCATTAGGCTTCTTAAAGAAGCTGAAATTACAAATCTTATGACTAAAGACACTACTTCCATGGAAGAAACTAATTCTACTCTTAAAAAGAATATAGAGGACATCAGTGATGATACCTTACTCTACCTGGCTTCTCTTACTTTCATTTTTTTTCTATAAGCACTTGCTTTTAATTTTCTTTTACAAATGACCATTTGTCAGTCCTTCCTCCTCCTTCTTTTTGTTTGAGCCGAAATCTAGAAAAGCTAAAAATTCTCCGGAGTCAAAAATTACTGAAGTCATCGCTAGAGGTAAAGTAGAAATTTCTTTTATTGTTTATGAACATATGCTAGACTCTTAACAAATTCTTCCATATCTCACAGATAGGAGATGATAGGACGATAATGACATCCTTAGAGGAAGTCTTTGGCTTAAGCTTTTTAGATGTTTCTCTTGTCACTCCCTTAAATGATGTGCTAGATATTAGTTCTAAAGAGTTGTCAAGAGTTAAAGAGTCTTCAAAGCTCACTATTGAACAAGAGCTTTAGTTCTTAACTGAAATGAAATGCATTTTCTTTCCTAAACACGCTATCTTACATTGACTCTACAGCTTATTCTTCTACTATTATAGGACTTTTTGAGCAAAGTTGAAAAAATTTTCTCATGTTTTAAGTAGTCCTGCCACGACCAAGTTATTACAAAAAAGTTGAATGGATTATAATGTAAAAGTGTCTAAGGGTAAAAACCTTCTGGCACAAATTCATGAGCTAAAAATTTAATTTTACACTTTAAAGAATTAAGCTGAATAGAACGAAAGAGTTATTAAATTGATTAGAGATAAATAAGAAGCTCTAAAGTAAGATAGGAAGTGATTAACTAGGCATTCGATAAGGTCAAATTGATGACTAAGAGATTGGGGAAGTCATTAATGTTACAGAAGGATGAAGTTGGCCTCTGGAAGCAACAAGTTCAATAGGCCAAATAATACCAAGTCTTTTGTATCAAATAGTAAGGTGAGATCTAGTCTTTCGATTTTGACTAACTTTAAACTTTCTTTCTTCAATTTGTATGAACTTTATCTTTGAATGTTTAATTTGACTTATCGTTATCTGATTTCAGGAATTAACTCTTATTCCTTTATTCCTAACCTTTCAAAAAGAGTAGGTACATAAGGTTTCAAATACTTCCCATTAATAAAATATTTATGAGGTTCACCTTCTAAACTGGATAACAATAGGCATTACCCTTTAAAACTTTATGAATTTAAATATGGCCCTTCCCCATTTGGAGGCCATTCTCCCATTATATATTTATTTTTTAGATGGTAAGATCAACTTCCACACTAGATCCCCGTCTCATAATTCGGGATTATAAATTCTTTTGTTATAAAATTTTACCACCTTTTCCTTTTATACAATTATGTTATTTAATGTATATAATTGCACTTCGTCTAAATCCTCTAATTCCATTAACGTTTCTTCTTAATACTCAGATGTTTTCAAAGCACTTTGTTTGTCCATTCTCAAAGATGGGATGATCATTTCCAGACATCTTGACCATAGTTCAAAGTGAATGGGCTGACTCTTGTAATGGTGCATTTAATAGTACGATACATGCATAAGGTCTTAGATAGAATTTTATGTCATTCTCTAGGATTCTCCTCTAACATTTTTTCCAAGATTTCAATGACTAAGTATATTGGATACTTTGGCTTAACCATTAACCTGAGAGTAATATGGAATCAAATTTATCAATTGTGTAACAAAATCTTTAACAAAATATCTTACTTTTTAACTAGTAAACATAGTTCCTTAGTAACTTGTTATCGATTGAGGAATTGTAAATTGATAAATAATTTGTGAACTTTACTACATCTTTCTGGTTAACCTTCTTCAAAGATTGAGCTACCACTTATTTAGTAGTATAATTTATGACCAATAAAATAAAATTATAGCCTTTAAAAGTGGGTGGATATACCCATTAAGATTAATCGCCTAACCTCTAAATGGCCATGGTTTAATTATATAATGTAACTTGAAAGTAGGAATTTCTTAAACTTTTCCATAGTTTTGACATTGTTGACAGCCTTTGGCATAAGATATACAATCTTTCAAGATTGATAGCCAATAATAATCATGTCATCATATAAGTCCTATCATCTTTATTCCATACTGATGTGCTCCATATCCATTTAATGAACTTGTCTCATAATTGTTAATAACTTAGGCATCCCAAGGCATCTCAAAAGAAGTCCATCATTACCTTGTCAAAACAAGACTCCTTTAATTAACAAGAAATTAAGTGCATATAGTTCAATTCTAATAGGCATTTTCTTTTCCCCCTAATCTTGAGCAACTTCTTTATTAATATTAAAAAATCTAAGGAAGTCCCTCTTTTATAGATATAGATTAATGGGATTTTCTTTGCATAATGACACATTTATAAATTAACCCTTCAAACATTTTCAACCTAGAAATTTACGAGGGTTCATTTGCCTCCTAAATGTTTACTTGAGGAATATATTGAAATTCCACTTCAATAAAGAATTCTAACAATTGAAAAACATCGGTATAATAAGGTGACAAAGTTAAACTTATGCACTTATATTCTCCTGTCACTTAGCGTAACACTAGTTTAGAATCTCCCATGATGAGAAATTCTTTAGCTCCAAGATCAACTAGAAGTTTCAGTTTAATTATCAAGCCTTCATACTTAACCTAATTATTAATACAAGGTAAATCCATCAAGGGAGAGAAGAGTTTTTGTTTTTTTTGATGCAATTATTGCTACCCCAATTCTAGTTGACTTCTCCATTTTAGAACCATTAAATTTCAATTCCCATAGCTTCTTTTTTGTAAATGAGAACTAAATTCCTTATTTCTTCCTATACTTCTATAATGGGATAGATTGCTAAAAATTCAGCTAATGCTTGATCTTTTATTGACTTTTAAATGTAATATACCAAGTTAAAGTCTATAAAAATCATGAGTCATTTCCCAACATTTGATGAGAAGACTACCTTATTCAACATGTATTTATCAGTATGTGAAACCATATGAACTTTATTTTGCAATAAATATTGCCTTAGTTTTGAACATGAAGTATAATGCTAAACAAAACTTAATGATAGGAAGATATTCCTTTTTTGTTAGTGTGAAAATGCTTACTCATGACCTATCTCATTACTCAGGCTTAATAAACACTTGATAGATTCATTTACAGTAGAAATATATAGCTTTAAAGGAATTTCTTTTCGTTGTGGCATCAATGCTAAAGATTAAGTAAGGTATTCTTTCATAGTATAAAACACCATATGATGCTTTTCTTCGTAAACGAATTCCCTGGTCTAAGATTTCTTTTGTTTTTTTTCCTTACAAATTAGCAATAAACCTTTTTATGTAGTTCACCTGGCCTATAAATCTTTACAGTTCCATCTTAATCTAAGGCGGTTTCACTTCAAAAATGACTTTTGTTTTATTTCTATCTAGTTTGGTTCTTTTATTGTGGGCTATAAAACTAAGGAAATTTTCACTTTTTCTCTAAAAACATACTTTATGGGATTTAACTTCGATTCATGCTTTCTCATCCTATAAAAGGATTCTTTTAAATCCTAGATATAATATGCATTTTTTTTATTTCACAACAATATCATCTATGTAAACTTCTAATGCAAGACTTATCAAATCATGAAAGATAGCATCCATAGTCCTCTAATAAATGGCTCTTGCATTCTTTAAAGTAAAAGGTTGTAACACCCATTTAAATGTTCCTATTATCCCTAAACATTTCAAAGCAGTTTTGAAAATATCATTTTTGGCTATAAAATTTTGATTATAACTAGAAAAGCAATATATAGAAGAAAAAAAGATTGTCCAACCATTGCATCCATAAAAGAATCTGCAACCAACATCATATATGTTATATGTCTTTTGGAGTGGACGCATTTAAATCCCTAAAGTTAACACATATTCTTATCTTTCCATTCTTTTTAACTATAAGTACGACATTAGCTAGACACTCAATATATCTGGTTGGTCTAATGAAACCAGTCTTACATAATTTTTTGATTTCATCTTTAATATTTAACTCGACTTCTTTAGACCATCACCTAGAAGGTTAGCGATAAGGATGGAATTATGATTTTATCAAGAGTCTATATTTTGCCAGCCATCTACTCAACCTTGGCATCTCAATGTAGTCCTAATCAAAATAGTCTTTGAATTCCTTCAAGAGCTTGACTAATTTCAACTTTGTTCTTAAATCTAGATTCTTACTAACAAAGACTCCACACACTTCTCTTGTATTACCTAAATTCACTTCTTCTAGTGGCTCTTGATTTTGGCACCCGAAATCACGATTTTTAGCTCCTAAATATGATTGTTCTCCATTTATAATTCTTCTTCTTCAAAGACCAACTCGACATTCTCACACTTCTTCACTTCTTTGAAATTCTCTAAGATTTTTTGCCTTCTAAATTTAATGTCTACGATAGTAGCTACTACAATCTCCTTTTGTGAAAATTTACTCATTTAAGTTCCTGGTAGTTGTTCTTATGAACATTTCTTTGTCCCCTCCTTTCGTTTATCTTTGATTTTGAGATATTGACTACGAGACAGTTTTCAAATTTATACTGGCTTTACCTAGTATCCATAAAATTTTGCCTCCACAACATCAAACAATTTCTACTTTGTTTCTTTTTCATAAAAGAAGAAGTTGATGAAGAAATAAAGGGATACAGAAGTTGAAATGAATCCAATATTTGATAATTATCATGTGTTAACAACAAAGAAAGAGATAAATGAAGACTTTTCTCCCACCGTGATATTTGCAGGCAGAATTTCTAATGCTCTAATAGTTTCTCCAGTAAATGCAACAACAGATACTTCTGTTGGAATCAAGTCACCATCGTCTTTGCCCAAAGTTTGCATCATTTTAATTGACATAATATTTACGATCAACCTATTGTTGACCAAACTCTTGGTCTACTATTGACGTGGTCCTTAATGTATAAAGGTCTTATATGCTGCATCATTATATCAACTAGTTTTTCTAACACCAACTTTTTTAGAATTCCTAGTCCCACAACCCATATTGATACTTTGCGCTCTCCTTTTCCAGAAAGGTATTCCGCCTTCTTTGCACAAGATTTACCAAATGTAGGGAGTTTTATGGAAGAAATAATAATGGAACTTGAATGAAAATTTCTCTAGCCGTAATAAATTCATTAGAATCTTCTTTTTGACTCTCGGAGCGAGCCAAATTCCTAGAAAATCTAAGATTTTCTTTTGTCTTACTTCATTTCTCCCTAGTAACTTCCACACATCTTCTTATTATTAGGGTTCGAGGCACTCTCTTTAAAGAGGACGAGTCTTATGAGGGATGGTTTCTTTTTGCTTGGCTTTCCAATAATAAAGGCTTGCTTCTTTTAAGCTTGGCAGTAGATCTTTACTGTTGAAGCCTTTTTTTGAGCTCGAGTCAAAGGTACCAAATTTTTGGTGTCCTTTACGTGCTACCATTGCTGAGATAGTGGAATCCACAATGGTACTATAAAT
The DNA here is from genome assembly GCA_027576715.1 of Erythroxylum flavicans. Taxonomy (NCBI): domain Eukaryota; kingdom Viridiplantae; phylum Streptophyta; class Magnoliopsida; order Malpighiales; family Erythroxylaceae; genus Erythroxylum; species Erythroxylum flavicans. Next base: position 17,794,454 of record JANZXP010000195.1, on the reverse strand, counting down.
CGATGTTGTCTACACTAAAAACTTAGCATTCGAGGATCATATCTTTGTCTCAAGACTTGAGTGAACTCTGTTTAGTGATTTTGTCCTATAATTTCTACTTTATGTTGGGTTTTAGGAATTCGTTGATTTTTAGTCCTAGCATTAGCATTTAAATTATATTTAGGAATAAAAATACTTAAATTTGATGCTGATGCTAAATGATCTTTCACAATCTACAACTTCTTTTTGACATCTATCAATAGGCATAGATTGAACTTGGTGGCATTAATGGTTACAACTGGTGGGAATGGATCTTCATCTATCAACATGGTTTAGTCACCTTTAGAAAACAACAATATTTCCTTGTTGATTCAATCTTGGAAAACATTCTTAAATCCTCAATTCAACGGACGACTCCATATATTATAGTATTTGTAGTAGTCTCTATATTTGATTTCTTCCTTTATGCGAATTCTATGCTTTGATGATAATGTAATTAATTTTTCCTTGCAAAAAAAATTAAAGAACTCTTATGGTTTAAAGGTGTCAAACATGTAATGAATTTGGATAAACAAAGCCTACATTTTTCTTTTGATTGTAAGAGATTTACGCTCTTAAGAGAGGCAAACACAGGTTTTAAGGATGTTGACTTCGGCCCAGGCCCCGTCAACTCTCATAAAAAACAAAATAGAGCACACTCTTAACTTTTATAAAGAACAAAATGAGGCAAAATAAGGCTCACTTGTAACTTTCATAAAGAGCAAAATGAGGCAAAATAAGGTCTATTCTTAACCCTCATGAAAAACAAAATGACGCAAAATAGGATCCACTATTGACCCTCATAAAGAGCAAAATGAGGCAAAATTAGGCTCATTCTTAACCATCATAAAGAACAAAATGAGATAAAATAGGGCTCACTTCTAACCCTCATAAAAACCTTCTTTTTCTCTTTACCTAGAGCTTATAAAACATTTTAAAATGCCCTTCTTCAACCACTGCTGAATCGTAAGAATTTGTTTTTATAATATAAGTACCTACTGAAACCCTTATTCGTATTCAAACATTTTGCTACCAATTCATATAAATTACGAGATTTTAAATCTTAAAATTTTTTTCTATAATTTAATATCAAGACCCTTATAAACTACCTTCACATATTCAGTTTTTTCTTTGATATTTTGTATGATTGTCAGGTAATATATTTAGTAATGTAGTTTCGTTATCACAAATTTTAAAAACTCTTAAATTATTATTTTTATATGTTTTTGGAACTTCTCTTAGTTATATTTCTCTTTTAATTCTTAATAAAAAGGAACTGTTAGTTTTCTTTTATGTATTGAGTTAATTCATATAGTATTATTTATTGTTATATTTTCTATAACACAATTGTTCATACTTATATTTTTATTTATCTATTTTCGTATTTTATAAACTTCAAATTTTCATTTTTTTTATCGAAATATTTTCCCCAAAGTGCGGGTGGACGGCTAGTTAAAGGAAGACTCATTCATTTACTAACTATTGTTACTTTTTAGCTTCTATCAATTAAATAAATATTATTTTCATTAAAATACAAAACTGGTAATATTTAAAAATAGCTTTGGGCTTGGACCAACCCTGGATTTGTTGTTTATTTTAAGTTGCGTCTCCTTTAAACGTCGTCGTTCCCTTTTCACTTACGATTTCTTCTGCGCCTAAATTTGGATCGAAGTCTGTCATCTCGTCTCCTCTTTTTCTCCTTTCCCTTGGAGGTGGCATATCTTCGCTCGACAACTGTCCGATCAGGTAAACATCACCGAGGTTTGACAATCAAATTCTCCAAAGGGTGTCCGTTTTCCAAAATTAGGGGGTAAAATGAACATGCTTTTTCCTTTTTTTTGGGTGGTGTAGAAGTCGGCTTTTCGATTGAATTATGTGGTCTTTTGAACCGGATTCTTTGCTTGTTTATTGCTGATAATGAGGTCCTTATGTATCTAATTTATGTTTAACCAACGTCTTTTCTTGTTTTTCAGTTTATAACTATAATATGTTGTTCTTGTTTAAACTATTGAATCCCATTAGTATGAACTTCTTGTGTTCAGCATCCAGAGTGATGCTGTAACTTGAGACTAGCTGACAACTATGTGGTTAATGCCTACTTATGAGATAATTACAGAAGTATATTAGTTGCTATAATGTTAAGGTGGATCTTTGGGGAACCTATTAATATTATCGGGACCTAGTAGTTTTGAGTAAGGATGTTTTCCTGAATTTCTATATTGAGCTTCATGTTTCAGGAAAGATTACTGTATATGATGGGTTCTCAAGTTGAGCCAGTTAAAGAAGGTAATCCCGTTCCAAGTTCAGAACCAAAACCTGGAGAAGCTGGTAACAACTTTTCTTCTTGATCTTTGACCCTCTTAGTCAATATGAATGCCCACATTTGTGCAATGGGCTTTTGTTTTATTGATAAAGAGATCTTGTTTGTTTTTTAGGGATGGAAGCACGTGTAGCAGATATCTGGGAGCAAATGAATGCAAGGGTATCTAATAAGACTGTCAAAATGTTTTCAAACAAGCGTAGTGCTTCAACCATGAACTCTATTTCAACCAAGCTTAGTGATGTGAGGATAATCTGTCATTTGTTTCATTACTTCTGAAAATAAATGGCTGAATATCAGCTGATTAACTGTGATTTTGTCTAATAGAACTGGATGACATATCTGGGTTTGGCACCTCAAGAGACTGCATCTCATGTGCAAGATAGCCAGCTTAAGGGATCCAACAGTGATATGGACAAGAAGATTGATGCTATGTGGGACCAAATGAATAGTAGAATATGTAATAAAATGTTAAAATCTTTTTCAAACAAGTCTAGTTCAACTGCAGATAATTCTTCTCAACTGAAATCTGATGTAAGGTTTTTTTTTTTCTCAATTTTTCTCAATTTTTCAATGAAATTAAGCTGCTTGATCTGATTTATTATCCAAACTAGAAATGGATGACTTTGCTAGGCCTGACGTCAAGGAAAGCAGGAGGTTCTGAGAAGTATTCACAACAGCAGGGAAGTGGGACAGAATATGATAATAGCCATGAGGCCATAAAGCTTGCTGCTGCTGCTCTCTCTGCTGTCAAGGATGCTGCGGCTGTTGCATCAGGCAGGGGAAAGGTTGAGGTGGGTAAAACCTCTATTCCTATTCATAAGCCTTGGTGTCCTATTTATTACCCTTCTCTGGTAGTACTTTTAACTGGTTATCTAATGGTTTAACATCCCTGGAAACTTTCTGGTTTAACATCCCTGGAAACTGTCTGGATGAAATTGTAAGGCATGTTCAGACATACAACCATGGGGATTTTGATTCAGAACCAATTCTTGTTCATATTTTTTTGATACATGCTATTGAACTGCTCGAAAAATAGTGAGAATGAGAGCATATCTATTTGAAAATTTGCTAGCTTCTAATCTATCTACACTTGAGCCTATTAATATGGTGTTTCTGTCCACAAAATCCAATACTTGGAAAGCCAATTGATAATTCTATTGGCTATCTGAAGGGCTTATGACATGCCAGTTTGAATATCAACAATTTGGTTATTGTGGTCAAATTTGTGCTTTCTTCTGCAGATCACAGAGGTCCGGGACTTTGCTGGTCATGAAATTGAAATAAAGAAGCTTGTAGATGCAGAATCAAAGGAGGCAGCTGAGAAGGCCAAAGCACCTGCACCCTCTGCTGTTGATGCTGTTCTGGAACAAATTAAGAAGAAACCAAAACTCAGTGTGCTTGACAAAACAAAGAAAGATTGGGGAGAATTTAAGGATGAAAATAGGGGAATAGAAGAGGAGTTAGATGCTTACAAGAAGAGCTCAAACCAGTACCTAGACAAGGTTTCATTCTTACAGCGTGCAGATTACAGGGAATTTGAGAGGGAGAGAGATGCACGATTGGCCCTGCAGGCCAGGAGGCGCCAAGATATGCGAGGGGAGCCATAACTTCTTGCTACTTGTATTGTTTCTCTGCTACCATGCATTTGTTTGTGGAAGTAGTGAACATTGGACTTGCAACGATTGAGAGGCCCTTTGGGGACATAAGCATTGGTCTGAATGCCTCGAATGGGTTAGGGACTTGTGAGATCTATTGGCACGTGTAAAGAAATAGAGATAAGCTGAGGTTTCAATTCTAGCAAATGCTTATCAATTTTTATGAGCTAGGCTTTGAGGTTCTTTGGTGCTAGGAGCAGGAGCAATTGTTTTTGCATGATGATAGAAAACGCGCAATGTCTAACCCAATTACACCCATTATTTTCTACTCCTTTTCATCTTTACATCATTGCTTTGAGAAGTGAACTTCTGGGAATAACCATTTTATTTAGGCATGTCATGGTTTCCGTAACAAGCAGTTAGAGGCTGGTGCCACTTGACATTTGCGTTTATGATGATTTCCAAATAGTTTATACTTTATTACTTTGACTAGGACTGCATAGAGCACGTCCTCTGTTTGATCATGTTCTGGAGTTTATGGCAAAGGATCCTAAGTGGTACTTATGCCTTCTCGGCTGCTGCAGCAGTTTCTTCATCTTTGATGGTGTACTGGGTGCTCTTACATTTTCTTCACGTAGTGCGTGGGCCAAAGTGGATATAATTTTTGGTGAGCAAAGATGCCACAGAAGAAGGGTCATGGCGTTATGACAAATGTATAAAACATCACACGGCTATAATGATAAAAATAAAACTTTGCTACAGAACTACTGCGGTGAGAGACAGCTTCTCAAAACTTGGTTGACCCTTGACACTGGAATGAAGCTTAGAGCCTTAACCTGATAAAAAATACATTATCATAATCAACTGGAATCTTCAGAGTAAGAATTATGACAGGTGCTGGAGAAATATCAAGCAACTGCACTGATAATGATACATCAAAGCATGAAAACATCTGTTCCTAAATTTAAACTAAGTCCCTCCGACATTTGCATGTGTGCTCCTTCAACTTACCAAGGACGTTATTGGTGCATAAACTCGCATTAAGTTATTCTCTCTCGAATACATTCAAGTAAATCAACTGCAACTTTCTATTCAAGCAAGTGACTGCTAAAACAATTCCAAAGTCCTTGAAAAATAAAATGAAAACAACAAGACGTAATTATCTTTTATATGTGAATGGGCTTGTCATAAGTGGCCATGGCAGCCTCCTTCAATGCTTCACTCATTGTGGGATGTGCATGGCACACGCGTGCTATATCCTCACTTGCTGCATCATAAGTAAGGGCGATTGCTGCCTCGTGAATAAGCTCCCCAGCATTAGGTGCCATGATATGGACTCCTAGTACTTTGTCAGTCTCCTTATCAGCCAAAATCTTGACTATCCCCTCAGCATCATCAATGGCTTTAGCACGACTATTTGCCAAGAACGGGAACTTTCCAACACGATAACTAATACCAAGTGCCTTAACTTGCTCTTCAGTCTTACCAACAGAAGCAACTTCAGGATGGGTATAAACAACTCCAGGGACCTTATCATAGTCCACATGGCCGTGCTTGCCAGCTATAAACTCCACACACGCAACTCCATCCTCTTCAGCCTTGTGGGCTAGCATTGGCCCTGGAATTACGTCTCCAATGGCATAGACACCAGAAACATTTGTTTGAAACCTATCGTTGACTAAAATTCGCCCAGCCTTGTCAGTTTCCACACCTATCTTATCCAAGTCAAGCCCAGCAGTGAATGGAATCCGACCAGCAGAGACAAGAACCACATCAGCATCAAGTGTTGTCTGCTGGCCACCAGATGCAGGCTCAATGGTCAACTTCACGCCATCACCAGATGTATCAACTCCAACAACCTTAGTTTTGAGCATAAATTTCATCTTCTGCTTCTCAAGGCTACGCTGAAATTGCTTTCGAACTTCCCCATCCATGCTTGGTACAATATCAGGAGCAAACTCAACAACAGTTACTTCCGAACCAAGCCGGCCCCACACTGAGCCCATCTCGAGCCCAATGTAACCTGCCCCAATGACCACAAGCTTCTTAGGGATTTCTGACAAAGCTAAAGCACCAGTAGATGATACAATTTTCTTCTCATCTATGGTTACACCAGGCAGAGACTTGATATCTGAACCAGTGGCAATAACAATATTCTTGCCCTTCACGGTGGCCTTCCCACCATCAATGCCGTCTACAGACACTTCAGAGGGAGAGACAAACTTGCCGTAACCTTTGACATAGTTCACTTTGTTCTTCTTAAATAAACCTTCAATACCTCGAGTAAGGTTTGCTACAGCTTTGTCTTTTTGAGCCATCATGGCCGCTAAATCAATCTCCACAGAAGAAAACTTTACTCCATGGTTAGCAAATGAATGTTGGGCTTCATGGAACATGTGGGACGAGTGTAGAAGCGCCTGAACAAAAGATGTCAATCAATTTACAAATGCATAGACAATAGACCATGAAGTTACCAATAAATGCCTATTACAAGGTCATAGTAAAGTTACATATGGTCCAAACTAGTCAGATAAATTAATACAACATAGTAGGTAAGTTTGTTAAAGTGGCAGGCTCTAGTTCACAAATGAAAAAAAAAACATATATACAAATATATTGTCAGAGTTTTCGGGAAGAAAATTGTCACTGAAAGCAGAAAGGTGAGGTCTGGCTACTTGATGAGTTAGGAAAAGGAGATGACTTAAATACGCTAATAGCTAGTATCAAAGAATGGCAAACTGCCAGAACTAATTAAACCTCTTACAGATATCAAAAATCTAAAAGCCTAAAAGTATTACTCAAACTACTTGGTTTTGAAAATGACTTATTTTGAATCATACATAGGAGAAGCTCATTACCACAAAGATCTTACTTTTACATTCTAGGACATACTTATCGTTAAAACAACTGGAAAATAGAAGAAACATCTTTTAATTGATCCGTTCACATCCCCAACAAAGGAAAACTACAAATATTAATTTCCACAACTAACAAAAAGCCATTATTTTACTTTGGTTAGCGCCGAAAAATCGAGCAATCAATTGAAAGCAATCCCCGGGGAAAAATATTTATATAAATTGACACAAAAAGACGCTATGAACATAGAATTGGAAAATTAACCTTGAAACCAAAGCTAGATCAGAAGCTAAGTAAACAGAACGAAAACAACTATACATAGCCCCGGAATCTAAAAAAAAGAGAAAGTCAAAAGTTAAAAACCTAACAAATATAAATTGTAATATATTTATATACAAATACCTTAGAAGGGATGCAGCCAACATTGAGGCAAGTGCCGCCGAGAGCACCGCGTTTCTCGATACAAGTAGTTTTAAGGCCGAGCTGGGCGGCTTTGATGGCCGCTACGTAGCCACCGGGGCCGCCGCCGATGACAACGACGTCGTTGTCGTCAGATGCGGCTGAAGCGAATCGGCGAGAGAAGGAGGAAAGAGCATGGGAATTACGGGCAGTGAGCAGAAGATGATAAGCTTTTCTTCTCGCCAAATTTGCCATCGCCATTTTCGATTCCTTCTGCTTTTTCTCTCTATACAGATACACACTCTGACTCGCCTCTCTTATATATAAAATAATAAAACAGTGAGGGAGTGATTTTACTCTGGTTCTATATAAGCCTGTTCTTGCGTACCAATGACTGGACTGGATTCTTACGCGTCAGACCACTGAATGAATCAAAGCCGTTCATTTGGCAGCTTGATTAGTGTCATGTATATGTATATTGAAACGTTTGATCAATAATAAATTAACGTTAAATGATTTTCTTATAATATGTAGAAATGGTGCGAAGCTATGTAAATTCCTTTATAAAACAAAAAGCCCTGTACATTGAGTAGGGTAAATTTTACATATAGAATGAAATCCAATTGACAGGGGTAATAAGACGGATATTATTTTTTTATTATATTTCCTAGGATAATCTTCTTCCATTACAAAACGATGGCCTCAGACTCAGATTCCTTACCAGTACCATCACCCCCTTCTGTCTGGAAATGAGGTGTGGCATTCATTTGGTTGCATAGTCACATCGCATCATTATTTACTTGTCATCCCTCCCATACCCATTTAGTAAGAAAGTAATCGCATTCACGCTTCAGTTGATAGTTGATACCAAAACAAATATTAAATAAAAAATAACCTGCAATTCATCGGCAAATACTAAATATGCTCTCTTCTTCCCTGCTGTTCATATGCCATCTGAAACCAACCAAAAACAGATGCACACCCACCACCCTTATTAAGCCAAATAATCTCGATGTATATCAATTGCCATCTAACAAGCTCTTCAACCTATTCTTGCTTTCCTCTCAAAGACTAAAACACCTCAACCTTGGCCTCTGAGGGCATCCGGTCACAACACACTGCTGAATAAAAGCAGATAACTCCAGTAAGATTATCTTCAGAATGCAAACATGATGCTTCCATGACAGGTTTTCTGGCACTTAGCTCAGGGTCATCATGGTGTCTGAGCCCACGGCGTACAAAACTGACAGCATCCCTGCTAGAAATGACATCCCAAATACCATCACATCCAATGATCAAGAACTCATCATCTTCTGTTAACATTATTACAGACCCAAATGGAAGTTTCAAATCCCAGTCACCAAAAGCCCGAGTGACACAGAGATTTCCATTGAGACTCTCTTCTTCAATGTAACCACCTGTCTTTTCAACCGTCTGCACTCAAAGGCAAGTATGAAGGACTGTGATCTTGGGGACATATCACCAGCCGACCCCTTCCTACAAAGAACTGCTCGACAGTCCCCGGCATTAGCAACCAGTAAATGCCTTCCAAGAACAAGGGCCGTTAAAGCAGTTGTTCCACAAGAATTACTAACAGTACTTCAATGGCCAAGGCACAGTCTGCTAGTAAAACTGCTTTCTGGTGGGAATTCACCAATGCTGCTATGAAGACAAAATGGGTAATCAGATGTTTGTGGCAGATCAGCATCTTGAAAAAACAACCTCATCGCATTTTGTTTCACATAGGCAGTTGCATCAGGTTGTCCATTGCTGTCCAAAACAGCATAAAAAGCACTTGGCCACTTGAAAAATGAACCTTAATGTACAGGTAAGTCTTATCAATCCGTATGTGTTCATCATCCATGGAAGGCCTAGATCCAATAGCAGTATAGCTGCCAGAACAAATGCAATGAACGGACTTGCTATCAGAAGCTTCATTAATTATTTCTTTAATGGAATCTGAACAACTCACAACCTATAGTGCATAACAAGAATGTAGTTAAGTTCATATTCCAGAATACTACCTGTACTATAATAGTGTTTATGTCAGCACTGCAAAGGAAGAAACAGAGATAACTGCACCACAATCACAAAAGGATGGGAAGGGTTATAAGGGAAAGAAGCATCACAGAATTCTAAAACCCACTTTATAAGCTCCACTAATTGGTTGAACAGTTTTTTTCCTGTGCTTTCATAAAGGAACAAATAACTTAGCAAAATCCTTCTGATCCTTGCAAGAATGTGCAAAGCGCTGAATTTATGAAAGCATAGTGGTTTTTGGAGCCAAACAACCACAATATAGAAAAAGCAAGCCCCAAATTGTAATAATGAAAAGAAAATCAGAAGAAAGGTTGGATTTATATCGTTCTTTCAATACAAACACACAAACTCTAATCTCAGCAATTGGGTCAAGATCCACATGCAAACAAATAGAGCTCAATTCTCAGCAATGAAAAGACGCAATCCTTAGTTTGGCTTCGTAACAAGACAACATCGGAACTAGAAATTAGCGTAAGATGACCAAATAAAAAAGAAAAATGAAAAGAACAATCATAACCAAGTTTACTTACAGAAGGCAAAACATACTCCCAAAAGAAAAAAAGTCAAAAAGAAACTGTAGGGAATCTATGAAAACACAGCTTTCAAGAAAACGCATATTTTAATTTGAGGGGAGAAAACAGAAATTTCCAATCTACCCAGAAACAAAGACAACCTAAAATCATTTTTCAAAAAAACACAAACTAAAATCGTCATTGGAAGTAACCTCAGAAGCAAATATTGAAAAGAAATGCATATCAATTCGAAGCGTGAAGTAGAAACGGAGTCGAAGATCGGAGGGTTAGCATCGACTTTCAAGTTGTGTTTTTCAGGCACACAAATTTGATACATGAAATCCAAAATCGCCCTTCACGAATCACCTCCGTTTTGGCAAACCTCAACCCATCAACCAGACACAGAAGCAGAAGTAAATAAATTGTTAATTCTCAATTTAGTCGAATCAGCTTTTGAATTTGAACCTCTCTTCGTCAGGATTTGTCAAAATGTTAACTGCGTCAGGATGATAATTATTGAGTACTAACTAGATAGAGGTATTTCTATTATTATTATCAGTGCATTTTGGATTTGGAGTTTTGGACCTAAAATTAAATATAAGAATAATAGTAACCGATGTTCACCGGTAACACTGTCTCGGTTGATCGTCGCAACACCGGACACAGAAGTAGAGCTCATAGTGTTGGACTCCGCCAGTGTATCGGGTTGGACTCGAACTGGGTAGTAAAACTCAGGCTTCGACTCAACCCAATCAGGCTGGCTCGTTTTTAATTAAAAATAAATAATTTTTAAATTTTAAATAATTATTTAAACATTTTATAATATATTTTATTGTCTAAAAACTCATTTTATTAAAATTGTTTAGTGTAATATTTTGCTTAATTTTTTAAATTAATGTTGCTTTAAATTATTATTTCCTTTTTTTACTAATCAATATTCTTTTGTTAGATTGGTGTTTTGATTCACTACTTATACAACAAATATCACAATAAAATATTATAAAAGTCATTTTATTATTAAAACAAAAGATTTTCATAATGCTAATATTATAAATTAATAAGTTTGCTTATGCAACAAATATTACAGTAATATTATGAAAATCATTTTATTATCAAAAAAAAGAATACTATATTGCTAACATTATTTACGTTGTTTATATAATTTACAAAAAGTAAAAAAAAAATCAATTATAATCGGAGAATAGAGACTAGAGTTGAATAAACAAGCAGGGACAATAGTTTAGAGCCTACATAAAAACATAAAAGTGAATAATTATAACTTTATTTGTAAAAAACCAAGGCAATTATGTGAAAAATAAGTAAATTCATAAACAAAGATTAAAGATAATAAATCCACAATACATATAAAAACATTACTATTTAAATTATACTTGATTTTGCAACAATTGAATTCAATGAATATTAAACACATGATAATCAACAATTAAATATACCTTAATTATAAAATATTTTTCAAATAAATTTTCAGTTAAATGACTAGTCACTGTATTAGTACTTATGTTAATATAAAAAGACAATTTAAGATATGATAATACATTTTGTGATTGTTAAAATTATTATGATAAACAAAATTAACATATCATAAAGAATATGGTTTACCTTCAATATCTTCATCATCTAATCAACTTCAAATACACACATAAAAGCTTTGACAGTATTAGGATAAAGTCTAACATGATGAGGACTAATTATTCAACTGTCAATACTAAAAGTAGACTTCGAAGTAGTAGAAGATGATAGAATTGTAAGAGATATCGTGCAGTTACTTGTATGATCAAAAAATTACTTCCATGATTCATCACCATAGCAATACATCAAACTTCACACTTTTAATTGGTAATAATATCTACCTCCAAATAGTTGTCTAACTTCATCCTACTATAAGAAGTCATAACTCTTTTTTCTTTGATGAATTTTGCAAATATGTGTTTCACTGTAACACCCCATTACCCTAGGGTACGCACCAGGACGCCCGTAGGTCATTCCGATACATATCCTACGAGAAGGAAGCGCTACGTGCAATCACTACAAAACTCCACATGGCATCATATGAGTTTGAATAATTAAAACAGTAATTATAAATCACAAGATTTTTAAAACCAAATTCT
>JANZXP010000195.1:17718707-17782482 GCA_027576715.1 Erythroxylum flavicans | reverse complement strand
TGTATGTGATGCCATATGGAGTTCTGTAGTGATTGCACGTAGCGCTCCCTTATCTTAGGATATGTGTCGGAATGACCGTCCCGATACGTACCCTAGGGTAATGGGGTGTTACAATTATACTTCCAACTTGTACCTAAAATTAAATATGAATTAAAGTAAATGTCTTAAGCATTTTAAAGTATTAATCACTAAGTGTCATGAATTAAATATATCAATCAATTAAGGACATCTCATACATCTCATGATGGTAACCTATTTGACAATGTCTTTTATATTTCTTTCTTTTGATCCTCGTATATCTTAAAAGCAGCTTTCTTCAAGATATTTTGATTTAGGATCTTAAAGATCGGTTAAAGTGAGGTGACAAACATCTGAAATTTTTAGCTATCAACCATGCAGAATGGTTGTTGATCACCAATGACCATATTAATGTGGTAGCAATAACTTTGATTTATTATTGTCATAAGCTATGATAGTTTTTTTATTCTTCCCCGTTAGATACTAACTTGTGGTACCAAAGGTGAAGACTAACTAGACACTTAACAACTTGAATAAAACTTTGTTTAAGGTATTAAAAGATTAATTGTAAAATAAATTACTAAAATGGAAATAACTAATAAAATGAAACAACTCAAATAATTGAGCTGCCAAATGTAGAAATTTGGAATTCCTGTTGCCTTTTTTGTGTTTTTTCTTGTCTTTAAATAGTTTTTGAAAGTTTTCTCATTTAATTTGATTCCAAAAATAGCCAAAAGTTCAAAATTCTTACAAGCTATGAAAACAAGTGATCGTGGCTTGCATGGTTTCACAGCCATGTTATTATTGGTGTTTTTATGTGTTTTAATTGTTTGATTAGTTTAGAGCAAGAATTTAATCTTAATTTTATTTTTCAAAAAGTATTTGATGTATTTGTGTGTGAATGAAATCAGAAAATCAAAGAAAAAAGGAATGGTTTGCCCTACATTTGAATTGGCGTTGTATTGTTAATCTTCCGATTCTTAGATTGCAATTGATATACACAACAAAAATCACGGTTGTTTTGGGTAATATAATTCTGATAACTATAAGAGTGGTTAATATAGTTGTATTAATGGATTCAAAAGTAAAAGTTCATAAAGGACAATGCGACCCAGTTATATGGATGTACGCATTTGTGAAATGATTAAGCCAATTCGTAAACAACAATAATCAGTGTGGCCTTGGGGCTCAAGATGGGAACAATAGGCGAGGAAGCCACGGAATGGATCCCTCAGCCAGTAGCATATGTAAAAAGAAAACTATAGGCATGTACAATAACGGTATAAAGACAACTGTACACTCGTACGAACTGCCATCCAAGGTAAATGAGTTCATATCTTGAGCAGCAATATGTGGCTAACATGTCAACTAGCGGTTCTGAAAATCAATTGGAGTCAGCACCAAAGGTTGAACTTAAAGGAACTGAAGAAGGCATTTGCTGAGGAGACCAAGCGCCTTCTCTTGGAATTGCTTCAAGATTGGAATCATCCCCAACTGCCGAATATGGCTTTGTAACTTTATTTTTCAGCATTTCCTGAATAAAGATCAGAGGTTATTTACCCTAGACGATGAACTAGCTATTTAGTCATAAGATAATGTACACCACGTTCAACAACTTAAACAAATGCTCAAAATTCACCAAAAATATGTGGTAAACCAGATTTAGTGTTAAGAGCATAATAAGTTCACTCCTTTGTCCCCAGGAGAATAAACGTGTTTAGAAAATACCCTGGTTAAGTTTCGCCCGTAAATGTTCATTGCTCTATCAATTGAAGAATAGACCTCAAGGGCCTCATCTGTTTCACGGCTGCATTTTAGTACACGAGTTTGTTCCTTTGCATCTGTTCTACTCCGTAAGTAAAGAATAACTTGCGATGGTGGAGATTTTGGTCCGTCCTTCTTTCTTTGAGTCAATTCCATTGTCATCAAATCATCCCAAAGCACATCCCAGAGAATTGAACATGGATCCCTAACTGGACTGAATTTTCGTTGACCAATAACATAGGATGGTTGCTGAAACAGACAGAAGGAACCACTCAATTTAGTTCCTTAGCTGAGATAAAGACATGTTACAACAATAAGTCCTTAGTCAACGTAACTTACTTGCAACAGCATCACCCTCCGATGTGTTACAACGACAATTCTTCCTTTAGGAAGCATAAAATGATCTTCATAAGCATCAGACAGGGCAAACTTTCCACGAACTTTAAACAAGTCAACCTGGCCCAAAAATGACCCTGATTCTGCAAGTTGTAATATGACCTACATGATGACCAAATGCGATGAGATTCAGAAGCATGTAAGACATTGACATGAAAAGTAATCAAACGAAAAAGAAACATACTATAGGAATTATCAAAAGTAGAAGATATTACGTTGCTGGAAAACAAAAAAGTAATGACAGAAAACACAAGAAGCATTTCATATCAAATTTACTAAAATTAATCTATCCATGGCATGCATTTCTTTTGTGAGGCCTGTAGGGATTGAGAAAAAAGAAGATAATCATGGTCTTATGATGATGTAATTTTATCAGCTTTCTTCTCATCATTTCATCACAAACTATTAAATAAACATGTTATGGTCATAGGATATACATCTACCCTAAAAAGTTAAACATGCACTTATCATCCATACCTGTCCATTGGCTTTGTAAGAATTATAAGGGCGAAGCAAATTATCACCACCAATTGCACGAGGCAGTCTTCTGCGGAGAAGTTGTTCTTCTGATGTTATGGCTGATGCTATTTTCATTTTCATTGCATTGGCTCCTTCGGTAGTTTTTGACAGAAGATCCAAAACCCCACTAACTGGTTGAGCAGCTGCACCAATTATTCCTTTCCCAACACCTTGAACAAAGCCCTCAACCCCTGAAGATTTGGCTCCTTCAAGAGGCTTAGTTAAAATGCCGGTAACACCTCTAAATAGGCCTTTTGCTAAGGCTCCACCTCCCTCCCTGATAACATCGCCCAAGTCTTCTACACCTTTGCTCTCCTGGAAGTAAAAGCAGATTGAGCACACAATTTAGAGAGGAGACAAGCAAGCATAAAGTTAGAATACTATGAAGATGTTTCAACTGGAAGATAGAAACAAAGACAGAAAACAGGGGGTCAAGATCAGCTGTGTAGGATGAACAAGTCCAGTGAAAATAGTAGACAAGAGAAGGAGAAATTGCATGTATTGGAAATGACACTGCTTTAATTTCAGCATTGTTAGAAACACAAAGACAAGGAAAAGACACCAGTGACACATTCAAGGAGACAAGCAAGCATAAAGTTAGAATACCATGAAGATGTTTGATGTGGATGATTTTGTTGGAAGAAGTTATCATCGTAGGAGTTTAAAGTTTATTAGTATTTTTACCTAATTAGCAGTTTTAAGTTTATTAGTATTAATACATAATTAGTAGTTTAAGTTTGTTAGCATTACTGCCTAGTTAGGAGTTTAAGTTTGTTAGTATTACTAGGAGTTTAGTAATTAGTAGTTTAAGTTTGTTAGTATTACTACCTAATTAGTCCTAATTTAGGTAGGAATTTGTCTTTCTTTGCCTATATATATAGGCAGTTATTATGCAATAAGAAAAGAAAGCAATATTCATCTTAATTTAGTTCATAATAGCAGTAGTTTTAGAATAACTTTGTTCTCTTTTCGCTACCAAGATAGGTTCTTCAAAGAAAGGAAGAAATACCAACAAGGGAAAAAAGGTGGACTTCACTGTTAATCGTCCAGTGACGAGGTCCGTTGCTCAGGGCCATAACAATGTTTCAACAGGAAAATAAAAACAAAGGCAGAAAACAGGGGTCAAGATCAGCTGTGTCGGACGAACAAGTCCAGCAAGCATAGCAGACATAAGAAGGAGAAATTGCATGTGTTGGAAATGACACTGGCTATACTTTCAGCATTGTTAGAACCACAAAGAGAAGGAAAATGAGACACCAGTGACACATTCAAGCAGTATGGTGAGACAAGAAAGGTAAGACATCATCAATAGATTCCAGAAATGGTAGTGAGATAGAAGGAAAATGAAACTGGTGGTATTTCCAACAGCAGTGATGAGAAGAATGTGGGTAAAGTGGGTTGCATTTTCCTTGATTAGCCCAGGTTTCCAAAAGGATATTTTTCTTATTCTCTATCCCGACTCCGTCACTTCACTTTAGTTGATGTCAACCACCTTTGAGCATACTCCCATTTACTCCACTTCTCCTGTGCCTCTGCACCGTTTGAATGTCATCTTTTCACCGAGCCCCTTTGCTACCTTCTAAAGTAACTATGTGTGCTACTCCTCCAACTTCTCCTTCCTCTCCTTTACCCCTACTCAGCCGGTATAATACATAGCATAATTAGATGAAGACATTTACCTCTCTCAATGGAAATATGCTCTAAAATTGTGAGAGAAATTTGAATTGTGTTACAGATCACTTGTTTGTGTTGAAATTGTGATGTTATTGGTGAGGCTGCTTGTTCCTTAGTGAGAGTAGACATTCAGCCCTAAGGTGTGGTTCTTTAAGGACATATTTGTGGCTGGTCCCTTGGTGATTCCACTGGTGCCTTGGTGCGGTGAGCATGGAACACTAAAGTTTTTAGTTTGGTTTGGTTCACCAAAATTTTCAGATTTATCTAACAAACAGTTCTAAAATGTACTTGTGTTGGTATATTTGATTCATTTTAGTACGGCTGATGAGTAGAAATCAATTATGGTTGCTGATGTTATTCCAGTGATGTCTATAGATTACTGAACATAAGTTGGCAGGTCCTAACTATCTAGATTGGAGCAAGACAATTAGGATTTATTTGTCAGGTGTTTTCAAAGATAACCACCTTATAGATTATGCACCAGCTGATGCAACAAGAAAGGAATAGCTGAAAGATGATGCCAAATTGTTCTTGCAGTTCCAAAATTCAATAAATACTGAGGTCATCAACATGATTAATCACTGCAAATATGTTAAGGAATTAAAGGATCATCTGGGGTTTTTGTATTTGGAAAAGAGAATACTTCTGAAATTTATGAGGACTCTAGAGAGTTTTTATCAGGCTGAATAACAAAAGTCTCTTCAAACCTATTTTATGAATTTTAAAAAGGTTTATGAAGAACTAAATATCCCATTGCCTTTCAGTTCTAATATCTAAGTACAACAAACGCAGTGGGCAAAAATAACAGTTATGAATTTTTTGGCAAGCTTCCGTTCTCACTTTGATATAGCAAAGTCCTAAATCCTCTCTAGTGTGGAAATTTCCTCTTTGCAGAAGGTCTTCACCAAAATTCTTCACACGAAACAGTGTTGTTGTTGCTCCATCTATTTAGGCTTCAAGTGCCCTATTTAGCTGTAATAATAGAAGGCCTTCTAATTTAAATCAAAATAAAGGAGGTAGTACAGGGGGCTAGGAAAAGTGAAATTAGGATACAGGAGTTGTTTATCACTACTATCATGAACTAGGTCATATCAAGCGTACATGTCCAAAGCTGCAAAACAAGTCTCAAAAATCTCACTCAGCTCATGCTGCAATTGTTTCCACTACACCCTGTACATCCTCAGAACAAACAATCCTAATTACCGCAAATGAATTTGCTAAATTCTGTTAGTGCCAAAAAGCATTAAAGAGCTCCTCTATCGCTACTACTGTTGAGACAGGTAATCCCAATAATTGTCTCCTTAGGTAATCCTAATCTTTTTATCACCTTTAAACCCTACAACTCTCAAAGTTATTTTGGCATATGGTTCTCCCTCATCTGCTTTTGGTTACGGAACTGCTCATCCTACTCCTTTACTTTTACTATCATATATGTTTTAAGCCTTCTCTTAATTTAGTATCAGCTAACAGATTACTCGAACTCTAAATTGTTGTCTTATTTTTCCCGAATTGTTGTCTTTTTCAGAATCTTTTGAAGAAGATTATTAGTAGTATACATGTATTGGGAGGTCTTTATATTCTTGATATTCCTGAGCAAATGTGTAAACCCGTTGCTTGCTTCGTGATCTTAACCCCTTTTGACCCACAGCATTGGTTAGGCCATCTTTTTCTATTTGTAGCTGTGTCTAAAATTTCAAATTGTGTAGCCTTTACAGTATGAGTCATGCCAATTTATAAAACACTGTTTGCCCTCTATTTCTCGAATCAATAAAAGAGCCAATTTCCCCCTGAGTGAGTTCAGTCTGATGTTTGAGGTAGTTCATTATGTTGTTTGGGGCATGTGTTACCTTTGTTGATGACTTTTCTCAGATGACTTATCTTTATTTAATGAAAAATTATTTTGAGTTATTTTCCCATTTTACTACTTTCTGTACTGAATGAAGAAACAATTTAATGTCTCTTTACATATTTTGTAAAGTGATAATGCCAAAGAATATCTTTCTGATTTCTTTTAGATTCACATGCTTAAAAATGGCATCCTTCGCCAGACTTTGTATGTTGACACGTCAAATGGTGTAGTTGAAAGGAAAAATAGACATTTACTTGAAACAGCCAAGGCACTTTTGTTCCAAATACATGTCCTTAAGTGTTTTTGGCTTAATGCAGTTTCAACAGCCGATTTTTTGATAAATTGTATGCCATCATCCATCCTTTATAGTAAGATTCCTTAGCACATCTTCTTTCCACAAAAAGCTTTTTCGCCATTAATTCTCGTATATTTGGGAGTACATTTTTTATCCATAATGTTCATCCTTAATTCACCAAATTAGATCCCAACTTTGTAAAATGTGTCTTCCTAAGGTACTCTTGTCTTAAAAAAGGGTATCGATGTTATTGTCCCAGTCTTAATAAATACCTCGTGTCTGCTGATGCTACATTTATGGATAGTCTTCTTTTCTTTCCTGCTTCTTCTAACGCTTCTAATAGTTAGGGGGAAATGATGATTTGTTAGCGTATCAAATCACCCAATAGTCATCAAATGTTACTTCTACTATTTTGACACCATCATCCCTTCCACCTATTCGTCATGTCTATTCCATGTGGAATTAGATCTTCAAGACACTAATCTTGAACTTCCAATTGCTTTCCGTAAAGGCAAATGCCAATAAACTTAATTTCATCTTTTGTTTCTTATGATCATTTATCATCTTCTTTGTATTCTTTTGTTGCCTCTTTTCATACTGTATCTCTTCTCAAAATTGTTCATGAGGCCTTGACTCATTCTGGCCTACGGGCAATAATAATAGAGTAGATAAATGTTATAGATGCTAATGATACTTACAATTTAGTAAATTTACCTATAAGAAAAAAGGCTATCGAACATAAGTGGGTATTTGTCGTCAAGACTTAAAGCCTATTTTGTTGCTAAAGGTTATGTTCAAACTTATGGCTAAGTTAACATGTTCTTGTTTGTTTATTTCTATGGAAACTATTCATTGTTGGGCCTTGCATTAGTTGGACATCAAAAATACCTTCTTACATGGAGACTTGCGAGAGGTTTATATGGAAACACTACCTCGATTTGTTGCTCAGGGGGTGTATGAGAAAGTGTGCCATCTTCGAAGATCTATATATGGTTTGAAATAGAGTCCTCATACTTGGTTTGGAAAATTTAGTCAAGCAATTGAACAGTCTAGAATGAGCAAGACCAAGTCTAACCATTCAATCTTCTACAAACACTCTACATTTGGCATTATCATTCTTGTCTGCGACATCATGGGAATTTCATCTTTAAAAACGTTTCTTCATAGCTAGTTTCAAACAAAGCATTTTAGGGTATTAAAGTACTTCTGAGGAGTTGAGGTGACAAAGAATAAGAAAGGTATCTTCTTATCTCAAGGAAAATATGAGCTTGATTTGTTGTCCAAAATTGGAAAATTAGGGGCTAAACCATGTAGTGTTCCTATGCCATCTAACTTGCAACTTACGAAAGATGGACGTTTGCTTGAAAATCTTGAGAAGTATAGGAGACTGGTTGGAAAATTGAATTACCTTATGGTAACTCGTCCTGATATTACTTACTCTGTTAGCATTGTGAGTCAATTTGTCTTCTCCAACAGTTCATCATTGGGCCGCCCTAGAGCAAATCTTGTGTTACTTGAAGGGAGTTCCAAAACAAGGTATAGTGTATAAAAATCATGACTGCTCTTGTATAAAGTGCTTCTTAGATGCAAATTGTGCAGAATCCAAGACTGATCAAAAATTCCATCACAAACTACTGTGTTTTATAAATTTGGTCTCATGGAAGGGTAAGAAACAAGAATTAGAATATAGAGCTATGACACAATTCATGCATGAAATAACATGGATATATCAACTATGGACTGAAATTGGTTCAAAGTCTCGATGCCAACAAAGTTATAGTGTGATAATCAAGTGGCTCTTCATATAGCTTCTAATCCTATATTTCATGAACGAACAAGACATTGAAATTGACTGACATTTCGTTCAAGAAAAGGTGCAACAAAACTTAGTTTCTACAAAATATGTGAAGACTGGAGAACAACTAGGAAACCTTTTTACAAAGGCTCTAAATGGGACTGGTTGAATATCTTTGTAACAAGCTGTAAATGATTAACATTTATGCTCCAACTTGAGTGGGAGTATTACAAAATAGAGAGATCATAGAGATATGCATTGATAGGATATATATATATATAAGCTTAATCATAAGGATTACATTCCCTAATTAGTGTTGATATACTTGTACATATATGAACCTATCCTGTACATAATGTATTGAGAAATATAATAGCTTTTCTCCCAAGTTTACGGATTGTAAATATTTGCTTAAATCTAATTTAATGGAACCATATTCTGATATATCTAGTAATTGAAGATAGTTGAAAGTTCTGATATTATGTAAAAATAAAATATACGAGAAGAGTAGAGGCAACGAGGAATAGAAGATTGACATGATTAGATTGTAAAGAGTGCATCTATAAGTACAGAGAACATAAGGGTGTGAAAATGTATTATTAATCAAGTCGATTTATAATTATAAGAAACTAAATACATGTAATGATATAAATAAACAGGAAATATAGAACATTCCTATATAGAATACATAATCATCTAAATTTGATGAGGAGTTCAAACTATTATGAATTATTTCTTTCCTTTGTTTTGCAAGTATGGTTGCTTGCAGTTAAAATGGTAATAGGAGTTCCAACCTTGAAAACAAGTGTAAACATTGCAGATACAAGCATGAATTAGAAGATTAGTTCACAGCAAACCTGTCTCTGCCGACTTTGAATGAACTTTTTATCCATTGATAAGGCAGCTACACTTTTACTCATGTGTCCAAGCGCACTGCTCGCATTCCCCAGTATATCAAGACCAGAGAGAAGTTGAAGAGGCTGGCCAAGGATATCCTTTTTAATGTTTGAAATGGCAATACTAACCATTTCACTCTTTCTCATGCAGAGATTCTCATGAAATCTTTGATTTATCTTAACCTGGAAAACACATCATAGCAACTCACATATAGCACTCAATAATAGTCTGTAAAAGGAGAACATTTAGTGTGCCAATAGGAAAAACCAAAATTCTTAATCTTACAGGCATGTTCTCAGTGTTCCCTAATGCAGTCATTAAGGATGACCAGAATCCAAGTACTCCCCTTGGTCTTTGACCAGGCGACATTGACATTGACACTTTGAATCGAACTTCAGAGATGTTAAAGACTCTGTAAGTTAAACATATTGCATTATAAAAACCTCTTAAAGGAGATGTTAATACAGAAGGGAGACTGAGCAACAATGATTATTCAAAAAGGAATCATTTGCTTACCCAATCTGAATGATTGGATCAACTGAAACAGCAGTGGTTTGAGTATCGTGCAGCCTACTAAGGTTAACATGTTGGATCATCTCATGAAGGCGCCAAATGATTGGTTCATGAATGTTAATTAAGAAGGATGAATTGTCAGGTCCCTGAGATAATTGATAGTAACACAATCAATGGACTAATAATAAATGTGATGACTAAACAAAATCCATGAACATTATGACCAGCTCACACTGAAGCCAATATAGGGATAGACACATAGATCTAATGATGCATTGGATTGTATCGTCATAGAAAACTTCAAGATATAATCCGTCTCATCCTGAACTTTCTGTGGCCTGAAAAGAACTGGAGTTGGAGTAATTGGCAACTGGTTATCCATTTGAAGTCCTCGCATCCTCATTTTGAACCTGGAAGAAGAAATAGTATACAAGTTGAAAAATCAGTTAGTGTTGGTCATCCAATATTTGGAAACTGAAAAAGGAGATTCAACAGCTACAATAAAGAAACAAAAAGACAGATGCTGCACACTTCAAATAAGATATGTTGTAGCATGCTAACATCAAAATGAACAATGTAAAGCAAGTTCTCATATATAAATCACCACTAGTTCATGATAAAGACACCAGTAAGGAATGGACAGGCAAGATTTTCACCACTTAAGACATCGTTAACTAGACAACCAAATAGGACTTGAGGAATTGATTAATCAGAGTTTGTAAAGTCCATTCCTCTTCAGTCTTCACCATTTTTGTGGTTTTAAATATTTCAATGGAGGTATAAGAAAAGTATATCATGTAAGGAAAGAAGTAAAAGACCTACCTACTGATGCCGGATCCCAAGCCAGTGGAATATGCTAGAAGAAGATTTTGTACAGACAGGTATAGGATTTCCTCAGGTGTATGGTCAATAACAGATATACCAAGCTCAGCAAGCTCAAGAATGACATGGAATTCACTATCTAACTGCTTCTGTTCATAGTCATTGCTAGAAAGCTGTGAAAATGGTACAGCTGTTCCACTTATAATAGCAGTATGATCATCCTCAGGCATCCAATCACTAATTTTGACAACTTTGATTAAATCCTCCCTTAGAATAGTAACACGCAATGCTCTAGAAGGTCCACTTCCCACATGGATTGGCTGATGATCTGAAACCTCATCAATGTCATATTTCAATGATTCTGACGAGTCAGCACCATCTATCAAGAGTTCCAATAGATGCCGCCTACCAATATCTTCCCATAAAAAAGAAGTAGCTGCATTGGGTAGGAGCAGCTTCCATGAATCACTAAAACCGTCCACTTGTCGAAAACGAATGGGTAAAAACATGGAACGATTTTCAATCCTGTTGAGGAACTTGTCATTATACGAGACAGAGAAAAAAACAATTACATATCTTTTCAATACATATAAAATTAGTTTTCCTAAAGGTCTATAAGTACATTACTTTGCAGATGTTAACAATCTTCACACCAACTTCCATAAATAATGAAAAGATGAAGAAAGAAAAACCAACATATTATGGTTTAGCAATCTTCATAAAATAAATATAATATCACTATACATCAAGTTACAAGCTATAAAGCTCGCGTCAAAATTTTGAGTGAGTTCAAATTTATCAACTTAACAAGAAAACTTATGCAAATAATTCTAGAAATAGTACAAGAATAAGAACATTTTAAGGTGAAACAGCTCTAGTATCATGTTGAAAGACAGCTCAAGGTAGCTGTGATATCGGCTTTTCAGTCCTTCTATTTTTAATGGTAGAGCAATACAAACTAATAGCAATATCCTCATTATAGGGCAATACTAGTATGTTCAGACAGGACACATAAGTAAAAGTCCAAGAATACTTACTCTTTATTGAATATAAAAATACTATTTAATGTCGGCAGAGAGATTTTTAGAACTTGAAAGAGAAAATCAACAGAAGCAAAAAAAAGTTTAATAAAGAGGGTAGACATAAGACCTGTAATGACTGGATGAAGAATTTGGACGGAAAATAACTTCAAAGCGTGAAGCCTTTGTGCCACTTCTTACTTGCACCCTGAGTTGCATTTCATCAACCCCAGAGTCCTTCTTCAAAGATATGCGCATTGTACCTTCACTACCAACACTAAATGGTGTGCTCCATTTGTATCCGTCCACCCTCAACTGAAACATAAAATCGATATGGTAATTAAATATAGGCATTCATTCGTTTTGCCAAAAGAAGTGTAGTCAGTCTAAATAATAAATCTAGCCAACAGAAGTTTCAGCTTTGCACTTACCTTCAAAAGCTCAACTTTGGCAGAAGACTGCCATCCAAATGGCTTTGGGGGATTGTTAGAATGAATCCATTCCATCAATTGAGAGCCACACTGCTGTAAGCAGATACTAAAACCAACCCTGTTGATAAATAAGGTATGTGGCTGAAGATGAACAACCTGAATGACACCCAAATCACAGAATTAGACATAGAAGGATCAATCTTTCCCGGGATATTTCAAATTAATTAGGTGCACTGTTGCTGGAAAATAAACACCTTTATGCTTGTTCACATTTATAAATCCGTTTTCAGTAACTAAGCAACCTTTCATATCTCCACATAATGCTTGTCTAATGTTAGTCTAATTTGCAGTCGTATACCTAGTGTTCTCACAATATTTGATGTCTAGCCTTAACTAAGCACTAAATATTGCTCTTATCAAAACTAGATATCTAGAAATTGTCAACACAGTAGAAATTTGTTTCGTCAGCAGATACTTGAAGACAAACTGAGACATTAATTTGGAAGGACTAAGAACAAGGTTAGACCTTAGTTATTGAGATCAATATTACATCACCATCATGATACTAAAGCCAAAGACAAACTTCAAAGAGTAGAAGAACTAAACCTTGGTTCGATCTGAGGTCTTCAGTAATGCTGAAAGCTTGTGGTAAGATCCATCAGAGCTAAAAGCCTTGATATCAACCCTTTCCTAGAATAATATTTATTCAAAACTAGATATTATTAGACAAACTTTCATATAGGAAAATTAATCACACTACATTACCTTGTTTTCCAGCTCAAGCAGAGGAATCCCAGGACTATAGACATCAGAATCACGAATAGCAACAGAAAGCCCCACACGGTGGGATAAATGCAAGTCTTTCTGAGATGAAAATGAAATAACCCCACTCCGACCTGCAGAGTCTTGTGGGGAAAGCATGCTAGGTGTTGGGCTTGTGTCCTCAATTGTTTCAATTACTTGAATGTTTCTCTTCATACCAGAACGTCTCCTTTCCAGTATGTTTGAGGGGCTTCTTAAAGCTGTTTTTGCTGTCTTGAAAGATCGAGATAATGAATGGGAATCTGTATCTACATTATCCATTGGCTCGATCTCCACCATTCGATAGGTCAATGGCATAGATGAACTATTCACAATCCAATATGGAACAAAAACCCTAATTGTCTTGGGTGCAACAATGCTTCCTCCCATGTCTCGTTCAATGCTAACACGCAGTCTCCTGCAGAAGCAGTTCTATAATTAAAAATCACTATTTTCATTACATGATAAAAAAGGGACAAATTTGAGCATTTCTTTATGTAGAAGCAAAAGTCTGCTGTTTGACAAACATGTTCTACATTATTGGATTTGCTAGAGTATCCCATATTGACTAAACATGAAAATGTTAAAGGGTTTATAAGTGGTAAGGGCCAACTATCCAAATGACTAGGGACAGTTGGCCCTTACCACTTATAATCCTTTAACAATTTCATGTTTAATCAATATGGGATACTCTAACACTCCCCTTTAAGTGCAACTGGGACTGGACATCCAGTTGTCACATAAAATAAACGCAGCGATAACCGGACTAAGCCACTGGGACTAAACATTCAGATGGACAACCGAAAAATTAATAATCTAGACTAAACTTGCTCTGATACCATGTTGAACAAATTAGAAGAAGAATTGAGGGCTTAGTCGTTCACCAAGACCCATCTAATTTATATAGCAATAAAGAGCTAATTACATAAGGAAAGGAAATCCTAGGAGATTTAGGAAATCACTAGAATCATGGATACATTAGGATTCCTAAGACTTTCCTAATAGGATTATTAGAATTGCTTATGCAAAATGTCATGATTCTTTGAAATAAATAAGAAGCAAAAATCCTTTGATGTAAGAATCCCATTGATAAACAATTAATTGTAAGATGAAGAGACAAAGCTACACTGCAGAGCTCTTTTTTCTGGATTTAATAAAAAGGAACAACACTCATGTCATGCACACACACCCTTAACTAGAAACCAAAGAAGCCTGACCACTATCAAATAAAGGGGAAACAAAGTAGAATTCCATGGTTAGGTAGCTTTTTAAGAAAATTAATAACTCATCTAAAACTACAAGTATCGCCAACCTTTTACTTTGATGGTGGAATATCCAGAATGATGAGGCATGATCATTGGAGGTAAGATCAAGAATAAGGAGAGGGTCCTGCAGATAAATTTAAGCTCATTATAATTAGGAACCCCATATACACAATTTGAACATAAAGTGAACATGCTTGACAAAAAAGACAGGGCAAATGATCTAGATATCAGTTGTAATAGTTGGAGGCATAATTGTTACCTTTTCAAGAGTCCAACCACCCTGAACAAGTAATGTAAGATAGATGGGTTTATGTATGATAGCTGCATATAT
Organism: Erythroxylum flavicans; assembly: GCA_027576715.1. NCBI lineage: Eukaryota > Viridiplantae > Streptophyta > Magnoliopsida > Malpighiales > Erythroxylaceae > Erythroxylum > Erythroxylum flavicans. Next base: position 17,768,093 of record JANZXP010000195.1, on the reverse strand, counting down.
AAGTACACTCTTGCGTGAAGATATTATTCCATGTTGTTGCTCAATCCAACCCCCTTCTTTTGCTTTTTCCCAAATTGTGAATTCAGCTGGGCAAGGAAGCTGGTTTTCCAACTTCAGTGGAGAGTTGATAGATATTTTCCAATCATAAACAGGAGCATTTAACTCAGTGTGAAGAATTGAGGCATCAGCCCCTACACTAATCCAAAACGGTTCATTTCCAGGTGTGGCAGTGCAATGTAGAAGAACATCTTTCTTCTCAAGCTGATTCAACTTAAAGGTACCAGACGTTTTGCTTCCTCGGTGTGAACTATTTTGTCTACTGAGCAAGCCTTGATCAACAAAAGGCTGTTCCTTTCCAAATGCATAGCCAGAACCAACTGTTGTTGCACGACCCCATGAATAAGATAGCCGAGTATGATCCTTACAAGGACGAACTTGTAGACACTGGTCAGAATCTTTGAATGTGCTTCTCCATGGCAAAACAGCTGAAGACCCTGGATTTATCGTGACAATGTAGCAATTGTTATGTGATCCTTGTCCATTAGATTTCTCTCTCCTACGAATCCATCGCCTTCTGCGAACAACATCACGAGGAGATCTTGTGCAGGCCTTTGACAGAGGAGCCCAGCTCAAACTACGGAAGTTAGGCCCATAAGCCCAGCCATCACTATCAACAAGCTCAGATTTATAAACAATCCATGTAGAAGTCCATTTCCATCCAGGAGGAATTGGAGGTTCAATAAACTCCTACAGAAACAAAGGGGTGAATAGACACACTATATCACTAGAAATAGAACGATTTTATGACAAGCTAAAGAGTTGCTCTGTACATACTCACCATTGAAGAATATGAGAAGTCCCTGTCACTCCATCGAGCTGGATCATTGCTTTGAGAGCCAGACCACTTGCTACCCCAACCAGAACTTGGGTGATAACACTGGTTCTCAAAAATCTCTTCTATCACAATATTAAGATTGCTTGCTCCAGAAGAGGGATCATGACAATGAATTAAAGATGTATGGCACACAGATATATCCATTTTAACATCTGAATCATTTATTACAGTGGCAAGACCCCTGAAGATTGCATGTTTCTTTCCATTTTTTAGGACAATTTCCATGGCAACAAAATCATCACATATTGATTTAGGGACTACTGACAAAGGAAGCAACGACCGAATACTCTCCCATGCATCCTCTGGGCTTAGCCGAACCCAGAAACCTGTTTCTCTATCAAAAGTGTCCTTTGCTTCTTTCTCTTTTTGAATGTTTGCTAACACAGTCCTCTCAAAATATGCAGTAGAAACTACCACGCATCCAGATTCATGTAAGTCATCAATATTTTCAAGCTGCACCTGTAGGTGACAATGGTAAAGATGCAACGGGATGCAAATACCAAGGAGAAACATACAGCAGCCACAGAATCATAAATATATCAGCAAATATGTCTGGAAAACATTGACTCACCTTTCTTCTTAAAGGATAAGATAAAGTATTTTGGAAATCTTGTGGTTGATGTAGCATTCTAACTGAAGCCACCTTCTTTAACATGTTTACTCCATGCCCAACAGGCAATGAGAATGCACCAATAACTTCACCTTTATGATTAACATATCATTAACCAAGTATAAGTAGAGTACTCAGCCAGTTGCCTCCATATGATAACTTGGACGGACAAAAAGTTAAAAAAAAACTAACAGGAAAACATAGGGAAGGAAACAATTGAACTTTAATAGGAAAAACTGATATTTGTATTGGGATAATACATCCCACATCGAAAAGAAACAACATCTAATAATAGCATATAAGATTGAGAATAAGGAATCCTCCTTAAGGCTTAAGTCTTTTAGATCGACATCATTCTCAACCCAACTTAAATTTAAAGATGGTATCAAAGCTTATAAGGCCCAATAGCCCAGTAAAGATCCTGGAGCCTAAAAACCCCAAATAATTCACTTAAAAACGCAAAGAGGTGGTAAGTGAGGGGGAGTATTGGGATAATAAATTCCACATCGAAAAGAAACATCTAATAATAGCATATAAGGTTGAGAATGAGGAATCCTCCTTAAGGAATGAGGAATCCTCCTTAAGGCTTAAGTCTTTTGGATCGACCTCATTTTCAACCCAACTTAAATTTCAAGAATTTGAATGAATGAAGATCTCAATGCAAGATTGTCCAATAATTGAAAATACAAATAATACATAACGAAATCTCAACTAGGTAGCATAATTCCAGAAGATGACAAAGAAATCATTGATATGGCCTAGTATGAGGCTTTGTATATGCAAACAGAATTTTCAATCTAAGAAACTCATAAATAGAATGTGGATCAAGCATCCAAGTTACGGAAACAAAAGAATAGAGAATGAGATTTGAAAATTCATCAATAAAGCATATACCCTTCCCAGCCTTTGCTCCAAGATTTGTCACCTCTACTTCTAATTTAGCTGGCCCCTGGAAACCAAAATTGACACAGAATCACATCCATGATTAAATAATATCAAACAAATAACACAACAAATTAACTAAAAGAGCAACTTTATGGTGCATCTGGACCAGCATCATGCCAACATGGAAACCGAAAAAAAAAAAAAACAACAGAAGGCCGGAAAGATCAGTATGAAAATAGGCTAGTTAGGAAAGTACAACTAAATATGGCCAGAGTCTGTCATAATTGCCATATAGTATAAGATGGTATCTAAACATTAAAGAATGTTTAGAAAAGTCTAGCTGCAAACCTCTCAACTAAACAAATGGAAGTTTCCTCTTTATATCATCACAAATGTGCAAGATATGAACCAATTAGAATCTCTCTCTCAATAATTCCAGGTACTACATGCAATAACACACATTTGCTCCGGCCAATTGAGACAATGTCTTGCATAACGATATTTTTCTCTATGCAGCCGTCTACCTACAATTCAAAGTGCTTGTTGGACCTCCAAGAATGTATTCGAATGTGTTGAAACTACTGACAGTTTAACTAAAACCTTTACTTCATACAAGAAGTACTAAAACCACATTGGAGAAGCATCTAGTCATAATTCTAATGGATTCTCCACATGGGCGAATTTCTCAAATCAAGAAGTATACAAAACTTAACTTGGAAGACCCTAATAATGGATCTTTTATTATCAACGCTTTGTTTACAAAATTCTACTGCAAACCAAAACACAAAAGATAGGGTGTGCTAGCCCATTTAAGCGTTCCAATCAGCAAATATCCCAAACAGTAGCAATTCTTATTGCTGTTGTCAAGTCAAGATAAACAGAAGCCAAACAAGTAACAGGTTAACACTAGAGTAGCTGATTGACATACACAAAAATAAGACGTATCATCAATCCTGGTGACTCTATGAGGGAGGGAGTTAAAGCCCTCTTCCTCCACTATGGTTCATAGCTTGGTGAAGCCTCTATTTTTTACCAGTGTACCAATACATCAAATAAAGTAAAAGAAAACAACAACCAAATTTAGAAATGGACATTAGTCCAAAAGATCATAAAACACTCACCTGACTTCAGATATAAAAGTATCACATGTTATTGGGTCCTAGCAGATAACATGAGAAGAAACAGAGGCAAATTGTCTCACATATCCAAGAAAGGGAAATATACAGTATAGTATCAGGTATAGATTGCAAAACACATGCAAGATTATCAATAAAAGTTAGCAGAAGACAACTGTTACATCACCTTCTGTAAGAAAAGGTGGAAACTAATTTCTCCTTTGATGCCAAGGAGCATTAAATTGGGGGAACAATAGAAATCTACGATGCCTTTCCTAGAATCACAAATAACAAGCACTTATATTACAGAATGAGAAAACTAGAGTCATGGCAAACCTTTCTTGGAATTTCAAATATGAAAAGTTCATTCCATTTTGCACTGGCATTCCCAACTGCATTTTCTTTTGGAAGAAAAAGTTTCACACATTTGGTCCTTGCACTCTGAGGAAAGAGCTTTTGCTGCTCTGCTGCTTGACTATTAACAACAAGGCGTAGAGCACAAAAGAAATCATGACTACTGCCATCATCATTGACATGCAAATCCTGCAAAATTTATAAAGTTGGCAGTAGCATATATCTGCAATTAGGAACAGGAACTAAATAAACTCCAAAACGTTACTAAATAAATTCCAAAAAGTGGCAACCTTGGCTTCAACTATTTGTATAGCAACATAACATCGTGCCTCCTTAAATTCATCTGCAACCTTCAACCTGTCTGAAAATCTTGGAGGTGGTACCCATAAAGAAGAAGTGTCACCGTGATGTAGTTGCTCAAGCATATCTGCATTGTCCTCCACCTTCTTCAGATACATGTCACATCCAAGTTTATTTTCTATTGTTATAGTCTGAAAATCATCTTCATCCAAAGCAGAATAAGTTGGATCCTGTCCATATCTATGTTGACCACTAGCTTCCTGCATATACCAAGTTCATATATATTACCAGAGTATTTCTTTTAATAATCAACTTAACCAAGAACCCGAGAGGATTTAGAGGATATTGCATTTAGTTGACCTCGTTTAGCTTGGTTGCTTTCAGGTCCAGTTCTAACTGTTTTCTCCAAGAAAGGATGGTCCCTATGTAAGTTTCGAGATTTGCTGCACTGAAATTTATATTCAAGATGCTAGTTGCAGCAACTCGCACTCTCTTAGCAAGTTTTGATGGTGGATGCACATTGTTGTCGTATGTCTCAAACCTAAAAGTGAAAGTCAGAGCACCAGTTTAGTTAGTTCATATACAGAAGACTTACATCATGGAAAAAAAAATATAACAAAACAGAAATAGCAAACAAGATAACTTGAATATTCCATCAAATGGCTCGACAAGAGGCTCCCATGCTTCCAATTGAGTGTTGAAGGTTGATGCAGCAATAGAGGAAATCAGCACAGCATTCATTGCCTCCGGTCGGCCATGTGTTGCAAGCTTGATATTCGTAACAGTAAGGTCAAACAGGGGTTTCATCTGCAAGGATAATAATAGAACAAGATGAAGCAAAAACTTTAGTGGATCAACAGCCAGGTATTTTGCGCTACAAAGGTGATTTACCATCCCACATGAACTGTCTAAAACTGTTATAGAGAAACATCTTAGCTTCATCTCAGCAGTTATATTTTCCCGTGACTTGGGCTTCACAGCATCACCAATTGCGAATGCTAACCGGTTTGATGGCTTTTTAAGATCAGAGCGAGCGAGAAAAGTACATGCCTATACAAGCATAGGATAGCATGCATTACAACCTCTAGTGAAATAAGTATGCAGCACTAAGTCATCAGAGTCCGAGTCTGTGATTCAGTTAAACAAGCTGCAGGAAAGTAAAATTCCAACCAGTGAACTATCCAAACCTGATTCTCAACTTTCCAAATGCTCCAGCACTGAGATGACCTTGAGCTGGATGATCTAGAAATGGGAACTTCAACAATATTAGCTTGGTTAACGAGATCCAACCTAGGACAGCATATTGAAGTTATTCGAGGTGCTTCATCAACTCTGGTAACAACACATCCCAGTGAAGCATATCCGGGAGGAGCAACAGGATACCAAAAGAAAACTTCATCAACACCTTTCCCAACAATATGTGCCACTTTAGTAAATTGAACAGGCTTGGAAGAGATTTCAGCATCATCACCCTTAAATGTTATGCCCAAAGCAGGCGGCTCTAAACTGCAGAGAGTAAGATTGCAACACCAACTATTGATTAGTACCAATTCAAAATAAGACAACAATCCATACAACAGTTGGAAGAATGAAAAAGAAATGCAGAAGTGATAGGCTAACCCTTCAGTTATGCAATCTCCCAATATGGCATAACCAGGATGGCCAATGGGACGCCATATAGATACTGGTCGGCGAACATCACTTCCTTTGTCCCACCAAATCCTCTCAAAGTTGGGTGTTGACATGTAAAAATTTGCTGCTCGCGTAACCGAACGAATGACATCCCATCCAGAAGAATTTGAGCTCGCATGAATTTTTTGTTGACTTCCATGGTTATGGTCAACAGTCCAATCTGGTGCACTTTGCTGGGAAGAAGAATGATTCAGAATGGAATTCCAACGGAGATGAAAACTAAGATCACAGCTCCTGTCTCTTGGGGGGTATTCAGTTGAAGAATGGGCAAAAAACGAGGCAATAACATTATCCAGGCGCCATATGCTATATCCACATGCAGACAATGGATTTGGCGGGCTATTATATATGCATTCTGAATACGATGAAGACGCTACAAGATCAGAGCGTAGACAATAAACAACGTGATTGGGCGGTGGATGACTTCCTGTATGTGCCACACAACCCAATGCTGTATATCCTGGCGGTGCCACAGGCATCCACAGGGAACAAGCATTGTCAACATTAGCATAAGCTTCATCTCCAGATCCTTGACTACTGGAAAAGAATGTAATGAGATCAAATCTCACAGGCTTCTGCACACGTCCATATGTGTTACTTACTGCCATGACTGCCTGTGTAGGAGGAGTTGTCCTAGTATGGGATAATAAAAGCATAGATATCAACAAAAATAAGGGGAAAGCGGTAGAATTTTTTTTAAAAAAATCAAAATTGGCAACCATGAAAAGAAAAACAGAAGTTTATTGATAGGCCTGGTCTTAGAATGAAATTAAATAATACACAATGTATAGAAGTCTTGGAACACCATTAATGAGGTCAAAATGTAAAAAAAGAATATGCACAGGACGATCAAAGGGATGGAGGTTTCATAAAAATGAGAAACAGCTAAATAACAGGTTTTAAAGGTCATAAAATAATTGTAGAATGTCCTATCAAAATAAGGTCCAAATGGTATTACATTAAATTTGTAAAAAATGGACCTCATATGTCATTTGCTGAATTTGAATTGAATGAAGTTACTATAATAAAAGGAAAAAAAGGAATTCGGCAATGAAATGGAAAAGTACGGTTGATTACTGAAAGCGATCACATAACTCAAACAACCATTTATTTTGTATATCATTCATGACCTCTATTTTCAATTGTTAATGAGACCTTCAAAAATGGTAAAGGATTTTCCAAAAGCATGGACTAGAATCCGTTTTTTATACTTGAGAAGAAAGTGGAAAATGCGCTGTCTATTATTGAAATATAACAAGAATGATAGGTCAAGAAAATACTAAGCTATTCATTTATCCCCTTAATGATCAAAGTCATTTCATAACAATAGTGGACATGCAACTTAGTTTCACAATATTAAGCAACCCTAACAATCTAATGTATTAGTAATTTTGCATGCAGGTATGACGCTAGCAAACAAGGGAGGAAATTTGAAATTGTAGCTATGAGGCAACAGTCTCCCGTCAACCCTCTGGCAAGTTGGAAGAACAGAACCTGAGCACGTGAGTCATGCAGAATATCTCACCTTGATGTCACACAATCCCCCAGTATAACATAGTTTGACGGAGCTTGGGGTCTCCAAAATGTAAGTTTGTTACAAGGGCCATTTTCTGCATGAATATTCCCCAAAATGTTGGTAAGAAAGACAAAGAGTTCATCAAGTCTCCAGACATATATTTTAACGGATACATGACAAACAAGGCTAAGATATATTAATATGAAGAAACAAAATCATCAAATTATTCATGTCAAATTGAAAAAAAAAAAAAAAACCTTTATGGGACATTCCAATTCGATCAAAGCTCGTGCAAGGTACAAGGGCAATTGCATTTCCAAATTGTAAGGCAGCAGCAACCTGATTCTGCAGGTTAACTAAAAGAGAAATGACACTCAAGGAAAGGTGGACACAAATATCCGTTGATATCAGAGACATATTTGTTTTCTCTTTAACAGATGTGTATCCACCCGATATATCCACTGGATCCAGAATAATGAGACCAGAACCAGACTCAATTGTCAGATCCTTAACCAGTGCACGAATCCAGGTATCATTTTCTTTTGATGCATACCTGAAAAGGAAAGAAAGAAACTAAAGAGATAACCACGACATCACAGTTGATGAAGAAAATAATAATGCGTAGCAAGAAAAAGGACTTGCAAGACAATTGAAGAAAAGCACAAAAGGCACAGACAGTATTCCGAAATGAAGAGTGCATATTGCACTTTCTCCCTGCAGCTACTTGCTTCATATCGTAAAGACAAATCCTAATATGAATGGACTTGAAGAGCACCTTAAAAATATAGGACACAGCATGCTTTTAGACCAAATAGGAGAAGGCTTAGCAGTTGCATTCATACAGCTCCAATCGATGCACAGTGTAATATCCCATAACATCATAGGAAATACTATATGGTAAAACAGATTGACAGAGGCTAGAGAAAAATTCAACAAGATTCTCCTTGGAAGGACCCATGAATCTGGAGCATAGGCTACGTAGAACCTAGATCTGCATTCTCGAAAGATTATTCACGCCCTTATCCTAGACTAATTCATTTAAGTAATTATCAGGTTGTCAGTAGGAATAAAGAGACAAGAGAAATGAAAAGAATTCGAAACACTTGTTCCCCTAGATAATGAAAATTAAAATACGGATGGACTTTGAAATCACGTTTTCATGTGAGCCCAATAATAAAGATAAATAAATTCCAGGAACCATCATCACATTCCCCAAGGAGAATGGTTTTCTAAGGACCAATATGGGCTCCAAAGATATAAAGGGAACTGAAAGCTCTAAAACATTATTTTATCAAATGCTTACATGAAGCTCAAATCCATTTTCGCACGTAGAAGCTTTTCTCCATACAAGGAATCATCCAGTGAAGATTTTGTACCATCATAGAAGGTAAACTCGGGAGAAACAACCTGGAAACAAGTGTTAAAAATAAGAACAGAACTATCGACCCTAGTAACATCACCTAGTTCTGAATCACAACGGAAGAAACACTGATGGTTCATGATTACTTACGACAAAATTCTCACAAAACACTACACTTTCAAAATGTAAAGCTCAGGAAAAAAGTTAGTCAGCAGAACGACTGAGAGTTGAATGCTAATATCAAGAAGAATAATACATCACGTCTGAATCAGGAATCAAGCGAAGTTTAGTCCTGTTATGGCTAAATTTGTTAGATTCTTTTTTGCTTGACCTGAAGTGAACCTTCAACTAAGTCTACATTTAAGACGGGATAGATTCTTTTAATTTTTCCCAAACTGAAGTTGAGTTGCAAAATTCAATCCGCTAGTTTCTAATCCAACAATCTATGGAAAATAATGTTTGACAATATGAACGTTGAAACATTAACTAGGAAAAATAGTTTAGAAACGTGAAGACTTATTCCACTGCAAGAGACCATAATATAGCTATATCAAATTTTCTGATCCATAAATAAGGTCCATATAAACAAGTAATATCAGTCTCTTCCAGGATGCATAGAAAATGGATAAAAACAACAATCGATTGAGAGACAAATCTTCTGTTTATAGAAAGGACCAGTGTTAAATGACACAATTAGGAACAAGGTCATGTTAAGCTAAAATTTAACATAATTTCTCTAGAAAAGGTTACCATAACATACCTCCATTAGCTCAACAAGATAACATTTCTCAAATGAAGACAATTTTCAGATGCTAAGATGATAAAACCTGATTGCTTTTTACAGGTGATATAAAATTTTAGAAGCTGCTAGAGTGTCACAGTCCCTGGCCATATGTTAGCCCTTGGCCATATGTCTCAACTACTTACAATATTTGGCAGACAAACATGAAAAGTGAATGGAAAGAAGCCCTTGGCCATATGTCTCAACTACTTACAATATATGGCAGACAAACATGAAAAGTGAATGGAAAGAAGACAATGCCAACATCATGTACTATCTTCAAGAACAATGAAGAAGCTAAAAGTAAACTAAGGAAACGAAAAATTGTAAGAAGATTTAATACCTGGGCTTCAAAAGTAAAACTTTGTATCACGTTAATATTGTTTTGAGCTTTCAAAGTATTTGATGTGTCTGAAGGTTCATGCACATAATCCAGACTCCTCATCTCATCATCAGAAACATGATTATCTAACAAAATCTCAACACCATCTTCTGGAGAGATTGAGTAGCTGCTATCGTTACTCATGTATACATGCTTCCTCAAAATGGAACCATTCTGATGGACATGAACAACATGAACACATCAACAAGAAATTTATTCCATTTTGTTGTGATTGAAAACGAGATAGGAACTACATTCTGAATATTGCATCAAACTACCAGAAATTTCTGAAAACTTGAAGTAAAATAATAAAAAAAATCAGGGGAAAAACAATAGAAGAAAGTAGAATATAGTAGATCAAAGGTTGAGCGATTCTCTAGCACAGGTAACTATGGGTATATGTCTGGAAACTATGTTCTAAGTATGATTTATACAACGTAAAACATATAAAAAATATTGATGACTATCAAGAAAAGTTCTTAAGAATCAATAAAATTGAAACAAAAAGTTTCATTTCAATTATGGTGCCCCATCACCAATCTCCTTTTCAATGCAGAATTATCCCACTTCAGAAGGAAACTATAGAAATAGAAATTTACTAACCCCATAAGCAATTACAACATAGAAATCATATACCAAATAAAAGGGAAGATGAGTACCTCAATTTTCACATTAACAAATCGCAGCCTCTTACCACGTCCTATAATTATGATTGGTAGAGTTCCAACTGAATGGAATTTCTTTGTATGGGTTTCTTCACTTAAACATATAGTCTTCCCACCTCCATCATATATGAACTCATCAACTCCCATCGCATCTGCTACTAACTGTCTACTTGGGGAAAAGTGCACCACTTCTTCACTCTGTTTGTGAAAAGGTTCAGAGAGCACCAAGCTAATATTTCTACTGATAGGATCCCTCTTAGGATCCATTGATCCCTCCCTGCCAGTTATTGCTCCAAGTGATGGCACAAAAAACTCAGCCACAGGTAAAAGGAAATCTGGTACGACAAGTAATCGGGGCTGTTGAATTCTAACTACATATGATTGGGATGAAGGCCGCCATCTATAGTCCATCAAGAACATGGTTGAAATTGGCACATCCCCATCAACGACAGATTCCAAATTCATCTTCCTGGAATTGCTTCCATTAAGAAAGTTTGGAAAACAACCACTTGAAGATTGTTTGGAGGCATCAGTAGATGATCCAAGCATCAGACGCATTTCAGGTTTTGCATCAGGACGGTTGTCCAAAATAGAAAATTTAGGAATAGTAACATAAAGATCTGTTTCAGACAATGAAGTCATGCGATATGACACCCAAAGCCCTTCAAGCTGCAAAAGCAAGCATTATAGACGTGTAACTAAAAACGTACATAGGTGTGATTATACAAGTGTATAATGCAAGGTTAAGTAGTTTTTTGAGTAGCTGACATTAGGCAAAAAGCAATATCAAGGGATCTGAAGACTTGTGAAAATGAGGACTCACAGCAAGAAGAGCTAAAGCTGACTCATGAACACCATTACAAAGCTCCAAAAGCGCATAACTGATTTCAACTGCCACTATGTTAACAGTTTGAGACAGTAGAATTTGACTGTTCATGTTGACCTTATCTACCAGCAGCCTCATCGTATCCTTGGAAACAGATTTGCTGCCACGGAAACTTGGAGGAAGCTTTGTCTCCTCACATAAATTCATGCACAAACAATCCACTATGATTTTGTACTCTTTATTGGACATAACACCATGAAGGAAATCAACCTGGTCAAAGCATAACCTTCAAGAATTAGAGAAGGAAGTACAGGACACTGCATGGAAATATATCATAGATGGCTACAATATGGAAATATTCCAAAAGGCCTCAAGCAATAAGGACTGATTTGATCAATCTGTTACAGGTACAAAGATAATAGTTTTGGAGACTTTTTATTGACAGACCAAGTCAAAGATAGAAAATAGATGATAGTTTCATATATCAAGTTGTAAAGAACCCCCTTTCCTTTTGGTCCTTGGAAGGCAACAGGGGCTAACTCTCCTTACAAAACCCCATCCCATCTGACAAAGAGGTTCTAGAGAGGGAATGAAGGAACATTAACAACTAGGTTCTCCCTCAACCTCATCAAGAACCTATACAACATAAAGAAAATGTTTCTCAGCTTGCTTTTATATAAGTGTGCTGAATGTGTCTTGCCAAGACACATAAATTCCAGACCATCAATCATCATTCTGTCATGAATAAAGTTTCCTAGAATCCAAGATACCTAGGCCCAAAGAGAAGACCAATAGCAGAATGACCACTGGAAATAAATATTGAATTACCTTCACTTCTAGAGTAAATGTTGGGACCTTTCTGAAAACATCTCGAAGACTACGGCGTACATAAATATCAAGCCCTTTGCCCTCCCGTATCATTGGTTTTCCCAAACAACCATCAACACCAACAAACATGTTGATTCCCAGAATCTACAGTTTTGAGGCACAGTAACCACAAATCAGGAAATGTTCTCACATTATGAACAAGTGACTTCAGAAAACTTACCTCAGCATGAAGAACATCCATGTGAACCGCATAAGGACCTTTCTCTGGACAGCCATGCCAGCTCAGTTGATTTGCAACCTGTAGTTGGCCTAAATCAAGTTGTATGAAACTGCAATCATGACCATAAATTTTGTTGTTATCACTCTAAAAGGCCAAACATAACTCTACAAAGAAAAGTTACTATTCATCTTATCATAACTGTCTTAAGTAACAAGTCAACAAAATTCAACTTTCATTCATTAGACCTCTGCACAAATTTCATCTGTAATGTTTAAAGTACGATGGAAGGTTCTGTTTATTAAGCACAATCTTTCAACAACTTCTACAAACAACAACACCTAGGCACCAGAAAAGAAATAAATTAGAAAAGAAACCACAAGAGAGCTTCCGTACTCTTTACTCGTAGAATTTCTGGGAACAATGATAATCGGAGTATCAAGCGAGAGGTCCAGCTTTAAAGCAGTGGCTCCATCAATCTCATACTTTTGAATCAACCACTCAAATCCTCCAACTTTGTCAACAAGTTTAATTGCTTCTTCAGGATGTGGAGTAGCAAGTTCCATAAAGTACACAGTTATCTGCATAGACAAGCAAAAAGTAGGCATAACTTCTAGATAAAGGAAAGGTAAAATAAGAACAGTTGACTTATTCATTAGAATGCCAAAAGCAATTAATGCTCATTCAGTAGATTCACCAACCCTATTAGTTACAAATGCTAACCAAAGAACTAATAATTAACAAAGCTATTTATATCATACCTCTTGGACAAACCTATAAAGGAAAACTATGCGCACAGCAGAGAGTCGACCACTCAAGCTGTAATCGTACCCTTCATAATCATCATCTTCAGCACTGAAGGAACTAAATTTGAACTGGGGAAGAAAACATAGCACTTATGTACCATCCAAAGTCCGAAAAGTAAAATTAACATAACCAGAACGAGAAAATTGCATACGTTGATAAGAGATTCAAGCCCTGGATTACGCAAGTCACAAAGCCAACTCCAACAATGATCTGCCCCGAGCGACATATCACAAAGTCTAAAATTACCTAACGTGCCTTCAACAGACAGAGAACTCGGGTGGACCTTGAAATAGCAAAACCAATGAAGTCAAATTACAAAACACCACCAACAATGTGTATCTTAAGAATTAACAGTTGGAAAAATCATGAAAGCAGAAATGTTCATATTTACCACTAGAGAGAACATGCAAAAATTTGAAGAAAATATGGTTCAGATTTGTCAATGTCCTTGAAGTCTACTGACTAGTAATTTGACTTCCAAAATAACTCATCAATGTCCATCATTTTCAAGATAGCAACAAAGCCAGAAACACCCTTAACAGAAAGATTACCTTAAGATCCAATATAAAACTCTCTTGCACAAGCATAGCAAGCTGAGAATCATCCTCTTTGTTAAGAAAAACAGTGACGCTGTCAACATTCATGCTGAAATCGAACACTACACGACTTTTACCATATCCCAGTAACCCTTTTATGTGTCCACTGTCTTCAGTCCTTTCTCTCATACTCGATGAGTTGTCATCTGAGATTTCAGTCTTACTTGAACTGGCCTCGGTAGAACTTGCAGAACTTAGATCAAAGCCAAAGCCCATTAAAGCAACAATAGTAGGTCTGTTGCATAAAAACTCTAGCTTGGACATGCAAATGCTCATCTGTCAATGTGCAATATATGGTCGGTAATGCAAATGAATCTTGATTATTATAAAAGAAAATTGATGTAGCTGAAGGTTCAATACCTGCATATCTATGCCATCATAATGAGGTGAAGAAGAACTCCTAGTTGTATAGATGACAGATACAAAATCTGAAATATCACCCTGTGCTTCATAAAATATCTCACGAGAAATGTTCTTCCCACGTAAGAGATCTTCTTCATTGAGTAATGTTTCAGCAGACTCGAATTCAGAAGCACCCATAGTTCCACAAGGAGACATATATTCCCTCGGTGAATAGAGGTTAGAATCTGAAACGGACAAGAAATCTGGCAAAGCATCCTTAAAAGCATCATCATCATCGGGCGGTATTGTAGTCATTTCCTTCTCGTGAGGGTCAAGAGAGTGTTGGGAAGCAAGGGATTTGTCATTCTTAAGAACAGAGCAAACTAAATACTGAGGGTGCATGGACAGTCGACCTTGAAGCTCATCTTTAATTTTCAACGAGTGCAGCTTCATCTTAATTATCAGGTCACCCCCAGAACGAATCATGTGCACCTGAAATACAATAATGGTAGAAATGAAACCAAATAAAAAATTTTTAAAAATGAAAAGAACATCCATCCATATTGTTTGTTAAGTAACAGAGTGAAAAAAGGGATTCCAGAGAGAAAAATCAAAACAATTCAGGTAATGATATACATAAAATGTTACACCAAATACAGGTCATGCCGATACAAGAATTACCTAGTCTATTGTTTTGTGCAGACAATGTGGCTTGAATTTTTCGGTTCACCAAAAATAAGTAGAAAGATGGTTCAAAGCAATGACGCTGCAGCCTCACGGCAAATTCTTTCACATATTAAGGAAATAGATAAAGCATGTGAATAACAGAGAAAGGTAATGATGAATATCTAAAGCATAATTTTATCAATCAACGATGAAAAGAGGAAACGAGCTCCACTAACCTTTCCCCCACTGGCAAGAACCTCGATAATTATAATCTCTTCTCTTTTCTCATCATCACTATCTACATTCTGCACAATAATATGAATAACCATGAAGTAAATACTGGAAGTGATGAAAAACATGATAGGTCATTCAATCAAGAAGCTAAATAATAAATGTGTCAACCACTGGAGCATCATAGATTGTACAAATATGAAACCACTCCATTTCCTTGAAGCCTCTACACAAAATGAACAATCTACACCCTCTCTATAAGAAAAATTGGCAAATGCACTACCTTTCCATAAATGCATAACTTCATCTCTACCAGTGCTCCATTTACAACAAGGTCAGCTGCTCTCGCCCCGGGAGTTTGCGGTACAACAAACTCAGATGCAACATCACGAGTTTCTCCTAGTACATCAAAGGATGGAGGAGCCTTTACAGGGCATGAATAAGACAGTAATAATTAGAAAAGAATAGCATTAATGGATCGCAAAATCTAATGATCTATGACAATATTCTTGCCATACCGAAGCTTGGTATGTAGCCTGTATAAGTCTTTTTAACCATGTGGCTTTCTCCCACTCATCATGAAATTCTAAAACCCAGGTATTAGACGATTCCAATGCCTGGAAAAAGAATATAATACATGTTATGCCTCCACAAAGCATCAAATTGTCAGCTCCATCAGGTAGAATCAGAGAGAGAAACTAAATGTTAAGACTTAAATAATTTGTTCTTAGTGCCCACAACATCATTTGCAATTCAAGCTAAAACTGAAATTTCTAAGGACTATCTAGCGAGATGTCAACTTCTAAGTTCTTAGTTGTTTAAAAATACTCCAAACATGAAAATGGCTCTAAAAGAAGAACCACAAAAAGATCTCCAGAACAATCATGTATACTAGTTAGAATGTCATTACAAGACCCTTAGGTGAAATTCGAGAAAGATAGTGAGAGGCTAATGTATCGGTTAGCCTTGATTTTAAAAGTCCAAGTTTCCCAAACATATCAAGAACTAGGCACTGACCAGCCTAGCCTGAGCTTGTTTGAAATAGCTCAAGTATGGACCAGGCTAGTTCAAGTTCAGGTTCAAATGCAGGCAGAGTCAGGCTTGGGCCTGGTGTTGAAATCTGAAGCCTGAATATGGCCCAACAACAGCCCAATGTTAGAAGCAACCTACATCTTCAACATTAACTAACTTATAAAGGTCTCTTTATATACAAATCTTCATAGGGAAAAGCAAGTGGTCAAGTCACACAAATTGACGGAGGAGAAATAGAAAAAATATTAACTAGTAGCTAAAACACACAAAAATTTGGAAATATGGCTAATATTTGGCTGCTGGAATATCAATTTTCAAGTCCAGATTTAAGCTTGGAATGTTGGAAATTCAGATTTGTGTGTAGCTGGATTTTAGAGTTTGAATGATGGAAATTTATGGTAGGATTTTAGGATTCGATATGGCTGGAATTTAGGGTCTTGGTTGCTAGAATTTTAGTGAGATAAACAAGTAATGGAGGGTAGGAATTAGGAATCTCTCCTAGGGTCCAAGAATCACTCTTAGAAGAAAGCATCACAGCTTCTAATTAAAACTAAAGTTTGTAGAAAAGATCCAGGATATCTTATTATTGAAGAGCTGAGTACACAAATATTTATAGGGAAGTTGCTAAAACCTTTGTTTCAGTAAGAAAGGATTCTCAAAAAATTTAAATCCTATTACAATAAAAATTCTATAAGTTTAATTCCTAAACAACTAAGATAACATATCTACACCTAGAAAAACATATAACTTACTATTACTTCCTATCTAATAAAGAATCCTAGCATAATCTAAATATCAATGCTTAATGTCTTCATTGGCAACATAATTCCCACCCTTTATCCCACCAAATTAAAACTTGTAGACGACTAATTTTCCCTCTTTTATTTCTTTTATAGACTTTAAGCTCTTTTGCATCACTAATGATCTGTAATTATTTGCTGAAATTCATAGCATTACCTGTTGTATGTCCATTCCCCTAGAACTAATGGAAATACATAATTGTGAACCACCAACATTTGATGGGGGAACCTCATTAACCTGTCTCCCAGCCATGCTGCATAAATTCAAGATTTTTTAGTAGTAGAATACCCCAACATACAAAAACATTATGAGAATTAAATAGTTAAGCAAAAGGAATGGGAAAAGCAAGAGCAACTACACAAGGAAAATGCAAGAGGAATCTGACAAAGCAATCAATTAAAACAAGACTATAGACCACCAAGGAAATTATCAAAAGCCAGGACGGAGTTGATAAGCAGCAAACCTCAGGTGCCGGTAGTAGCTCTGAGACTTTTTGGAGTCCATAACATAAAGATATGATCCACATAACACAAGGAAACAGTTCTGCCAAGTAGCCATAGAATTGCCAAGACCCTAAATTATGAAACTGTGGATCAATGAATAGACATGCAAGCCATATATTTCAAAATGCTTACTTTGCTCATAATTGGGAGTTTCAAGGACCCAAGGCATACCTTCCAAACAAGGATTCTTGCATTGGTAGCAATATTTATGGAACGCCAGAGGTCACCACTATGAGTTTCAAAATTATTCACAGCAGGCTGACTACAGCTTTCCATTGTGCTATACAATATGTTCAATAATTCCGCAAGTCGATTATATCTCAGAGGTGAAAAATGTATGCCAAGGTTAGGCACTTGAACAGATATGCGTGTTGATGGATAACCAGGATGAGGTACTTTGATCTTCAATAAGAAAAAATAATAAGTCTGACTACCACGTCTCATATATCATAACTAAAACAATTAACAAGAGAAAAGGAATTTCAAAAGGAAAACAGAAAGAAAATTTAATAATTTGATTAATACAATAGGGTTTTAGATCCTGCAAATATGCAAACCTGGATAGGTTCCATAAATCTGCATTGTCTAAACCTATTTTAGCAATCAACAAGAGATTGATCCACTCTTAACAGCCTTAATGCTTTGTACATGGGCTTAATGTTGATTTATCTGAGGGAAGATGAGATATGGGAGGAGGGCCTAGGGTTTTAATTCCCAGGAAAAAAAAAAAGCTTTTGTTTCAATTTTCTTTATCCGAAAAAATGAAGAATGTGTTTGGGTGAAGAGGAAGGGGAAGATCTGTGAGGCAAAGAAGGGTATTTTTGTTGTATAGTGGAAGTGGGTTTGGATGAATTTTCTTCTTTCCTGTTGCAAACAGCTTTTGATAGGGTGGGTAGGGGGTGGGTGGGTCACTAAATTGTGTGGACAAAAGTTTTGCTCTTTGAAGTATGAGACTTTCTTCCTTTGGCTTCACTCAGCAGACTCAAGAAGGTATGCTTTACCTTATTGCTTCCTTTATATGACTTTCCTGTATGTATTCTTTCCTTTTTATTTTTGCTTGTTCTTCTATTAGTTAGTAGTTGCGCTTTTACTTGTATGCAACTGTGCGTTTTATTTTGTATTTTCCTTACTAGTTCGTTTTGTGTGTAAGCATTTACTATTGCATTGCTCCTAATTACATGCCAACATCATGATTAGCAAAGTTTAAGTACATAATTTGCCTCATCATATGTCTCTTCAGAGATATATCATAAAATTAGAAAGATACAGAGAAGATTAGCATGACCCTTACATAATGTTGACATGCACAATTCGAGAAATAGTGACCAGACGTTTGCAGCATAACAGGTGTTAACAGAACTTTACAGTTTTTCTAAGTATATTTGTCTTATTATATATATATATATATATATATATTTATATATACTCAAGACGATTTTTTAGCAGATATGGGTGGCACCATATCAGATATCTTATTTGATTTTATTTTATTTTATTTATTTGTTTACTTTTTAAAATTTATTTACCTACTCTTTTAATATATCAGTTTTTATATCTATTCTTACAATCTGCATCACTTTTTATTGTCACATTCACATGTGGGTCTACCGAAAACAACATCTCTGCTATATAGGGATAAGACTGCATACTATCAGACCCCCCCAGACCCCACTTTGTTGCGGGATTTCGGACTGGGTAATGATGATAATGATGAATAAGAGATTGATCCACATATTTACTCCTTTAGGTACTTTGATCTTGGAATAATAACATATCTACCATGAAGAACTACCATAGGAGGAGTAATATATAAATTAGGTAAAGCAAATTCATACATAAACAAGAAAATACTTTAGCATACCTGATCAACAATTACTGCCATTCCACATCTATCAATGAGAGAACAATAGTCGTTAACTTTTTCTGATGCGTGAGATGTGAAGGGAAAACTATTACTGGTCATGGAAATTGCATCAGGATTCTGACAGGTAGCATCGCAATCTGTAAACAGAGCAGCTATGTCTCTCCCAGATATGAAGAAACGAGAATATATACTCTGCCTCTGTTCGTCCAACTGACTTTCCTGTAGCATTAAGCATTGTGTTTACTAACAACAAAGGTGAACACTTCCTGGAAGGTCAAAACGAAGATGCATACCACAGTGTGCAATGTAAAATGACCAAAATCCAAAAGAAAATGCACATCACATTTGGATGATCCACTTTTCCTTATAGGAACTGTAACTTTCGGAGCATCAAAGTCAATGTCAAGGGCAAACCTGAAAATGAAGTAGAACAGGGGTAAGTAGACTAGGTATAGTCCTAACCACTTTCAAAAGAAGTTAACTCCCAAAAGGAAAATCTATCAAATGTTCCTGAACATGATAACCAAAGCAGCTGGCCGAAATCAAACTAACAATTAGAGTTCAATTTCTTGAAAAAATGTATTAATAGATATTTCAAAATGTCAATAGGCTCCCAAACCACCAATTACTAGCCACAAGTCTTTGCTCCATTTAGGAGCAGAAATCCTTTCTGAATCATCTACAACCCAAGCGACCTGCAGAGCACCATCTCGCTCAAGAAGATAAACCTAGCACTCATGTTGTAGCATAGAACGAACTAGGCACAACCAAAAAAGAACAAAAGATTCAAGCATTGCTGGAAGAACCTCCATAAATAAGAGAAACTCATAATAGAAATAGCAAAGAACACAAGAAAGACACAGAAACAATTAGAATTCCTAGCTTACCATAGGCAAAAGACACCAACTTAGTCAAATGAAAAGCCCCGTCAAACAAACCACCAAACCCAGTGCGACCAGCCCATCAACTTGAAAACAAAGAAACATTGCTGGAGGAAAAGAGTTTAGACCACTGTTACCAAGGATGCCAACCAACAGTCCCCGTTGATGGCCAAACAATGGCCACCTGTCAAGCTTATTAAAGTTATATGATGGAGCAAAATGACTACTCTGAGCCCAGATCTGGCAAAGGGCCAGACATTCAAGCCTAGTTACAGTGGTCACCTAAATTCAAGCATCATGGCACCAACAACAAGAGAAAGAGGGCTTCTAGAGAGAAAATGTTTGAAACTGGGGCTTCTAAAAGGGATAAAAATCTCCTATATAAAAGTTAAAACTAACCTTCAAGACCCAACTATAGAAGATAAGCTCACCACATACATATGTATAGTAATAACCAATGAAGAAGGAAGTTTTAATGATATCAAAACTCCTGACATCAATGACATAGAGGGTAGAAGCATGAAAATAATTTATTTGGGAAGGGTAAGCTATCATTTAACAAAATTTGGCACCACGTAAAGTACATTTTAATAGAAATGACCTTCAAAAATATAGGTACAGTTACAGTAATGTTCACCTCAAACAGATATTTTGCAAAGCTTTTTTTTTTGGTGCAATTATAAATAGAAGATATTCATTGACAAATTCATCAATCCCAAATGGATATAGGTAAGTCTCAATTAATAGACAAATATACCAAGATGTGGCGAAGCCAAACCAAGCCATTCAGGAAACAACATATATTCAAATGCAATAAAACTCAGATAAACATCAATAGATCCATGCCTGTTATTCTTTTGTTAAAAACAATGCGTGCACAGAATGTTACACTCTGCATTCCTAGCCACTCACTGTATTTTCTTCTATAAAAGAATCGGCCAGAATGAAACTGATAGTCAATATAAGTTCTAACAAGCAACCAAACCTTTTCCACCACAAGGTTGACCTTATAATCCTGCACCATTCATTTTCAACAATCCAGCACTTGCACATAACATAATCCCAGCACATAACTATGACCCAAACTATTGCAAAGTAATTAGAGTAGGTCGAGTCAGCAGATAGTTGTTACGTTCAAAGACTTTTGCACCACAATACTTCAACTTAAGCCAACAACCACAATAATTGTACATGGGATGGTGAGGAACAATTATTTTTATTCAAACCCAGTTGGTAGCCATCCAAAGCAATAAAGAAAACAATACTGGGAAAAAAAAAAGTAAGCAAACCTGCTTTGTTCTTCTAATACCATCTGAAATTGCTCTTGCGCTCTACGAGTCACTTTCTCAATCTTCATCTGCACACAATTTTGAATTAATAAAGCATTGCTCATTTCAATTTCTTTATTATTTATTTATTCATGATATAACAATGAGGCAGCAATAAGCAAAAGCTGGACCAAATCAACTGGTCCAATTGATGCAAAATAAAATAACTTAATTTTCCTTATCAGAAAGCATTTTTTTTTATTTGACATTGTTAGTTCCTCTTTTTTTTTCCCTCTTGTATTACCGTTAGATATCGTTGAGTCTCCAATGAATATAAACCTTATAGCTATTTTTTTTCCCCGTAATAGATTTTGCTCTCTCTCTATCTATCTATCTATCTATGCTCTCTTCTTTCTTCTCTCTCTTTCTCTCGAATCCTCCCAAATCTGAGCTCCCTTCTTTATCAAGTATCAATTGGTATCGGCGAAATGATCTTGTTGCCTGAGACCTAATCCTCCTTTTAGACAACTAATTGGTGTACATGGCAGAAGGAACCAGGCCCAAAAGCATAAGAAGGATGGAGGAGACATTATGCAGCCAGATTAAGAACTTCACGAAACTCGAGTGAAACAAGGGAAAGAGATGGCAGAACTAAGAGAAATGTTCCAACAATAAATGTTTGCACACAAACTGCAATCACACCCGCAATCGCCTGATGCTGCTTATCTGGAAACAGATAAACATAAAACAGCACCAACTCATATGGAACTGCATTCATATAGAGAACAAGATTTAGCAAAGTTGAATTCCCAACTTTCAATGACTCTAGTGTACACAATTGGATTTCTTGAGCGGAACAATTTTCATGCTTAACTGAACACCGGTAGAAATGACAGTAAGGATATGGAAGGCATAGTAGCTTAATGACACCAACTATGCTTGAAGCATCGACTATCCCTAGATGAACCAAGTTGGACTGAATATCTACTAGCCATTAACCAATGATTCAAAGAAGAAGCATATGTCAAATTCTTGAATCATACTTAACTGGGTTTTTTCTAAGGGATTGCAACTTGAATTGGACTTAAGAGTTGTTATTTAAGTACGATTAGAATAAAGAAGAGACACAGTTTATGTATAGGACTTAACGTTTCAATTATGATGGAGTCAAGAGATTTTTTAGACTATTAATTTGCGACACAATCAGCGTTGCAATGCGAAGAGCTTTGCTCGGAGAAATAGAAGAAAATAACACACGAATTTTCTAGCATACCAGGTATTCAAAAATCAGTACACGAAATTTTAATGAATTTGAAATCAATTGTATTGAGAGGTAATTTGTATGGAATTCATGACGCGTCTATTTGTGTCAAAGGTCCTAGAAATGTTAACTTCTTAGAGTTGTTATTTAAGTACGATTAGAATAAAGAAGAGACACAATTTATGTATAGGACTTAACATTTCAACTATGATGGAGTTAAGAGATTTTTTAGGCTATTAATTTGCGAAAGTGTGATGCGTGATTCTTAAATTCTATGAGTGATTCCTAGGCACTAAGTGTGATGCCTAGTTCTTTATAGACCTTAGATGTGATTTCTAGTAGTTCTCAAATCTATGTAAAATTCTATTCTTCATTAATATTAATAGAGACATTCAGATCAATTACATTTAGTCGTATCCTTTTTTTATGCAAAATATTTTGTTTCCTTTCAATTTCTAATTAGCATGGAAGTTATACTCTATTCATCGTACATCATAACCTTTTTGAATAAAATGGTGGAATGGTGGGAGGCTATAACTTGAGACAACAGTTCCACCTATTCGTCCATCCACATAATTCAACCACTAATAAAAACATATATGGTGATATCCAAAATAGTTAAAATCAAAGGTAGGCTATTGTTATAGGGAACAAAGTGTCAACTAAATATTTACCACATTTATTATAATGATTATGTTAACATGTATAATTATTTCACGAAGTAGTATAAGATAACTGTTGGTAGTATTAGCATAGGATTTGAATATTTACATATCATGTATAGGGGTGATTAGGGTTAAGCAGCACACCAAAATTCTACTTTAACATACCATAGGATTTGAATATTTACATATCATGTATAGGGGTGATTAGGGTTAACCAACACACCCAAATTCTACTTTAACATAGAATCAGAGCCGACGACTTAATTCTAGGAGCACCTGGCAAAAAATGTCCCTAACCGAATAAAGAAAAAAGTGTGGTTTTCCCATGAGCTTTCTCTAAGCTATTTCATGTTTGGGATTTGGGATAGACTCAAACGCTAGCAGTTCCTTGTGAGATCAAGGAAATCGAAAAAGAGTAATCAAATCAATCAGGATCACAGTTGAAGTCTGTCCTTCTCTGGTGAATTTATTTCTTACAACTATCTTCTTAGCGATTCTTCTCTCTTTTCTAATTCTTCATTGGCACCTTCTCTCTCCATTTATTTTTTGTTCGCAACTCATCTATGTCCTTTTTTGGCACTGTTTAACAACATTGTTCACCACAATTTTTATTTTCTATCAATTAATATCTAAAAAAATATAACATGTCCGCCACTCCTATTTCAAAATCTACAAATGCTACATCCTCCATATTAGCTATATCTTTTACAAGGCTTAGTGTTTTGCAATTTTAGCTACACCCATTACCGCTACAAAGCATCTTATGGCTCAGAATTATAATATTTGGTCCATGACTATCCTTATATGGTTAGAAGGTCAACAAATTGAAAATCATCTCACGACTATTTTTCCCATTTGTGGAGGTGAACTCTCTCACTATACACTTATGGATGTATTAATATTGTCTATTTTGTAGCAATCTATGGATAGTTTGATGCTCTCTCTCAGGCAGCTCAAACGTTTGCATGAGACTTTATTGGTATCTTTGATAAGATTAGTGCTATGACGACAAGAAACCATAGATCTTACTACCTACTTCGACAGTTTCAAACAATTGCATTGATTATTATGACTTGATGCCTCTCACTACTAATCTCACAACATAGACTTGTCATCGCAATATTTTCCTCACCATTGTCTTTTTATTTGGCATCATAATGTGGACTTAGCATAGGATCTAGTCATGGGTTGACTAACAGGTAAGTTCTCTCCTCCCCCTTCATTGATGTTCTCTCCTTCCTTAGACTTGCCTATGTTGACTGAAAAGAAAGAGAGTTTCATAAACAAACCCCTCTTGATTTTCTACTAAAATTCGACTCCCTTATTCAATAGAAACATTCCCTTTAAATAAGTGTTACACCAATAGACTTATAGGAATTATTATAGAGATTTTAGGATCCCTCTAATTTAGGAATTATCCTAACTAGAGTAGGATCTCTCTAATTTAGTCTTCTATTAAAACAAAACTTGTTAAATAATAAAGTTTTCCTAATAGTAGTGATGGAATAAAAAATTCCCAAAATTCATTATGATTTGGAAGTTGTTCATGCTTACATGCACAGTTATAAGATTATATCATATATCTCTAAGGCATATGCTTCATTGCTTCAAGTTGTATCCTCTACTCAATCTACTTCACCTCTTGGGATGCAATCTACTCTAGTTGCCCAGAAGACTACCAGTGGCTCAAGTGAGTAGGGTCCTAAGGTCTATCTTGTAGTTATGTAAGAAATCGGGTCCCGTTCTAAAAGAGTGTTCTGCAACTACTCACCCACCACTTTTGCCTACACCCACTCTAAAGACTACTATTACACCTCCATCCAGAAGGATTATCTTCATTTTTTATAATTTAATCCTTCCACGTTTGGGTTTCAATCAACTGTCATTGCTACTCGCATGTTTCTTGGATTTTCTATGATTGGCAATATAACCTTTCAATCTCCCCTCACTAACTCTAGAACACTTCTTGATGCACTCTTGTTGATGGTTCTACCACACGAGAATTGGCTCTGGGACAACTCATCTTACATCCTCATTATTGTTTTCATCTATTTTTTATGTCCCTAATTGTTCTTTTGATCTTATTTCTATAATTCAACTAACATGTTCATTGAACTGTTCTATATTCTTCTTCCCCCAATGTCTCTATGCAAGATCTGAAGAGCAAACGAACAACTAGTATAAGATGTCAGCAACGTGGACTATGCTACCTCTTTGCCTCCACAGGATATTCAAGTCTACACATGACAACAACGTGCTACATAAAATGAGAAGGCACCCTGACTAGCTGAGGTTGGGATAAAAGTTATACTAGCCATGGTTTGCTCCTCTGACGACCATGACTCTACCTCTCGCTTTAGATCCATCACCATCAAATATTGATATACCTATTGAACTTTGAAAAGACTACTAGTTCATGCACTACTCAACCTATCTCTAACTTAGTATCTTATCACTCTGTCTATCAAATATATTGTTATACTTTCCACCTTGTCCTTTTATTTGTTCCTAAGACATTGGAAAAGGCTCTAGCTCATTATGGAAGGTGGGCCATTATTAAGCAGATGTCGCGCTCCACTCCAATGGCACTTGGTAAGAACCTTTGTCCCCTGACAATTCCACTATGTTTTGTAGAATCACACTTAAAAGTTTGTTAAGATGCCAATTTTTGATCGTATTAAGACCCGATTAGTACCCAAAGGTTACACTAAGATATTTGGCCTTAATTATTAGGACACTTTGTGTTGGTTAATGTTGTTTCTTATCATTCTTATCCTAGGGATTCTGCTATATCTTAAAGATTATGATTGATATATCTCCCAATAAATGTAGGAGATACTTATTCCCTAATTATAGTAAGAGGTATCCAGTATCCCTAATTTTTAGGAAATCCAGTTTTAGGATTTCAGGCCTCTAATCTATATAAGAGGTAGCATTGTACATACTTGTATTATCATACAATTCCAGTAAATACAGAAATATATTCTTTACCCTAAATTCAACTAGGTGCGTGCTAAAAGATTCTCCAATTCAACTGCACAGAACTATGAGCAGTATTAGCTTATGTTAAAATTATGAATGGTTTCTTCATTTCTGGTTAGGTTATGTGTTGATAGCTTTCTTCGAAACATATTGATAATCCATCAGAAATCTTGTTTCTGAATTTGATTTACACACAGGGTTCCATTTGAAGGACCCAACCTCAGGCACATGTGTATTCTTTGATGCACAATCGTGTGTATCAACTGAGGCAGGAATGTGTTGTTTGACTCAAAAATAACTTCCGATTATGAATCCGATCAAATTGAAATGTAGAAAACTCTTTCATTTTCTGTTGTGTATACTACACTTATCATTGTATTTTTGTTATTGCAGGTTCTACAGTAACTTAGGAAGAGTAAAGTAGGTATCATATTAATGCGGGAAATGTTTTAAATGTAGAACTACTTGGTGCATATCTGCTGGTTTGAAGTTTCACCGAGTATTTGACGGTAGGATTTGCGTAGGGAAAATTTTGCCAAATAATGGAAGGCACTTATAGCTTTTACAATACCATGGAATCCATGGACAATTGTCAACTGTATAAGGTGTCTGAATTGTTACGCTTTGGTCTACTGGCTTATTGATAGTCATGATTTATTCTATAAATCTATTGTTGATTCAGTTTGTGACGTATGACAGGTCTCGATGATGCTAAGCGTGAGAATTATAGTTTTCTTCTTCCTTCTCATCATTCAATTTTAATCAATTTTCATAACTTTTTCCTCTTTGGTCTAAGGAAGGACACGTTTTTATTGATAGCAATTTTGTATTTTATATAATATTTTGCGCTTAATGTCTTGATGTTGCTTCCAAGTGTGCAGGAGAACCTGTTTTGTCAACTTGGCTAAAAATTGTTGTTCAAAGTCTAATTTGCCAAAAATATAGATAAGGGGCATAATTGGAATTTTGAATAAAGTTCAGTGACTGATTACACATCATCTCATTTTATCAAAAAACATGAACTGGTAAGTAGGAGCCACGTCTATGGTTAACAGCTTAAGCAGACAACAATCTTGATAAAAACTCACAGTTCATCTTAAACATGTGGTTAACTACAGCAGCAACTAATTATTGATCCAAAGCAAAAGAAATGACTGTTTAAAGAATACTCCATTTGTTGGCTAACCCCTCACAGATCCTCGCGATACACCAGGCAGCACTGAGTGGATACTCCGAAACTGCAAGCACAAGAAAATGACTTATCCACCAGGACCAGTTCTAATCAACACCTGAACGATGGTCAAGAGCATTAATAACACAATTGAATGCTTTTGCCTCGTTCTTTTTTTGGCTAGTCGGTTCTGAGTCAGTAACCGAAGTCCAACTCCAGAACTTCCCCAACTAGATAAGAATTCTCGGTATCCCAGTACACCACCATTAGACAACAGGGACTAATTTTACTTTCAACACGGAAAGATTTACTCTGGAGCTCAGAAGGTTGACAAATTCAATCTAATTATTGTGGCATGGGAGTTGGTAAAACTCAATGGTTGATTACTTTACTAGCTCAAGAGTCGTATCACAATCAAGAACATAATGCAATCAAATTCAGGATCAAGAAAGCAGGGCTAGGATATCTTCAAAAATCTTCTAGTTCTAAGCTTGAATATATAATAGGTCAAAAATGGTGGGTGCGGTAATTTTAAAATGCACAAATAAAATGGAACAGAAAAGAGAAATTTGATGTGTTAGATAAAATTGCATGTTTGATAATTAATCATCTCTATGAAGCAATCCAGCCAACAAAGTTAGAGAAAATTGCATGTTTGATAATTAATCATCTCTATGAAGCAATCCAGCCAACAAAGTACAAGCAATAAAAGGTAAAACTTACTTGCAATAAAATCTTCTATGTAATCACAATCAATTTTCCCATGGGCCATAGCACCAACCTACAGATACACAAGAAAATGGTTAGAACAATTGAAAACACTTTCACTCAGTGAGCATTTTGTGCAGAAAGCATCATTTGTTTCGGAGCATACCACAAATACCAGGTCCTTGTCTTCATCAATTGTTGATAAATAATTGCCCATTTTAATCAATTTGTTTGAGCTATAGGAGAAACCTGAGAAGAACATGAGATTGGTATCACGTTGCATAACAAGGAGTTAGAAGGCAACATCAACAGGGAGACATTAAAATTACCTCACCTATTTTACGAGAGTTGAGAGGCAGGTACTTAGTTACTGGGTTCTTGATCACATTCATAAGTTTCTCATTTTTACCCACGGCCCTTATACTTAGTTTTTGAAGGAGCTGTACTGAAAGAGTAAGCAACTAAAGTTGAGAAAACTGTACATACAAGCCAAGGAAAGAATCATAATAGCCAGCATACATTTTAAGCAATAGGGTGATGAGCAAAACTTACATATAATGCCAGCAAACCGCTTATATGTCCTTGGAATACGCACATGTGGTTTGACTTCAAAAAGAACACCTTTTTCGGTTTTCACATACACAGCTCGCAATCTTCCAGCCTTGTTTACCGGGCTATCTAAGATTGACAAGAGAGCCTGAAAACATGCATTATTCATTTCAATATAATAGGTTTACAATGGCAGAAGTGACATACAATCTGTGTTTGAAATCTTTATCTCTAGAAAGAACATTGACTTGCAAAGGGATATAACAACATCTGTTTTATATAGAATAGTATTCAGACTCCTCCATAAGATTTCCAAAAACATGAGAAATTGCAATGCATTTACATCTCATCTTTGAAAGATAGATCCAAAAGTACCTATTAATTCTTGTACAGTTTTACCAATTTGTTATCTTTTTATAGGCATGGTATTGTTCTAAAAGGTACAAATAACTGCGAGACCAAGTGGTCTATATATGATGACTTAATTTTGCTAACCTGGTGAATGATGTCAGGTCTGTACTCCGCAGGATTTCTTTTGTTCTTTCCCAGAAAATTGGCGTGATCCTCAGAATTCAAGATTTGGTAACTCTGAGGAGAAACAACTCATCAGATGAAGAAAACTTCATGCAAAAGGTACTAGAAACCAAGGCAGTTAAGAAACAGAACTTCAATAGTTAAACAGTACAATTATAAAACCACATGCCAACTTCTTATGCAAGGTAAAAATTCAGATAGCTCTTTCAAATTGAAATGAACATTCAAAGGGTTAAGGCATAGAGATTAGAAAAAGGGATATTAAACAGGGACCAGTTAATGAAAAGAGGAGAGCAGTTGATTTCAAGCTGCAAACTCCCTGAGGATGGCCAAGCACTGATGGCAATGAGACATAAGGTAAATTAGAAAATGCATAAAGTATATATGAAGACAATTCAGGGTCTTATGACCAATGGTTTTGTAATTAATCCTGGGACTATTGGTGGCTAGTAGCAAGAGTTATGGGAAATCTAAAAAGTTCAGGCAATAGTTCAGGAGGACTATTTGTAAACATCGTTGTTGAAACCGTATCTCAAGATGCAGCTCATCTACTCAAAAACAATAGACAGCACATCATACGTTGAAACTTTAGCTCATCAATTAACTGTTACAAAGAAATTGGGAATGGAAAGTGAAACACATCTATACGCAAACTACGAAGTATACTAAATAGCTAGTTTTACTCATGATACCACTCTAGCATGCACAGTGATGTAGGTTTTCGTCCTTCTTCAATTGTTTTTCTCTAGCCCCAGAGGGTCATTGCTATTTAAGCCAATGACTTGTTTGGGTTGTTATACTTGGTAAGATCAGACAACCGTAGAACAAGATAAATATTCCATCAAGAAGAATCCAACATAACTAGGAAATAAGTATCAAAACCAACACTTCAAAGTACAAATACATCAAAAGAAAAATGTGACTCTTAGAAAATTCATAACGACATTGAGTACACACCTTTCCAACTTTTGCAACTTCCAAGGAGGCCTTCTCAAGTACAAATATCACTCCAGGCTTCCTGGAATTCGTATCACAGGGGACAATTGGTATTCCTTCCATTTCATGGACTTCAAACTGTCCTTTCCCTGCTTCTTCTGCTTCTTCTTCCTCCACCCCAGTTTTGGTCTTCTTGTTTGTTATTTCCTCTTGTTCTTCCTCCTTGGATTTGGTCTTCTTGTTCGTTCTTTCTTCTTCCACTTGTTCATCCACTTCATCGTCCTCGTTATCATATTTTTTCTCTTTCTTCTTTCGCTTGTACCCTTTCACCCCATATCGCGGCCCCATCCCTCCCTTCTTAATCTTTTTCTTAATAACAAACACTTAACCTTCACAATGAATCATAGAAAGAGTAAAACGATCTGAAACCAGATCAAAATTTGAAGTTTTAAGGGAGCGCTAAACAAACAATAAAAAGAGACATCAGGTCCAGATAAAGTACAACCGGTCAAAGGAAAAGAGAATGCAGCAAGAATAAAACATAATATAAAGAAATAGTTCGGGCATTAAATGATCCCAGATGATTTGTACTTGGGCTGGAGGTAAAAGTTACAAACAACAGCGAACTTTGCAACTGAACAACAGCAGTAACCGCCAGCAAAAAAATCTCAATGATTTCTTTTATACAAGAGCAATATGAACAATAACATGAGGAAGGAGGAAGAAGGTATAACTACGTAATCGGCGACGAGTGGAATCACGGAGAGAGGAATAACACCGATGAGCTTTCTGAGGGACCGGACGATGGTGAAGTTAACAGGGTTTGGGAAGGGTTTTAGGTTTGCTGATTTGATCGTACGAAGCGTCGTTCCGAGGATATTTTCAAGACAGCTAGCACATATATTTAGCTTTGATATGGTCCGCATATAATAATAATACCTCTAAGAAATTAAAAAGAAAAAAAAGGAAGAGTTGCACCAACAAAGATAGTAAAAAGAATGTTATAAAATTCATATTTTTCAAATTTTTATTAGGTCCTTCAACTTGAATTAGAACATTTAAACCTCAAACTTCAATGCAAGAAAGTTTAAATACTTTTGTCTATAAATTACATATTTTATTTATATCTTTTACAATTATTAAATACCAAACTATCTCATATGGGAATTATTATTTTTTATGCTACTTATAACCTATTTTATTTATGGCTGCTCAACTGATAATATTTAGATATAGTATAAACCATATGAAGTAGTTGAGTAACTGATAATATTTAGATATAGTATAAACCATATGAAGTAGTTGAGTAAGTTAATAAAATATCGTCACTCCACGATTTAAGGAATTCGGTGGGTAAAGTGAATTGATATTTGAAATGATTTAAAGAATTCTTTGGTTAAAGTGAATTATAAATCAATTAATAATTAGTAAGAACAAATATACTTGGATTTAAAAGAGTAGGCATTATATATATACTTATATCCAATTGGAACAGTGGATGATAAAAGGAATAAATTATACTTCTTAACTACATATGGGTAGGTTGAATCAAACCATTTTGACATTCGCAACATTTGAGTAGTCATGAAATATTGCTATACGTCAATCTTGATTTATGATTATAAATTATTTAATTATAGAACTAAAGATAAATTAAAAAGAGTTTTGATTTATTTAATTCTAATTATGAATTATAATTATAATTTATAATCATTATCAACGTATTAGGAACATAATGTGACACATATAAAAGAGCAATTAAAAAGAAAAAATCAGTTTGAATTAAGTTAGATTTAATTGTGAAGTTTAAGAAACTTCAAAAGTTAAATATGAGGTATTTTATTTTATTATAATTATAATTCAACTTTAATTGTAATTAAAAATTTTAATTTTAATAAGATAAAAACCCTAGTGTCTTTTTCTATAAAAAGAAAAAAGGCATATGAGAAATAACACTCATGTCTTTTCATCTCAAGTGTTGAGTTCTTTTTTCTACCCTGTGGATACCGTTAGAGGCTAGACACATAAATAACTTGTAGTTGACAATTTGAGAAGAAAAAATTACACCAAAATTTTAATAAGGTACATTTTAATAGGGTACTAGACTAAATGTCTCATGTACTAGACTAAATGTCTCTTATGCTTTAAACATAATAAGCAAGTTTCAAGCCAACTTAGTGATGATCACTAGACAACTATGAAAAAGAACTTAAACAGGACTACGATGTTTTTTTTTTTTCTAATCTAAGGAGTTAAACTAAGAGTTTAGAAGTCTTTAGATGTTAATTTTTAGCCTGATCCAAATGATAGGGGCACATCTTCTCTTTGAATGATGGTGTGCTATGTTAGAAGAGCTTGAAACAATCAACCACTGCAGATTCTATGATCTAGTTAGAGTACATTTCAATAAAGGAAACAATTTGGATCAAGAAGTTCATCATCAAACTTGGAATAGTTCATATAATTGTTAAGTCAATAGTATTATATTGTGACAATAATGGCACCATTGCATAAGCAAAGGAATCAAGGTCTCAACAACGATCTAAACATGTACTTAAGAAGTTTCACTTGATCGAGGAGATAGTGGAGCGAAAGACATAACATTAAAGAGAGTTCCCACTAAGGAAAATCTTACAGAGCCTCTAACTAAGCCACTGTCTCAAAAGAGACGTGATTGACATATGAATGGTTATGGTATTAGATATATAGGTGATTGACTTTAATGTAAGTAGGAGATTATTAGTTTATGTCCTTTTATCTAATTGGTTGGTTTCAATTTTATGTATGATATTATTATTTTAATTAATAAAGGCATTCTTATCTTGTTTGCATTTTATTAATTACATTTGATGTTTTAATACTAAAGGTAAAATCTTGGAATAATTACTGTGCAATTGAAACATGAGCTCATAATAATGAGATTCAATTTGCATTTGTAAATTATTCCTAAATGATTCTTAGTTATAGTTTCATAAAGATGGAATAATGACATAATGGCAAAACCAACACACGTTATATTTCTTTCTTAATAAGAAAGTAATTTATCTGATAAACTAAATTATGAAGATATTTAAACAAATGTGTGGGTGCTTATTAAAAAATAAGTTCACCAAATTGACCGATTTTGAGGATCCCAAATGGCATATTAATTATAGCTTTGTGTATTTACGCATTATGATGCTTGTATAATTAATCCTTACACTTAAGATTATCATAGTATCTCATAGGAGAATTACTATATTTTGATGCTACTTGTGATCTATTTTATTTAAAGAAGCTCAGTCAGTAGCAATTAGATATATTATGAACTATATAGAGAAAGTTGAGTAAGTTAATAAAGGATGTTCTACTATTTTTTATTAGTAATTATTTAAGGAATTCTCTGACCAGAGAGAATTGATAGTTAAAAAGGTGTTTTCAATTATCAATTATAAATAAATTACTAATTATCAAGAATGAACATGATTGGATTTAAAAGAGTAAACACTGTATCCATACTCTATATCCAACTAGAACATTGGATGACGAAATGATTAAATTATACATCATAATAATACATAAACAAGTTAAGTTAAACTATTTTGACATTAGTAATATTTGGGTAGTCATAGTATATTGCTATATGACAACGGTTTTTCATAGATCTAAGGGTAGGTGGTCTTGATAGTTTAAGCCAAGGAGTAGCCTAT
This sequence comes from Erythroxylum flavicans, assembly GCA_027576715.1. Taxonomy (NCBI): domain Eukaryota; kingdom Viridiplantae; phylum Streptophyta; class Magnoliopsida; order Malpighiales; family Erythroxylaceae; genus Erythroxylum; species Erythroxylum flavicans. Next base: position 17,734,181 of record JANZXP010000195.1, on the reverse strand, counting down.
AAGTTTGTTGGTTTAACTTACTCATAACTGGGAAAACTAATATTCTTGAAGAAACGAATTTCTTTACGAGATCTTAGTCTATATCTAGTACATCTGCCTCTAGTACTTATAAAAGGATCGTGAACAATGATTGAATAATAATTGAAAATTTTTAGAAGTTTATTGAAAATTAGGAAGTCTCTAAAATTCAAAAGACCAAATTTATCAATCATTAAAATTCAAACACTTTCACAAAAATATATTACATCATCAAAGCCAAAGAGCGCAACTCACTTTTTCAAAGCCCATTAAAACCATTCATTTATCAACCCAAAGCTTAATGAACAAACACAAAGAGAAAAACTTCAAGTACATCCATATAGGATCAGTGCAAGTACACATCTAGTTTGATGGTATTTAAAGATGCTAGGATTTACGACTTTTAGGATTCATTATTAAGCTTAATAGAGTCTAGTTTTTGCATAGGCCTTATATCATTTGATTGTTATCCAAACTTAACAATTTCTCTTAAGGATAAAAACATCTTAGATTCTTTAATATTGCAAATCAAAATCCATAATTACAAGATGAACACGAGATTAATTCCTGTAGCTTTGATTTACAAAATCCATTACAAAGCGATAAATATTGCATTTTCCTCTAAAGCTCCAATCCACAGATAAAAAGGTTGAAGCCATATTTTTGTAAATAGATTTAACAAAGTCCAAGACTGTAATATTAGAGTCTATTAAGTAAAAAGAAGTTAGCCTACCCTAGGAATGGATACTTGAAGTTGCCATGGATTCAGGTCCATTTATACCTTTGAGCATAAACACAAGCATTAAACAAATAAAGCAATACAAAAGCGGTAAGGTGAAATTGTCCTTTAGCAAAAAATCATTGAGCTCTTGATTTGAAGATAGTGTCTCAGAGCCAACTATTGACTTAGGAAGAGTCTCTAGAATCCCTTCTATAAGTAACATTCCTAGTAAAGACTTGTTTAGGCACTCAACATTTGATATCCATCTTCAAGCCTTCAAGGGGTGGATTACAACAAAACTATTCCTCAACCTGTTTACAAAAATAGTGAGTAATAATCTCCCTTGGTATCTCCAAATTTTTTGCAAATAATAGAGAATGTGAACAATGATTTATATGTGTTAGAGAAAGAATTTGATGTTAAAAAAATTTGCATGATAATTTTTATTCTTTATAAGATAAAAAAAGAGATTATGGTTTTTTAACAAGTTTTTAAAGCAAAGGAAATAAATTTAGGAAAGATAGTATAAGTTCATCAATAAACATATAGTGCATAAGTCTATCTCTAGTATATCTACCTCTAGAACCAATGAAAGGATTGTAAACAATGATGAAATAATAATTGAAAATTTTAAGAAGTTTATTTATAATTGAAAAAAATCTTAAATTTTTAAAAGAATAAATTTATCAACAATCAAAATTCAAACTCTTTCCAAAAATGGATTATATCGTTAAAATCGAAGAACATAACATCCTTCTTTCAAATCCTTTGAAACTATTCACCTAATGAACAAAGCTCAATGAACAATCAAAAATATAAAAACTTCATGTACATCCACGTGGGATTAATGTAAATAGGAGTACAGCCCCTTACCAACGAAGGGTTTAACATATCCATTTTGATGGTATTAAAGGATGCTAGGTTTTACGACTTTTAGGATTCAATGTTAAGTTTGAATGAGTCTAGTCTTTTCCCATACCATATATCATTTTACTATTATCAAAACCTAACAATTTACCTTAAGGATAAAAAGCATCTTAAATTCTTAAGTATTGCAAATCAGAACCCAGAATTACAAAAACAACATAGGTCCAATCCCTGTAGCTTTGACTTACAAATTCCATTATAAAGTAATGAACATTGCATTAGCATTTAAAGTCCTAATCTATAGCCAAAAAGGTGAAACTCTGTTTTTGCAAATAGATTTGATTAATTTACCTAAGTAATGGATACTTAAAGGTGCAAAGAATTTAGGTCCAATTGTACCTTTGAGCCTAAACATAAAAAGTAAACAAATAAAGCAATATAAAGATGACAAGGTGAAATTGTCCTTTAGCAGAAAATTAATGAGCTCTAGAATTGATCACAGTGTCTTAAGGTCAACTATTAACCTATGAGAGTCTCTGAAATCCCTTCTATGATTAACATTCCTAGTCAAGACTTTCCTAAGCACTCAACATCTAATATCCTATCTTCAAACCTTCAAGGTGTAGATTACAACAAAACTATTCCTCAACTTATTTATAAAACACCAGTAAATAACAATCTCCCCTAATGTCTCTAACTTTTTCTTAAATAACAAAGAATGAGAATAATGAGTTATATGTGTTAGAGAAAGAATTCGAGGCTAAAAAAATATTTGCATGATGATTTCTATTCTTTAGAAAATAAAGAAAAAAGGTAATGATTTTTTAACAACTTTTTAAAGCAAAGGAAACAAATTCAGGAAAGATATTATGAGTTTGTCAATAAACATACATTGAATATAACATAGAATATCTTTTTAGATCCATCATCAACAACAAAAAAAGGTATGGAAAACTAAAATAAGAGAAAAATTGCAATTCATTTTGTGAAATTAGGATTCCTTACAAACAAAACGTAGTTATAGAGTCCCTTTTGAAAATAAAAAATGAAAGCGAAAAGATGAACCCAAAAGATATGATTAAAAAAATTATATGCCAAAACACTAATACTTATTTTCATACGATAGGAGGATAACTATCTAAGATCAAGAAAACTCTGGAAACCCCACTATGATAACAAAGAAAGATGTAATAAAGAATCCAACATTCAAGCCTTACAAAGTGTCCAGTAGCAACTTAGATAAGTTTAGGGAGAAAAATAATGAAGAATTCCTCAATGCCAAACAAAGACAATTGAATAGGACTAATGAAAATATTGTTTTTGATTATCCTAAGTCTTTAACATCTTAAACTTTAAACACCATTCAAAATCAGAGCCAAGCTAAGGTTAAACTAGTAGCTCCCAAGAAGTGAACATGATAGATGATGAGGATGTTGAGGCCTCACCTTGGGCTTTAAGCAGAAAAGGAACTGTCTTTTCCTCTTCCCTCTTTTAATATTTCTTTTCGGGTTTTCACTAGGCATTTAATTATGGGATTTGAAGGAGATGGGTTGTGTTGGTTTTTAAAGCTCTTATTGGCTTTGGGTGAAGGAGTAGTTTTAGTATCATTTTCTATATTACAAGGATTTTCTGGTTAAGAAATCAGGGTTAGAATTTGCTTCACCTTTAATAAACTCAATATTAAAATACAAATGCTCAAAATTGTTTACCATTTGAAAATTTTTTTAAATGTAATGTTTTAAAAATCTTTTAATAAAATTTTTTTGTTAGATTTGCAATCAATATGAAGAAGAAATCATTAATTCAATAAGTCACCTTGAAACTTTGAAATGCATATAACAATAGATAAAATTTCTTTCTTAATCATTGAATAATTACTTTGCATAGGTTCCATGTCCTAAAGTGTATTGTATAATTTTCTTTTTGTCATTAACCTTTTATTTTAAGATACCTCCATATCCCTAATTATAAGCATCCATTTTTATAATTATAAACACATTGGGGTAAGCTATATGTAAGATAGGATGCCTCTCACTATATCTTTGATTTACTTTACTAAAATAGTGTGTTCTTCCATCTAAGGTTTTGGATTTTTTCTTAATTTATCATGAAGAGGTATACAAAGCTTATTTAGGTTAGGATAAAAAATCCATAATATAGTTTGGGCTACCTGAAAAACTTTGCCATTATTTTCTATAAAATATTTCATTGTGGAATTTGTTTCTAAATTCTAAGATCCTCTCAATTCGTATGATTATTCCATTGCAGATATAGGATCCCAAAAACCTAAACTTAGTTTGAAAAGGCTAAGTTTTGTTTTTTTACATTAGTAACCTATTCTTCTTAATGATATGGATGAAAGTTTTGATGTGTTTCAAATATAGCTCTAGTGTTAAGCGAAAAATTAAGATATTGTCTATGTAAACAATGAAAAATTCAAAGTATGTGGAAAATATCTCATTCATTATCCTTTGGAATTTAGAAGGGGCATTCTTTAATCCAAAGGCATCACATTCCACTCATATTGCCCAAATGGAACAATAAAAGTGGTTTTATACCTATCTTTTAGGTCTATCTAAACTTCCAATTTCATATCAAAATTTAAAAATATTTAAGAATTGAAAGTTTTTGAAGTAAATATTTTTTTTAGGAATGAATATACCAAATCCACTTTAGGGCTTTGTTAAGAGGCCTGTAATTGACCACTAATATGGGCATACCTCTTTCCTTTTTCAGAATTTTTATTTATATAGAAGGCTACATAACTTTAAGGAGACCTAAAGGGAGAGATTAGCTTTTTCTTTAGCAAATCATTGATTTCTTGCTTGAAAAAATGCCATAAATCTTTGTTTGTTGGTATAGGATGGGCTTTTCTATGAATTCATTTTTCATTGACATCTTTTTCATATGAAAAATCTATAACATGTTATTTTCTATTCCAAAAAGGCATTGGGTAAATCAGTACATATTTTACTTTCAATGGCTTCTTGAAAATTATTTACTTTTTGATTTATTTTCTTTCCTTATACTTGTTTCTCTATTATTTCAGTCACTACATCTTCCTTTAAATATGTCAATTGTTTTTTTCAACTGATTATGCTATTCAGTTGGTTTCTATAAATTAAATAGGCTTTTATAAAATTGATAGCTTAGTTTTGGATTTTTCTATAAAAGGGAAGAAAAAGTTTTTTATTGTAGATTTTTGTTGAAATACTTCATGGCTCACTATTTAATGGGTTATTAACTTTATGAAAGGTGTTCCTAAAATGACCATATGGTGTATATCCTTAACTATCACAAAAGAGGTTTTGACTGAAAACTCACAGTAGCAAACTTTAAGTTATTAGTAACTTTAAGTCTTTCTTAGTTTTTTGTAATAATTTTTTTGGTGAATATCCCTTGTTTAATGCAATTCAAATAAGCTCCTGTGTCAAATAACACATTTGTCTTAATATGAAAATCTTCACTAATCCTTTGGATTATCCCAATTAAATATTTTCGGGGCATTAACTAGTTGAGTATGAACAAAAAGCCTTCGAGTTATTTTTTAGCGTTGTTAAACTTAATTTTTTCATTGATTTCGTTATCTGAATCACATTCTTCCCTGTTTATTTATTGAAGTGAATTTTTTATTGTTTCACTATCTTCCTTTTGGTTTTGTTCGAGTATTTTCAGTTATTGTTTTATCATATGGTTTAAACTAGATAATGTTAATTGTGAATTTTTGTTTCTCTTGGTTTTATCTGTATGTTTGTTAAGTTGTAAGTAGAGGAGTATGTCTTCCTTTAATTATGTGCTTCAAATGATTGTTATGGCTTCACTAAGTATTCTTTTTGAAAGTGGGGGCCTAGGATATGGTTTATGACTTATAAAAAGTATCTTTGATCTTCTGTTAGTACATTGATTTATTTTTCCTTTCTAATTGATTATTATCTATTGTTTCATTACTATTTAAAGCGCCATTAGTTTCTAATCCTAATGCTTCATTGTTAAATTCCCTGTCAGAATAATCATTAGAGGTTTTATTATTAGAGATCATTAATATTTCTTGGTCCAAATCTAAGCTTTGAAGTGAATTATTACTAATAATTATAAATATTCAAATTTAGTTATAATTTTAAAAATTGAAAATTTTTGGCTATTCAACCTTTTTTGTTGCAATTATAATATGTTATGTTTCTAAATTTTGATGTTAAAGGGAAGTTTTGGGACTTGCTCATATATTTTCAATTTGGTTTGGGTTTTTTTTATAGTATCTTCTTTGTTTTTGGTAAAGAAACCAAATTTTATTTCCTGGAGCTTTGCTACAATCTCTGTAGGATTTCTTAGTACGCTTGTAAGAAATAAAAAAATATTGGATCTAACCAGATTCTCTATAATAAACTCATGCACAACTATTTGTAATTTACAATTTGTTGACTTCCAATTTAAATATTATAAACTTATTAGTTTGAATTTCTATCAACTCTTTATTTGGAAGCTCACTCATGATGTGATACTTAAGACTCCCTTCCACCTCAACCCTCTTGGTTAGAATGATAGTTGAAATGTGTTTGGATCAATTGATCAAAATGTTCTCTTTCTCCTCTATAGTGGAGGTAAAGCTACAGATAACTATTACAAATAAGGTTTAAACAATAAAATTATTCATTTAACCAATACATAAAAAAGAATAATATACATTAATAACACTATATGATAATTGATAATTGTATCAAACTAACCTAACTCCACCAACTTTTAAAGGTTGTCTGGTAGAATGTGGTTGAGATAAAATTGCTTTTGTTATTAGATCTTCATTAGGCCTAGATGACTATTCAATATTAATATATCAATTAGTAGTTACTAAGATACACGTAAATTACAAAGTTTTATTAAATAACAACCTCTAGTGCATCTTAACTGGAAGGAAGCAGACTTGATTTGTGGCTTCTCTTATTATGACCACTTTGGCAATATTTGACATATGGCTGGAATTTCCCTTTTTGTGATAGCCTATAAGGATTCTTCACTCGCTTTGATTCATCTTTATCTTTTTGCCTATTCTTTTTAGGCCTACCAGGCATAACTCTTTCCGAAGGTGGATGTATCTCCTTATAGGTGTATGGTGGCTAGAATTTTTTCCCTCTAATTGGTTGCAAGACATTCTCATAAACTTCCATAAACCTCTATTCATAAAAACAATAATCCATTTACGCCTCTGGTTGTTATTTGACATGGAAAATGGCACCAATTGCATGACTACATGGATATCCATAAAGTTCTCATCGCCTACAAATGCAAGTTTGTTCCCTCCCTAATTAAATAACATGTGTGTCATCTCCATTAGTCTCTTTATACATTTTAATCCCCATTTTAAATAACTCTCCATCTTATTGCATTCTTTTTATTCTTGTTCAATCTTTTCGTCATCCCCCTTTCATCTCTTAGATTGCTCCTTAAGGTCAAAATGCCTTTTCATTAACATGGTTTTAATAGTCTCCAACATGCTAATGATAGGGCAATCTTTATCCACCAAAATCTAATAGTTGAACTTTTCACTCATATTATTGTCCATAATTGAACATTTAGACTTGATGCTTTGGAAAGCCTTACTTCATATTTTCTTTGGATATTCAAGTAAGTTTGTATACATCCTAATGCAAGTTGGTTTAATTTGATGAGCCTATAATCAAATTCTTATGATAATGTTGCCCATAAATAATTCCATATTGCTTTCCTAAAGTCCTTTCCCTTCGATTTCCCTACCCAACTATGATATATGCATCGTTCTTGATTTTAATGCTTGACTTGCCTAAGATGTTTTTCTTAATGTGTCTCATGATAAAGTTCTATATAATTACTTGTTTGTTGGATTGTATATATGCTCTACATTGAAAGTTTTTAGCTTCCAATATTTATTTTTCTTTCATATGAAGCATATTAAAACTCAAGTTAAATCTTATGATTACTGTATAATCAATAACCACTTTCTTCAAGTGTTTAGCGTTATCAAAATTATCCTTAACATTCATTCACTTGCAATAACTCTAGGAACATGTTTATTAATTTCACCGAGTCACCTCAAAATAGCATTTGATTTTTAACCATTAGGATATTCATCACAACCAACAAAATCTTAAGATTATAAGAGTCAATATACATTATGTTATAATCTTCATCAACACTAATTTTAAAATCTGAGTCAAATTCACTTCTACCATGACCAACCAACTCACTTCCTTCTTGAGCACCCATTTCGTCCATATCTTTATAATCTAAATCACCACCCAACTCTCCTCTTTCTTGAGCACCCATATTAGAAGCACCATCATCACTAATTTCAATATCACTACCAATTGATTCTACAATTTCTAAATCACCTTCATCATCCACTCCAACATCATTATTACCTCCCATATCCACTCTAATATTAATATTACCTCCCATATATACTCCAATATTAGTATTACCTCCCAAGTTAACACCAGTGTCACTTATGACCTCCTAAATCAAATCCTACTCCACTATCATAACCCAATTTAACTCCTACACTACTGTCAAAAATCAAATCCATTTTAGTACCACCTCCCAATTCCATAACCATCTCATTTTTATGCCAATTATCATACCATATTAACATTAGTATAGATGTATAGATGGTGTGGATTTATCTATATGCTCTAGATAAACATCAATTATACCGTACACCTCTAACAATTTAATCAAATCCAATGCACTCTGATTGGATTCTAACCTCTCAAACCTTCTTCCAACCCATTCTTAGGGAACAACAACCACGAACTAATAATAATTATATATCCTAAAATAGCCCCCATTTCTCATACCTCTCTTAAACTCATATAATCTAAGTCCGCATTGGCAAAAATTTCTGGTGGCTTACCAACATACTTCAGTGTACCTTTTAGCATAAAATGTCCACTATGAAATATCCTCATACTATCTCTTCCGTTTACTTCCATCTTATATAGATAAAATTTAAAAAGAAACTATTATTACAGAAGCAATATACCTTTAAAAATACTGATAGATGGATACTTGACTATATTTTACGACCCATATTTGATGTATTTTGCTTGATATTTTATACTTTTATCGTATATTTGGTACTTAATATGCTCTAAGTGCGTTTACATGTGATAATTGCCTTTATGGACTTAAAAGAGAGGAATTCAGACAAAAACACAGCCGTGCACTTTCGATATCCAGCGATTTCCAATTATGCACGTTGTTGTGCATGACTGTGCACACAATCGTGCATAACCCAAAAGGTTAGGTTTTCATATAAAAGGGACATTTCAAAGTTAAATGAAAGAAAGGAAGCAGCTGGCACTATTCTGAGATGTTTAAAGGTGATTCCAGAAGAGATTCGGAGCTTAAGGAATAGGAGACATGGAGTTTTTATTGAGAGATCAATTAGAACACAAGATCAGCTGTCTACATTGTTAGAATACGTGATATAAAATAATAAGGAAGATTTGGAATTATGATTCCAATGTTTTCTATTATAGTTTTCTATATATATGGATATGATTTCATGTTCACTGATGTATAGCTAATTTTTCGATTAATATCTAGGTCAAATAAACCCTAGTTGAATACTTTGACTTGTTTTGATTGTTTTGTTAATGCAATTGAGTTGATTAATTGTTATGATCCAATTTTTTGTTTTATGATTGTCTATTAATCTGATTTATTATACTTTAATATGATTTCATACTTAGTGATTTAGAAATCCCAAGTTGAATAGATCCATAATAATTGGAAAGAGTTTATTACAATCATAGAGATAAGACGACATAAATCTTTTAGATTAGGGTCAAACCTAATAGAGGGATTCATAATACGATAAAACAATTCTATAAGTTTTAACTTGAGTAATTCGGTTAGAGATCTTAGAATTAGTTATTTGTAGACTCAAGATTATCTACTAGCATACCTTAGGAATCTCCAAGGTCCAATAAATCAACAACACAATTACACGATAAACAATCAATCAGTTAAGGGTTTATGGAGATTTGAAGCCTAGATACTAATCATTTGATATCAATAAATAACTTAGTAACTTACCCAATTCTTGCTTAAATCGTGTTGCTTTGTTTACTTTAATTGTTTTATTTTAGTTTCATTAATTCAACCACAATCAATTCGTAGGCTAGATAATAAAACAACAATAATCATTAGTATTTACAGTCCTCATGGGATCAACTTGTACTTGTCGGTACTAGCTATAACTACATTGTGCACTTACGATATTAAATATTTATCACTCGAAAAAGGTCAACCAAGTTTTTGGCTCCGTTGCTAAGGAAAGTGCTATTAGAAACACTTTATTTTTGTTAATCTAGTCATACTTTTGTTTGTTTGTCGTGTTTTATTTATTTGTTTTTACTTTACATGATTTAGTTTGTTTTGCTTTATTTCTTGTTTTTATTTTATGATAGTTAATTTATTTTTGTTAGATAGGTTATTTCCTTGGTATAGGCTAGACTACAGGTCAGTTTATGACCTAGAGTAATACTAAGAACTTATTTGATGTAGATCCTAAGATAGAAAGAACTGTGCGTAGGAATTATCATAAAACAAACCTTAGGGAATTTAAACTAGATTGTTGAATAGAGGACTTGTAAGGTCAAGTAGACATCGACGAATCACATAATATGGCGGACCAACCACGAACAATGTTTGACTATGCTAGGCTATATTTAAATGGCACGAAATCTAACATATTGAGATCGACTGTACAAGCAAACAATTTTGAGATCAAGTCGAGCATTATTCAGATGGTGTAACAATCAATCCAATTTGACTGACTTTGAGATGAGGATCCTAACGCGCACATCTCTAACTTCTTAAAGATCTGTGATACTTTTAAAATAAATGGAGCAAATGATGATGCCATCAGATTGTGTCTATTCTATTTCTCTTTAAGGGGAAAAGCAAAGAGTGGATCAATTCTATGCCACGTTCATCACTAACCACCTGGAATTAAGTGGTAGAAATTTTTTTGCAAAAGTATTATCCTCCTGTAAAGACTACGAAGCTAAGAAATGACATCTCTTCATACTCCCAAATTGAAGGATAATCATTATACGACACTTGGGTGAGATTTAAGGAGATGCTTTGACGATGCCCACATCATGGATTACCTCTGTGGATGCAAATCCAAACATTTTATAACGAGATAAGTCAGAATACGAGGCAATCAATTGATGCAACAGTTGGAGATATGTTGAATAACAAGACACCTGAAGCAGCCCAAGAGTTGATAGAGGATATGGCCATAAATAATTAGCAATGGTGCTTAATTAGAACACGAACCACTAATAGGCCATTTAGAGTATACGAAGTAGATGCAGTAATGAGACTGGAAAGTCAAGTGGATGCCCTGAGCAAGCAGATAGATAACATTACTATAGCTCCATAAGGAAGAGTGATGCAATGTGAATCATGTGGGATAGATCACCTCGGACAAGATTGTCAATCAAATCAACCCGAACACATAGACTATTTGGGAAATGCTCCAAGATCTCAAAATAACCCCTATAGTAACACATACAATCTAGGATAAAGGAACCATCCCAACTTCTCATCGGAAAATCAAGGATAACAAAGGAACAACCCTCTAATTGGATTTGAAGCACAAACATCACAACCAAGGAAACCAGGGATGGATGAGCTAATACTAGAATTCATTTAGGATTTAAAGGTGAAACATTAGCAAAACAGAACATCTATATGAAACTTGGAGATAAAATTTGACCAACTTGCCAAATTTGTTGTGGAGAGACCTAAAGGGAGTTTGCTGAGCACAACTGAAACAAATCCGAAGGAAAGGATAATGGCAATCACCTGGGCCATTAAAAAGATGTTGAAACAAGAGGAAGAAGAAAAGGAAGTAAGAACTAAAGACAAATTAATGGAAATCCTTACTAAAATGAAAACTAATCGACGCAAAATTGAGAATAAAGAAAAGATAAAAGGTTGGTTTCATGAATGGAGGGACATTTTAAAGAGAGCTTCTAGAAGAAAATGAAAGATTTACAGATCATAAAAGTGCTAGTGAATGGTTCATACAAAGTAAATATAATCTAAAGAAAATCAAGGAGTATCAACCTGCAATTCTATACCCTATCTTAGCGCAGGGAATGTCAAAAGAAGCAGAGTTGAATGAGGTCCAAGATATAACAGGACAACTGAAGATGTGACCTGACCTTGTTGAATCTATAAAAGAGAAGTTATTAAACGAAGAGGAACTAAAGAAGTTGGAGAGTGAAGCATTAATTAAGGAGAGCTCCAACAGGATAACAACACTACCATAGAAATAAGATGACCTATGGAATTTTTATATTCCTTGTATTATCGATAATGTTAAAGTGGATAAGGTTTTTGCAGATTTAGGAGCTAACATGAGTATGATGCCTTACACTTTAAACAAAAAGATGGAATTAGGTTAACTAACATTGACTAGTATATGCTTGCAAATGGCTAATAGATCACTTCACCATCCTGGGGGCATAATTTTACCATCTTGGACGTAGATCAAGACTCAGTGATATCCATTATCCTTAGGTGACCATTCTTAGCGACCGCCAAGTCTCTTATAGACATTGACAGAGATGAGTTAATTCTGAGAATGGGAGACGAGAGGATTACATTTAGAGTCTCTAAAGTTAAGGAAAATCCTTTTGAAATTATGGATACTATCAAGACAGAAAATTTGTGATAGAATGTTGCAAAGTTCCACCTGCAAGGAGCCACCCGAGAAGCCACAATTCAAAAGAATAATTAAAAGAATAAACCAAGAAAGAAAGGTGGTAGAAAGCACAATCAGGTACCTTACTTATAGGTTATGAAACCTGTAGTTAGGCTACAATCACATGAATCATTTAAAACACCTTGAGCAAAAGAAGTACGTCAAGCTAGAGATATTAACCTAGCGGTCCTTGGGAGGCAGCTTAAGATTTAAGATTTTATTTTGTTATATTACTTTCGTATTTTTATTTTGTTTTTATTGTTTGATTATTTTTAATTATGTTATTTTCATCGTTATTTCCTCTATTTTTTTCTCCTTTTCTTTTCTTTTGTTTTTGCAAGGATATGTTAACATCGAATGGATCAATATCAAGAAATTACCATAATCAAGAAAGTACCAAATAACCCTCTCACTTACATATTTAATTGTGTTAACATTAAGGGCAATGTCCAATTTTAAGTGTGGGGATGGGTTGACTGAATTCTGAATTTTTAATTGAATTCTTCAATTTTATCATAATCCTAATTATAATTTTTATTAACTGATTTCTTGAATTAATTGAGATCTGTCCATGAATACTATATGTTGTTGTTGAATATTGATTTGAATTAAAGTGCAATAAGATGAGGGTAATGAAGTTAATTTTCTATGACATATTATTTGTAATCATTGAAAATTTTAAGTTGAATAAAATTTGCATATTATTTACACACATATATATCCATCTTTTTCGTGAACTTTTGAGCCTAAAGAGAATTTTCATAAAATTTTTAAAGCTCCTTTTATTCTTTCATATGTGTTATTGTGTATAGTAAGATAATTCTAGAAGTTGCTGTTATTATGTTATTGAGACCATATTTGTTAAATTAGAAGCATTGATGTGATAAAGGCACTTAGATTCACCAACTTGCTTAGCCTATTTCTTTGAAATTACCATACCCAAAATTTACCGCTAGGAATAACCAAGTTAAGTCTTAGCCTTTTTCATTGTTTAAACTCAAATTATAAACCTTTATTATATTTTTCTTTAAAGACTTTTAACTGTTTTGAACTTTGAAGGTTATTTACATTATTTAATTATTGAGTCTTGAAATTTTTGAAAGGACCAATATTTCTTGAATTATGGTACTGAATGTTCATTATGAACAAAAAAAAATGACAAGAATGTTTATGGTACCAATAGAGTTGCATTGAAAAGAACTATGTATTTTGTAAACAAGTCTTGTACTATTTCTTTAAGTAAATTTCCTTCAATTTAACCCTTTTATTATCCCAATCGTACCATACCTAAACCCTGTTACAACATTATAAAGACATTTTGATTTTTGTTTCTAGTTTGTTCATAAATGGTGGAGATGTTATTTTATTGCAAGCCTATAGTAAGAGTTATACTATGTATTGATTGAGAGAGTTTTGATGCTTTTCACCCTAAAATTTAAGCACATTGACTGAAATCTTGGTGAGGGCATAATGACATATGTTTTTTTATTTCAATACGGTTATTGATATGATTACTATTAATATTGCTTAGGAAGTTAATTTTAGGGCAACTTGACTCTAATTATATGTTAATTTGATTTAATAGCATATGATGATATATAGTATGAATGGACAGGTTGAGATGGATTGATGTTGTAAAATTTATAATTTTGATTATGGTTTGCTTAAGGACAAGCAAAAACTTAAGTGTGGGGATGTTTGATAGATGAATATTTAACTATATTTTGTCACCCATATTTAAAGTAATTTACTTGATATTTTATAATTTTTATCATATATTTGGTACTTAATATGCTCCAAGTGTGTTTTCAGGTGATAATTGCCTTCATGGACTTAAAGGAGAGGAATTCGGACAAAAACGCAATGCAAAACAGAAAATCAGCAATCTAGGAGGAGTTCACAGCTGTGCAATTTTACCCACCCATACACTTTTGATATCTGACGATTTCCAATTATGCACGTTCCTGTGCACTACCGTGCACACGATCATGTGTAACCTAAAAAGTTAGATTTTCATAGAAAAGTGACGTTTCAGAGGCAAAGGAAAGAAAAGAAGCAGCTGGCACTGTTCTGAGACGTTCAAAGGTGATTATAAAAGTGATTCAGAGCTTAAGGAGCAGGAGGTGTGGAGTTTTTATTGAGAGAACCATCAAAATAAAAGATCAATCATTTATATTGTCAGATACACAATAGAGAACAATCAAGGAGATTTAGAATTATGATTCCAATGTTTTCTTTTCAATTTCTGTATATATGGATATGATTTCGTGTTCACCAATTTATAGCTAATTTTTTATTAGTGTCTAGGTCATATGAACCCTAGTTGAATACTTTGACATGTTTTGATTGTTTTGTTAATGCAATTGAGTTGATTGATTGTTGTGATCTAATTATCTATTTTATGATTGTCTATTAATCTGATTTGTTAGAACTTAATATGATTTCATACTTAATAATTGAGAAATCCTAGGTTGAATAGATCCACGATAATTGTAAATAGTTAATTGCAATCCTAGAGATAGAACAACATAAAATTTCTAAATTAGGGTCAAACCTAATAGATGGATTCATAATATGGTAAAGCAATTTTATAAGTTTTAATCTGAGTAATTCAATTAGAGATCTTAGAATTAGTTATTAGTAGACTCAAGGTTAGCTACTTGTATACCTTAGGAATCTCGACGATCTAACAATTCATCAACGCAATTGTATGAAAAACAATCAATCGGTTAAGGGTTTATAGGGATTCAAAGCCTAGATACTAATCATTTGATATCGATAAATAATTTAGTGACTTAGCCAATTCTTATTTAAATCATGTTGCTTTCTTTACTTTAATTATTTAATTTTTGTTTCATTAATTCAACCACAATCAATTCATAGGCTAGATAATAGAACAACAGTAATTACTAGTACTTGTCATCCTCGTAAGATCAACCCATATTTGTGGGTACTAGCTACAGCTACACTATGCACTTAAAGTATTAAATATTGATCACTGACGAAAAAGGTCAATCAAATACCAAAAAAACAAAGAATATGTAACATCCCGTTTCCAGAGAACGGGTCGGACCAGAGAAACGGGTCCAAGTGTGTTAATCAGAGGAATTAG
>JANZXP010000195.1:17677272-17718607 GCA_027576715.1 Erythroxylum flavicans | reverse complement strand
TAATTTTTAGGAAATCCAGTTTTAGGATTTCAGGCCTCTAATCTATATAAGAGGCAGCATTGTACATACTTGTATTATAATACAATTCCAGTAAATACAGAAATATATTCTTTACCCTAAATTCAACTCTTTGTCTCCTATGGAGATCACCTCAGTTCCCTTTACTATCTCACTTGTTGCCCATTTTGATTGGTCGTTACACCAATTTGATATCAAGAATGCATTTCTTCAAGGTGACTTACAAGAGAGTTTTATATGGAGCGACCATTAGGTTTGTTAGCTATTTCACGGGAGATGATTTAATATGCATTTTAATAGGCATTTTAGAGTTAAGGGCCTATCTACAACAACAGTTTCAAACCAAGGATCTTGGTCGCTTATAATACCTTTTGGACATAGAGGTAGCACGATCTAACAAAGGCATTTACCTCTCACAAAGGAAATAAGCTCTTGACTTGTTGAAGAAGACTTGATTTTTAGGTCTAAAACGATGGATACTCCTAAGGACCCAATTGTCAAACTTGCACCAAATCAGGGAAAACCATATTTTGATATAGCTAGTTACTACAAGTTAGTTGGAAAGTTAATATATGTCACTGTCACAAGACCGAAGATGATTTAGTAGTTAGTGTAATAGGTCAATTTATGTCCTCGTATTAAGAGGCAACATAAAGTATTGTATAGTACATTAAAATAACTTTATCGTAATCAATGACACAATGACATATTGGGATATGCAAGTTCACAGTTTGATAGGCATTCTACTTCAAGTTATTGTATATTTTTAGGAGGAAACCTAGTTTCAAAGAAGAGTTAGAAACAGAGTATGGTATGTGACAATCAAGCAGCACCACATATAGCCTCTATTTCAGTTTATCATGAAAGAATAAAACACATTGAGGTAGATTGTCATTTCACAAGAGAGAAGGTTATCTATAGGGAGTTTATTTCAAAGATTGTAGTTTTTACAAATTTGTTAGCAGATCTTTTTCACTAACTCATTACGAGGTCAAGAGGATTATATCTTTGTAACGAGCTAGGCCTTGACAATATTTATGCTCCAACTTAAGGGGAAGTGTTGGTACTAGATAATTATTTATGTAATTTCTCCTTTTATATATTTATATTTATACGTATATAACATATGGGGTGACTTGGGTTAACCTAATACAACAAACTTCCACTTTAAAAATAACAATCAATTTGAAAAAAAACTATAACATAGGAAATAATAAGAGCATCAAACATTGAATAATAAATTCCATTCCATTTTTAAAATAAAAGCATCAAAAGTTCCAACAATTTCTAAAACCATCAATAAAAAATAACATATCGTAACATTATGCAAAATAATTGCATTAAAATTCAATAATTCAACTTATTTATAATATTATTAATTTTTTTATACTAAGCATTTTTATGCTTAATTAACTCTTTTGAAAATCAGGTTGACCGCAACTGGTCCTTTAACACTATAAGATTTTGTTCAATATCTGAGGCTAAGTTTGAATATATTGGAGAAACTTAAAAGACGGATTGAAAGAAAAAAAGCAAGCATGCACATTAATGCAAACAAAATAAGGACCTCCACTTGCATAAAACTTTACCAACTCTATAGCCCAATACCTGTAAAGCATTAGCAGTTTCCAATGCAACAGTCGGGCTGAATGCATTGCTTCTCTTTACAAACTCAAAAAAACGATCAAAACTTTTCGTTAAAACCTGCAAACACACACAAAAGAATGAGGAACCTTCAAATGACATGAAATTAACCATAATAAGATAGGATTGTAGATTCTACTATCAGCAAACTTAATTTCATAACTGTTCCCGTAAAGTATCACACATTTAGTATAACAAAAGAAATGTCAAGTGTAACTTGATAAAGGGTGGAACAGCTTCATTCCCATCTCTCAACAAAAATTTAGTAATCACCGTAATATGGCAGGGAGAGATTGTAGCTGACAGCTTCCAGGCAACATTCTCCCCCACTGGTGAGTGCACAAAACTGGCTGATAATGCATTAACCTTCTTTTTACTAGATACGCTCTGAAAAACAAATAGTAAAAGCATATAAGGTCACTGAACTATAAGCAGGCAATTTTAACAAACTCTACCCCAAATGAATCCATAGCAAAAATAATGAGTCTCTAAAGCACCAAAAATGACAAATATAAATCGAGAACAATTTCATAAGATAACAAAATGAAGGACAATAGAGTAATGAGTTTACAATTTTTTTTCCTCTCAAGATTTCAACACTCCTTGAATCAACAACTCTAAGACTTGTCATGTCAATCAGAGAGTACCAACAAACAAACCTGAGCAAGTGAACCTTCAGGGGCAGATAAGCCATAATATTTCAGCAACACATCATATTGGGCACTACGATTCTTGAACTTTGTTGACACGCAGAGCTCCTCAAATCTACCACAAACAATCTCAGTCTGATGCACATCAATGATCCTAACAGCAGTCTGCCCAACAGATACAGTCACCAAAAATTGAATCGTATTATGCATGTCCTTTCCATAGTGAGACATTAACTCTTCATCCGGCTGGTAACTGAGTAAATTATTTATTGCCTGCCATTCCTCTTTTGTTAATTTTTCTTCAGTTAGATGTGATGCCTCAGATATATCTCCATCAGAGCTATCTCCAGATTCAGCATGCCTAAATGGAAGGATATCATCAAATTAGAGAAGTTACAAGCTGAAATTACAAACCAAACATGGTATCACCAACAGAAGGGTAACATAAAATCTAAAGTGGAAAAGCACCAACCTAAAGGCTAGGGAATAATATTCCAAAAACCTAAAAGAAAGTTCTAAATTGCTACCAACCTTCTAAAGGAAAACCAACTTTTCTTTTTAAGCCTCCTTTGTTCAGCAGCTTCCTTTGTTTTCACAGATTCAACTTTTGCATGAGCCAGTAACCTAAAAATATAAATCCATTACAAGAAAAGGAATGTGGAAATATGAAATATGATGAGATTTAATCGTAACTCTTCAATATGTCAATCAAACTTCATGCTCAATATTAACTCATTGAATTGAACTTAGTTCAAACCTGAAAGGAAACCCATGCAGGACCATAGAAGCTTTTTAATGTAGGCTTATGACTAGTTCCATAGAAGCATTGAAGTAATATCTCTAACTCAACTTGTAAAGCAGGAAAGGTAGTCAGTGAAAGAGTTTGGTTCACCTAGAATGAGTGGTAGGACCTTAAGATCAAGCATTTTCAACCAATCCAAACAGCACTTTTTTAATATTTTAAATTGGAAACCTAAAGTTCCTGATGGAGAATGAAGCAGAAGAACAATAATCACTTATTCTAGGTTTGATTCAGAAGATGATTAAATGTAAAAGGAAGCATTTTTTTCTTTAGCACCTAAATTTTAACCCAGAACACTTTTCCCTCTGCACCAAATGCAATAATAACGCTCTTATGGTTGATCTCGAGACACACATTAAACTTAAGTAATATACAGCTGCGTCTCTATTAATTTAGACAAACAAAAAATTTGCCCGATTAACAAGCATTATGTGACTCATATAGAGAAAAAGTAACCAAGTTAGCATACCTCCACAAAAGAATTACTTTAGAATCAAGATCTTTTTCCATTTCTCGAAGTTCTAAGGTACTATTAGTGGATGATTGCTGCAGTAAACTAGCATATAGCTGAACATAACGACGACGAAGCTGGCAGAGATGCCGGATTTGGTCCCAAGAAAGTCGATAGCTGAGGTCAAAAACAAAAATATAAGAGCAACTTTAATTTCAGAGCAATTAACCTTTCAATAATCTCAAAATTTGTAGACCATGAGCCTATACCATATTTTCTTCTGCTGCAAAACAGCTTGAGCAGCATATCTCCACCAAAGATGAGGCTTCTCTAAAACAGGCACTTCAGGTCTCAAATGGGATATCTCAATATATGTCTTGTATCTTGAAACAACCTCAAAAAATTTTATCCAATCATGATATTGCACCTACAACAGAGATGGCATATGAATCAATGCATTATTTGCTTGACAATAAGGGAAATGAAGTTCTTGAAGTATTCAAGATTTTTGTCTCATATAAGCCAAGGAAAGCAAAAGAAAAATAATGAACAAGAGACGCTTATTTATGTCTTTCACTTCCCTAGCCGAAAACAAAAACAAAAATAGCATAGTTTATTTATGTCTTTCACTATATAGCCAAGAGAGTCAAAAAAGGATAAGTGAATAGTGACATAAAGCACAAAAATATAAGAGGAAGTCAATACCTCAGTGATCGTTAATGAGACATCAGTTAGAACAAGAGATGCTTTCTCAAAAGGAATCTCTGAATCACTTCTTTCTTGCTTCCCAAGCCGATGATATTTGAGGACTCCATTGATCGGTGACACAAAATAGTTACGATTCATAGCCCATTTAGAAGTCATTCCATTATCAGCAGAATTTTCATTTATGCCATCTTCAAATATCTTAAGTACAAAAAAGAGCACATGAACAAGATGATACAATCCAAAAAGCTAACAGACACATAAAAATAGGGATGAATGTGAATCCAAGTAAAACTACAAACCTCAACCCATTCCTTGGGAGTGAGATCTTCCCATCTCTTGTCTATTTCCCACGGAAGACTATCAGAATTATGATAGACAGCAAGCCTTTCAAGCTGTAATGACTGTTAAAAGAAAAAACATTCAGCAAATGTCCAACTGCATAGCATGATTTAGATCAACAACTGTCCAAAACGCTTATGTTGATGAACTAAATAGCTTATGTAAGGAGCAACCAAACAACCACGTTGAAGTACATAAAAACAATTATAACTAGTAAAGCCATAGCACAATAGTCAACTGTCATTGCATAGTAATTTCCAACTCAATACTATGAAAACCAAATAACCACATTAAAGTACATAAAGACAATTATAACTAGTAAAGCCATAGCACAATAGTCAACTTCCATTGCATAGTAATTTCTAACTCAATACTATGATAACACTACTGTGCTGAAACACTACAGAGTGTTAAAAACATGCACTTTAATTTGAAGCTAACTGGGTTTTGGTAAATTTGATTTTGTTCATTCCGAAGAAACCACATCTTGCATAAACTAACAGTCAAAACCCACAATTCAGTTAAGGGCTAGTTTTCCAGCTAGTCATACCATCTAAATCTCATTAAAGACCTCATTTTTGTGTGCAACATATCAATTAGGTTCATTGGTCCTATCACTCTTTGTACTGAGATTACAACATCCATTCTTCTTAATTCTCTTTTCTCAAATATTGTGCTACTCAAAGCATGTTGCATATTTGCTACATGAGAAAGAAGCCAAAATAAGTCAAAACATTGCTGGTCCCCTAAGTGCTTATAAACGCATGACATCACTGGCATCATATTGTTATTGCTTGTGATTATAAGAATGGTATTCAAACTAAAAACCATTCATAAATGAAAATGCTAAGAAGACAAGATGAACCTTCCGCAATTTGTCCAATGCTCCACTGGTATCGAATGTTTCATTTCCATGCTCATCTGTCGTTACGGCTGCTAGTTTAGCCAAGGTAACACCACAGGAAAATGGATGCCCAGGATTACTGAAAGATAAATTATTAATTCCACAGGAAGATGGGAAGCTAGGATAAACGCAAACAAGACAGATGGTAAGAAATGATGAATGAAACATTCAGAAAATGATAAGTGGAGGGAAGAAAACATACTGAAACAATCAATAAGAGGAGGACAATCATAAAAGATCACAAACCTGACTGAATCCTCATATCTGACATGGACATTGGTAATTGATATTTTAAGATTTCCAATTATAGTCGCAATCAAAGAACCTAACCATGAATTTCCAGGAGAAGGCTGCAAAAAGATCAGACATCAATTGATTGGACAAAAAGTTAACACAAGAATTCTTCTAAATAGATGATAAACTGAATGAACATGTTCTTCCACTTGATTAAAAAAACTTCAATTATTTAAAGTATAATATCTAGATCTTTGAAATAATCTCTATTTTTATGTGACCACATACATCCCTTTTTTTGGAAAAAGCCATGTCTATAATTGCTCAGTAATGTACCATACCTATGAATGATAGCATGCCCTAGCAAACTCGCAGGACAATCCGACCTTTACCTTAGGAATCATAAACTTTACATTGTGTACAACTTGTGTACAACCACATAATCTGAAGCTTTCTTCATTTTCATTTTTATTTCCTAGCAAATCTAATCATACATAGTATATGCTCAATGTGATGCAAGATCAACAAGACTTCAAAAGCATCCATATAATAAAGTGGATAAGCAGTATAGTCGTAAGCACACTTATGACAGTAACTTTCTTCCGGAAGATAGCAACCCTCCATAAGGTGCCCAGAAAGATAGCAACCCTCCATAAGTTGCCTTTTGGGTGGGGATATGGCCAAATTTATCATGTTCGAGAGTGAACCTTATCAGCACTACCTTAATTGAACTAAACAAGCTCAGCAAAAATTGCAAGATGCAGAAATATTTTGGAGCCAAGTCATCTATGAGAGTATGTGGGTCCTGTAGTATTTAATCAGTTGCCACAGGTTGCAAGTATTAGCTCACTTCATGTTTCCATAATTCTTCATCTAAACAAGCTAGACAAATCACAAGGTTTATGTAATCTATCATTAAATTCACTCTTCATGCTTTGTTCTTTGACAGACAAATCATTCCAATATGACACCCTTTGCAACTAAGCAACTTAAAACAAAATCATAGTGCACTATCTATCCAGCAATTTTTATTTCTACAAATTACATATTCATCAATATTCATCTCAAATATTAAATTCTAGCAGCTAATCAGATATCATCCCTATACTAAGGAGCCTTTCACACAAATAATTGTCTCAGATATTGACAAGTTGAGTACCATAAGCAACCAACAAGATGAACTCTATGTGCACATTTCATAGAACAAGATTAATGCCAAAGGCAAGCCCATCAATACAAAGAACATCTAAAAACTGAAAACAACATTATCTAACTAGTACATAGCAAGATTATGGAAGAGCAATTATAACATATGAACTAAAAGAGAACTAAAATTCCACAGGCCATACACTTGCCAACTTAGACCTAGATGTAGCTTCAAGCGTTGCCAATTCTGCTTCCTGCCCAAATAGAGAAAAGGATGAAAAGTATCAATTGGAATGACAAAATGAATCACATTATTTTATATGCCATGCCATACTGATTCAAGAAAATTAAATTATGACAATATACATAAATTGTTCAAGAAAATTAATTATAACATTATGCAGAAAAATGGGAGTACAAAAAACTTAATCATTTGGCAGGTGATAAATCATTATGACATTAATACAGCAACACAAGTTATGGTAATTACGAGAATGCCACAAAACACACATACACACAAGCAAGGAAGCATAAAGTTATAACCTCAATCTGGTGAAGTTTGGCTTCAAAAAGTTTTCTTCTGTCCTCCTCCTATCATAAAAAATGTAGAAAGTCAAAGACCAATATGAAATTCAAAACCAGAGGAACAGGGGGGATTTATAGTTGTAAAACAACAAATATCAGCTTCCTACTATTAGAGTGTGACCATCCGTAGCAGGTTGAGCAAGAATGAAAATGCGATCAATAAGAACAATAACTGGTTCTTTGCCTAAACTCTTCCATGGAACCTGTCATCATAAAAGAAAATGGAGAAAAAACAATTCAACTAAAGACATAAATAAACATGAAGGCAAAAGATTGAAAAGCACAATATAGAGTAGTAGTGAGAAACAAAAAGAATACCGAAGAGATCATGATTCTTATGCAATTCCCAGTTTGGGGCAATTACAGTCAGACAATTAGAGTCAATTTATATGGTCATTACACTAATTATCAACCATTCCAAACTTGTTCATTAGCTCAACTCACTGCCAAACCTCACTAGTCACACGAAAGACACCAGTCATGAAGCAAGTCACAAAATATACCGACTTAAAACTCATATAACATAGTAGCCCCTTATAAGATTTGAACGTACAATTTACCTTCAATAGCAATCCCTCTAACCAATGAAGCCGTTCAAAGCAAAAACAGCAATAAGAATGCAAACGAGGGTGGCATGCGAATAATTAAAGAAGCGAATAGCAAATTCATATATTTGAAAAGGTAAGGTATAGCAATCAATGCAGTTATAAGAATGCTAAAAAAAAAAGACGAAGGAAGAAAACTCTTCTGACTTCTGTCCTAAATTGACGTCAAACTTGGTAGAAAATTTTCAGTCTATCTTTGGTAGTCACCGTTGAAGGTAAGTAGGGGAGAAATAAAAAACTAAAAGTTCCAGTGGTTGATAATTTAGCTACCTTTAAAGTGATGGTCCCAACAAATCCAGCTTTAACAGTGACTGGAAGTTTTAATGCATTTAATGCTTCTGCCTTCAATTTCAAATCCTTTAGTATAACATCACCTGGGAAAGAGAAGGAATTCTTTGGGAAAAGTTAAAAATACCAAAGGGATGACGAGAATGCCATCAAGTAACATAATATAGGGTTCAAAGGCATATAGTTGGATACCTGAGATTCACAAAAAGATAAGAAACTAACACAGCACATGGGGTTTAAGGATTAGGAGACAAACCTTTCCACACACTGATTCTTAAGGCATCTAGAGAGAGCCCGTGAACATATTCACCTAAATATCTCCGTAGCAAATGCAAAACCTACAAGTAATAGTGACACTTCTTAAGTCCATATGATGTGAACTTTCTCACCACACAACATCCAAAAGTAAACCACCATCCTAATATATGTTGCAAAAATGCATCAGACAAAGCATAAATTCAAGACAATTATGCATACGACACCTACGTACACCCCCAAATGTAAAAATATTTGCTCACCCATAAATTCAAATGTTTCAAGCTAGTGCAACTGCTTGTATCCATCACAAATGACACATCCTAGTTTGAAACTGCTTATATCCATCATAAATTAAACATCCTAAATGACGTAAAATGTAGTGGAATTTAAATAACGGAAAATGCAATATATCCGCATATGATTTTAAACATACTACTTAAACTGTAGAAAACAGATCATTTAATCATAGCTAATCACTGGTTAAAAATAGCAGCAGGCTCAGTATGGCTAGGTCCAAGGCTTCTGCGCCAGAAAATAGCTTATGCCAAGCTATTAAAAAAAACAATGAGGCATTCGTATCATAGTAGAAACCGTAAAGCAGCATCAACCAAAGGGAAATTTCAGCTAATCTAAGTAAATTTAGACCAAAAGGAACAAAAGTATAAGGTGAAGAAAGCAGCTTAATCAATCACAGCAATACTCAAATTTCTCAGGCAATACTGATCAACTAATAAAATAAAACGAAAAACGAACCTGTGGTTTAACTCTACTCATTTCTCCAGAGTAATTACGAAAGGAATTGTAGTATAAATGATAATTGAATAAAGTAAATGAAAACAACAAAAGAACAGAGAGAGAGAAAGCTTACGTGAGATTCGAACATGGTGGTGGTGGTGGTTGCGATGACTGATAAGAGTTGAAGAGTGTTTTAACAGATTGACGGCGATCGAGGTGGTGGTGGAGGCACGGCCATTGAACGACGAAGGAAGTGGACTCTGATGCGAAGTTTTGGGAGGTTAGGGATTTCGTCACTTTTGATCTGTTCTTTACACACAAAACACAAAGAGAGGGAGAGAGATAGCAAGAGAAGCGGACAGTTTCAGGAATTGACAGGAATGAGGTGTGACGAAGAAAATATAGAGCTTCGTCTCCCTTTCTTTTTCTTTTTTTCTAAAATAATAATAATTGTTTACATTTTACGTGCCGTTTGCCAAGCTACTTGTCTCTCTGGTATTACGCCAACTGACCACTGTAAGCATGTTACTCCTTTGAATCGAGTTTTTTTTATATAAAATAATTTATTTAAATTAATTAATGTATATGTTTGGATAAATATACATTTTACTGATATAAAAATAATACTAAACATATCTAAATTCTCACCTAAACAGGGTTTGTGATATAAAAATAATGTTTCTATAACATCTTTTTACATTTTTTAAGGTTTTTGTGTAGATTTAGAAGTTCAGAAATAAGTTTATTAAAAAAAATAAGTTGGTCAAAATTTATTTCAATTTTATTTAAATTGTATTTTTATTAAATATCGACAAAAGAGAAGTATCCATGTAATCATTAATGAATAGGGTAACCTCTCAATCTCAACTGTGACAAGCGCAAAGGTGTTGCATTAAATGATGAAGGCCTTCTCTTAAAAAAAAGAAAGATTAAGGCCTTTGTACAAAAAACAAAGTGACTAAGGCCTGTTTGCTTTTTTTATTTTTGCTTTTAAATTTATTTTAAAAATACTTATTTTAATTTTTTCCAATTTTTAAATTTTACTTTTTATGTTACCTTTTTTAATTTGGTTTAATATCAACCAAATTTATAGTATTTAATTATTAATAAAATTATAAATAATTTAATTTAATTTTTGTATTTAAATTAAATAAAATTAACTTACTAATTATTATAAATATAATTAAATTTAAAATATCTTCAAAATAAATAAATTTCAAATAAATGTTGATTTAATAATTAAAATATATTTAAAATAAAATTTAGTTTTAAAATTATTTATTTTAAAAAAGTAAAAAATTTTATTGATAAAAATGTTATATAAGAGATATTAAATATATATTTAAATAATATTTAATTATCATCACTAGTAAAAGTAAAACTATATTGATGTTAAAATCAAACATATTTTTGTTTTTATTTAAAAATATATATAATAAAAACTAAAAATCACTATAACAAAACAAATCAAATGGCCCCTAAAGATATTATCATCAAGAATATTTTATTTTGAATATTTTTGTATGTATCATATTACTTGAATTTATATAAAAGTACCTAAGAACTTTTAACAACATTGTGCCAAATAAAAAATAAATTTTATTTTCCTTTAATTCTTTTATATGATATTAAAGAGTAAATTTGATTGTTAGGCCTAAAATTTTAAAATGCTTCATAGTTCCCCTTTTCTAAGTGATATTATTTTGTTTTCGTTTATTTCTTTGTTTAATAGAAGCCGTTGTCTAGTTATTTTACTTTTCTTGTACAACTAATTATACCTGGCTTTTCTTCACTATCTCTTTCGGATTAACTGATTAAGCATCCGATTGAATGAGGTTACGTAAACTTCGGTACATGGTGGCTTGAGTATGGACGCGTAGTGGTTTGCAGAAGGTTAGCTAATTTCCAACAAGTACAAGCGAATGTCACTTTGCCCGCTTTCCTTTAATTTTACTTGAAAATTGAGATTTCCTTCCTTCCATGCCACTTGTAAATAGCAATGTGATCATTTAATTGCCACATGATTATGTAAACAAATACTCAATTAATTAAAAACGATTCGTAGTTCAATAATAACCGATGATTAAAGTTTAATAGAGTTTAGTTGGAGAGTAGCGGCACTGAAGTTAAATTGAAACCACAAGTCAAAAAACGTCAAATAATTTCCATTCAAATTGAAAAAAAGAAAAAACATATAAAATATATTTAAATGCTTTTATAAATGAATTGTTTTATGGTTTAATTGCGTATAGTCTGATTATTTCAGCACTTAAAAACTTTAGGCGGTGTGGGTGTATTGGGAATAAACATTCGGTGGGGTACTAAAGCATACAGGGATATGCCAAATTCCAGGAGCTTTGTAGGCTCAGATGGCTAGACATCTCGCGTACGTTACGGTCAAACCTGAACTGATTGTTTATTCTAGCAAAGCAATAAATGCAAAGACCTTTTCACTTAAATGACTGGCCCCTACCACACATGTGTTCTAGCTTCTTAATACTATTCAAGACTTCAGCCCAATTGCTACACAAATGCTAAGACGATAACTGCGTAAAGAAACACCCAGAAATGGTGGCTGACTCATCCAATTCATAGTGTCTGTAACTGATGGTTGATTTTATTTCCAATTTCCAATTGTTCAACTGTGGCTCCAGTCTATTATTACTATGGGAAAATTGGGCGGGACAGCATTCTTGACAAATGGCTGAGGCCTAGCCAATCATGCGCTCTCTCAAGCCCGAAACCCCTACCCATTTTCTTAGGTAGTAACTCCGCTCCCATCCTATTTTTCTTAATTTTTTTTTTCATTCTGATAATATTGGCACCGTGTTGTCATTGTCGGTTAAATAAAATTTTCCAACATTTCACATATTAGCCAAGGAAACAGAAATTGGTTTAATGTGGATATTATTGCAAGTTGGACGGAATTGAATAAATCATAAATTCCAAAGGCATTAGAATAACTTGAAGAGGCAAAAAAGAGTGCTGGAAAAATGAAATTAGATCAAAACTTGCCGATTTTTTCATTCCAAAAGTAGGCAAATAGGATAATATTAAATGCCTATTGCAGTGAGCTTCTTGAGATAAATTCTACAATTCTTCTTCCCATGCCGTTTGTGGTGACAACGAACATAGTAAGTTGCGTTGGGCATACGGCATACCAAAGCGACAGTGATGCTAGTGTCCAACGCCTCTTTCAGAATTTCAGGTTGCTCTTCGGCACAAAATCATAAATAACTGCATACATGTACACATGGGGTGTTATAGTATTTATTCACTGCCAAATCGTGGGCCAACGGAATCTTTGCTTCCACTCCTAAGCCTATAAAACTCAATTAATCCGCTCACGGCCGAAGTCGGTGGATGCAGTTGCTATAAGTTGCGTGCTGAAAAGAAAAAAAAGGTAAAAGAAGAAAGACCGAGAAGTATCGAGCATTGCGGGGAATGGGGGCCTCGCAATAGCAACTTGGACGATTGTTTGGAGTTACTTATGGCATTGATAAAGGTTCATCCAATGGGCTTTTTTGGTATTAAACTGACTTCATTTTCCTCGGTATACATAGTTTTGAACTTTCGATGACGACGATAACCTTCCTTTATATATAAATAGTTTAGAAAAAGAGATTAATTGATATAAGCCTAAATTAATTCAAATAACGTGGATTCTACATTTTATCCCATTTTATGCAGAGGAACAGAAGACAGAAGCATCATAGGCTGATTGAAAGTGCATTTTAAACATTATTGTGTTTTATCAAAATATAAGTTGAATTATAATATTTTATAATGTTTAATTTGAACATAATATTTTCAAAATATTTGAAATAAATATTAAGTCAATGGAAAATTAAATGAATTTAGAATTCCGCCTATTAAGTGTTGTAACAATGATAACATGATACTTATGTAATATGTAAGGAGACTTTAGTTGCGCAGTCCGGGTCGAACATGAAAGGGCAATAAAATAAGAAATATAGAAAATATCTTATTTTAGTTTCATAACTTCAAACGACCTTTCCGAAGCCGAAACAAGTACGAATTCACTGCCGTCTTCACGAGCACAGCTCACTAGGAAGCGGTCAAGCCTTTCTACAGTTTTATCAAAATGTAAGCTCTTTTAACGAGTTAGAGAATCCTTATACTTACAAATCATATGAGCAACTGCGAAAGACCTTACCTTTATATATAATATCCATATCGGGCTTTCCCATCATAGGCTTGATATGGGTCCGGTCCACACTAATCAGGATTTATTTTCCACCCAGACTTCGATCCATTGACTTAGATCATTTATTGGGCCACTTTATTTTCTTTATCTGGATCAAATTACGTAACTTAACTAATAAGTTATTGAAAAACTAAAAAATGCAATTAAATATTATCCAACTTTATGAAAAAAAAGTCAAAAATATGGTACAATTTTCTCCTTGGATAATACTTAATTATAGTGTTGATTCAAGTTTAAAACAATTTTAAAAAAACTCGGTTAAGCTACACTACTGTATTAGTCGTCTAAGTTTAAAAATAAAACATTTGATCCAAAGATAAGGAAAGTCCAACACTTCGTCCTACAAGGCTTTCGATATTAAAAAGTATCAAATACATGTATCATGTGTGACACAGATCCAATACAATCACACATATCTAATACTTCACTAAGATAAATGGGAAAATAGAGTGTGGCAAACTAAAATGACATCTGTATGATCTAAATTATATCATCTTCGTTTGTAGATCTTAATTTCTCCAACTTTATGCTAAACTGCATTAGAGAAATCTTGTTTTCTCTCACCGAATGCTAAACGGCATTAGAAAAAACTTTTATGCTCTTTAGCTGAATGCTAATTGCATTAGAGAACCTTTATGAGATTAAAATTTATATCCCCCTATATCATGTCAAAATTTATAGATATTCGTATAAAACTATATATGTCTAAATGATATAGGCTTAAGGTCAATCTGTATATATTCCCAATGACCTTTAAATGCTTAAGATCGACACAAATCTTAAGACTTTCACATGTATTATGACAATGTATGATAACACGTATTATTGAGAATAAATGATAGTCATCTTTGTTGATGAACCATCATACTGTCATAATACATCAAATGTATAAACGTACAAATGTATATGGAGCAAATATAACGATCCCCTAACTAACAGTGTCTAAACACTTCAAAACACCCATACTATATACTTGTCTTTCAAACACATGTGGGCGAAGTCCTTTAGTTAAAGAATCGGTTTACAGTTCCTCAGTCCTTAAATGATCCAAACCTTAATGTCACCTTTCTAAATCAACTCCTTTATGTTCAAATAATTGACCTTCAAATGCTAAGACCCTGTGATATTCTTTGTTGTTATTAAACAATACAGCAACAAGATTTCACAGTACAATTGAATGGGTCTAGCTATTAAATCAACCACAGACAACTCAGAAATCAAGTTTCTGAGCTAAATCGTCTATGAAGTAGCATCATAGTATACACTCTGCATGCATGGTTGGGGAAGTCACTCGTGTCTACTTGACACTCTTCCACACCATTTTACTATATATATATATATAATGTAACCTTAAATGGACTTTCGATCATTCGAACACATAGTTAAATTTTGAATCCGGATTCCCCATGAGGTTTAGACTGTTGACTTTGCTATATGTCAATACATAATCCTTGGTTACCTTTAAATATCTCAACACTCGCTTGACTGCATTCCAATAGGCTATACCTGAGTTAATTAGATATTGATCAACTAGTCTAACAGTAAATGTAATGTTTCGCCTAGTACATACTCAAGCATACATCAGGCTATCAAACGTACTAGAACACAGAATATTCCTCATAACCTCTCTCTTTACTTTATTCTTAGGACACTATGCCAAAGATAATCTCTCACTATAGGAGATAGGTGCTCCAACAGGTTTACTGTTTGCCATATTAAGCCTTTGTAGCACTCACTCAATGTTGCACTTTATGAGAGGTTTGATGAGTGTTGAGATATGTCCTAGTAAATCTACATACCTTGAACAAAAGAAACTTCACTATGATACTTCATATTGAAATGTTTAGCCAAAAGTTTCGTAACCTTATGCAATATGGTCAAGTTATTCAATGTGAGCAATACCATTCATATACAATAATAAGAAGATAACTTTGCTCCCCCTAATCTCGTGATACAAGCATTTTTTAACTTTATTTTTCATGAAGCCAAAATAGGTCAAACATCATCAAATATAATGTACCATTTTCGGGAGGTTTGATGTAAACCATATATTGATTTGCTTAACGTACAAACCATGTTAGTTCCATCTGAATCTTGAAATCCTTCAAGTTGTACCACATATAGACCTCTTCATAAGGGTCTTTATTCAGGAGAGCGGTTTTGACAGCCATCTGATGTAACTATAGATCATAATAAACTATAATTGTCGTAATCACTTAAAATGTATCATACAAGGACATAGGAAAAAGGTAACATTAAAGTCAAACTTTCTCCCTGAGTAAACCATCAGGCAGTTGAGCGAGCCCATAAAACACTGAACTTTATCTCGAAATTGATAGGTTTGCAATTCTACTACAAATCAACTAGTTCCCAGACCTTACTATGTTTCATGACTTGCATCTCATCAGTCATTGTATCTTACCAAAAATCCACATTAGGTCTAGAAACAACTTCTGTAAAAGTAGTTGGATTCATAACATATCTAATATCATAGTCTTGTTCACTTAATAGACTATTTAATTAGATGAGATACCAGGTCGTCTCACTCTAACAGATTTACACAACTACATTAGATCTTGTACCTCCAGGAATCTTTGTGTGTACAGGTATGAGTTCCTGTTCTTGTACAGACATGGTACAAAGACCTAGATTTGCTGGATCTAACTGTATGAGTAGTGGGTACATAATAATTGTAGTATCCGTCATGCTGTCATCTGAAGGGGCAAAGGGCCCACCATTATCATAGACATCGTATTCTAGAACCTTAGCTATTTGTGATTCCACTATTATGGTCCCTCCTTATTTACAGTAAAATCTGTAGCTTTTCGAGTGGTCAAGATATTCGACTAAATAGCAATGAGCGGAATGAGCATGCAGTTTGTCTTTATAAGGATTATATTACCTCAGTTGGATAGCCCCAACACAAATGTGTGCAAGGCTAGATTTTCATCATTTTAGATAATCAGGTAGATTAGTCCTGTTTTGCATTGACTTTTACATGTCCTTTAAGGTGCGGTCATGCCTTTCGATAGTACACCATCTTTGCTCGGGACTATACGGTATAGTGAATTTAGTCATTATTCCAATGGATTCCATATATTTGACAAATAAACCTTTTTATATTCTGAAACATCATGTTTGCCATGATACTCTCCTCCACGATCAGATCTGACTATTTTAATGAATTTTCCTAGTTAGTTCTCAACCTTTACTCTTTAAGTAAGAACATATAAACTGTAATGGGAATAATCATCAACAAATATCAGAATACATTTAGAATTGCACAATGAAAGTGTATATTGTCTATCGATATCTGTATGTATCAGACCCAACAAGTCAGAAGCATAAGTTGACCTTTTTATCCTTATTTTAGTCAACTTACCCCTGCAACAGTCAACACATGTTTCCAGATCATCAAAACCCAGAGTTGTGAGAATGTTATCCTTATTCAGTCTCTCAACTTTAGCTCTGGAAATGTGGCTTAAACTTTTGTGCCACACCATGTATAACTTATCATTCATCAGAGTTCTTCTTTTCATGACTTGTTTGAGAAGATACAAAGAAGCATATATCTAATTCAGTGTAAGACACATTCTATACAAACCATATGATAAGAAAGTTGTACCATCCTGTTTTGAATTAAACAACAGATGTACAACAGAAGCATTAAATACAAAACATTAACCTTTTTTATCCAAAATTGATATAAAGATCACATATAAATGTGTCATGTAAAACCAAAATGAACCTTGCAGTAAGGTTTAGTACATACATCCCCTATAGATATTACATTCGCTTCTTTGTTGTTGTAAACTATCAGTTTCTCCTTCCCTTTATTTGGCTTTATCCTATATATGAACCCCTGCATTGTGGAAGTATCTTGATAAGATGCTCCACTATCTAGTCACTAAGAACTTAATGCGACTATCAGAAAATTAGATTTATAAATTGATAAGCCAAGGAGTTATCTGATGGTGTTAGTGTTTCTTTTTAGGCCTTATACTACTGACTTCTTTATGTCCGTAGGACCTTTACTAACACTAGATTGACCATCATTAGTATGTAGAGAATATTTAGTCTTTCTACCTTTGAACTTAGCGGGCTTCATCTTTACCTTCCCTTTAGTTTCTTTGAGGGCTGTAGGGGTAGCTATCTTGAGTTTCTCCTCCTCAGCAATGCAATGGGCAATTAAAGCATTGAAGTCTCATTCCTTGTCCAATGAATAATATGTCATCACCAAATTACTAAACTCTATAGGGAGTGTATTCAGAGTCTGTGAACTATGAAGACATTAGAAAGAGGAATGTTTAGCATCTTCAGTCTATTGTGAAGATGGATCATTCTTGATATGTACTCCATCACTCCCCCTTCTCCCCTATACCTCATAGAGAATAATTATTTCATCAAGGCTCTTATTTCAATGTTAGGTGAGACCATGTACCTTTAGCAGACATTACCAAGAAATTCCTTTGCTATGTCTGTAGCCGAAAGTCCACTAAGCAGATGGTCAGGTATGAATCTCTTAATGGTCATAAGACATAATATGTTAGATCAATCTCAGGCTACATAAGCTGCTTTATGAGCTCCCGAGCTCATGGATGTAGATGGAGATGGCTTATCCATCTGTATGGCCATATCAATTTTAGTTATCTCCATAGCATTCAATATATCCTCTGTCCACTTCTTCATATTGAAACCGATCAGGATCTCAATGGTGACACTAATATTGTTGATCGAAAAGGTGACTGCAAAATGACAATGTTTAGAGCAGCACAAATGTAGGACAATAGTGATACTCAAAGTCATTAAATAGCATCTGTACTGAGAATATATTCACACATATGGGCTGAATACATAATATATATAACTAGACCTTGATAGTTGTGATTTGCATTATGTTTTAGGATTTAATTTGTTAGGTATTTAGTGTTAATTTGGGTGTTTAGTATGTATCTAGGTTATAATTGTGTTAGTTTATGTGTTTAAGTGTTTTTATGGTTAGTATAAATATTTGAGCTTAAATGTTATGTTTTTGAGATACCTTGATGTGTTTATTAGTATTTTAGGGTTAACGTGAAGAACGGAGAAGTTTTGGAGAGTTTCGGGCCAAAACCACGGCCCACGATCATGGCATAATTGGCATATTAGGCCACGATCGTGACAGAAAGATGTGAGCCACTAGGATCCAGGCCATGATCGTGACACTTTGGTCATTATTGTGATAGAGAGGGTTAGACACTAGCCACGATCGTGACAGGCAGGGCCACGATTGTGGCCTGCATCGGACAGATACGAAAACAAGTGAAAAGTCAAGCTTTGAAGAATTTTTCGGATCGTTTTGACCCCAAATCAACCCTAGGGCTTCTAAGGTATTTAAGGAAAATAAAAAATAGAACAGAGGAGCTTTTGATCAGCCACCACCACGAAAACCTAAAAGAGAGCACCTTGAGAGATCGAGAAAGAGGTGAAGGAAGAGAGAAGAGGAAGATGACGTAGACATGACGTGCTTCCCGAAATAAAAAGCTTTCTAAAGTCGTGGCCTCCCATCATCCATTCGAGTTCTGTTTCTTATGTATTTCAGTTTTATTTGATTATATAATTGGGATATATAGTTTGACGATAGAATTGAATTATGATTGATGTTCTATACTCACCTTTGATATATTATTTTTGATTTAATGAAATCTGGTTGTTTTATGTGTTTATTGTATTAATTGTGGTTTAATTCTACACTTCATATCTCAATAATAAACTGAGAGAGTGAATTGAGAAAAAATGATTACATTGGGCTAACGAGAGTTAGGTAATTTAATAGACTCATAATTAAATCATGTTGGTAAATCTTGTGTAGAGAGATCACATGCATGTTTCCAATTATTTATTAGAGAACTTAAGAACTGGTTAGGTTTTGGATAGGTTGTTAATTGAAAGATTACAACTTCCTATAATCTGATTAGGGTTTATGCTTTAGGGTTCAATTATAACTTAAGAGAGAGTAATTGACTTTAGGATCATCTAGAACCATTAATCCGATAAATTGTAATCAATTAGGTTGGCATTAATGATAGACAATTTTCCCTTTCTCTCTTTCAGTTAACTCACTTAGTTGAATTCTAGGGTGTGCTATCATTGTTCAGCAAATCAATCAATTTCTGTTAAGTATTATTCAATTTCAATTTAAAAATGTTAATCGTTGTCGTGATTGTTTTCGTTAAGTGTTAAGTGTCAATTATTATTTTGTTATTTGATTTGGTTTGTTTGATTTATTTAGTTCTCGTGTTTAATTTTATTGTCTGTTAATATCTATTTAATACTTTCCGACCTTAGATTTTAGGATTAAATTACCCCTCCTCGTAGGATCGATACCTTAGGTACTATGCGAACGACCCATGCGCTTGCAGTATTATTGAGGTTATAAATATTGAAACTTAGCATATGTAAACCGTCGATTAAGTTTTTGGCACCGTTGTTGGGGAGGCGATAGTTTAGTTCTATAGTTTAAAGCGTTAGTTTAGATTAGTTTTTAATTTTTGTTTTCGTTCTTTCACGTTATTTTAGAAATCATGCTCTTGCATGAACACAAGAGTCACAAGAGGTTTGAATCGTGCAGCAGAGACGTTAGATTTAGATATCAATCGACTAGAACGAACCCTTAAGAAAGCTTAATGAGAAGAAGAAGAAGAGATAGGAAAATCAATAATGGCCGAGGAGTTTCAACAGAACATGGACCATGGAGCTAACCAAGTATGGCAACAGAGGACCTTGATGGACTTCATAAGGCCAGGGTTCAACGCAGCGAACCAAGGAGTGGCTAGGCCGCCTATTTAAGCGGCCTCGTTCGAAATTAAGCTCGCACTTCTCAATATGCTTCAACAGAATGTGTAATTTTACGGATTGGCTAACGAGGACCCGAATGCGCACATAGTTAATTTCTTCGAGATCTATGATACCTTTCAGTATCATCATATGTCAGAAGATGCGGTCCGAATCAGACTATTTCCCTTTAACCTTAGAGACAGAGCGAAAGCTTGGTACCGTTCACTGAGCCCAGCCAACATTACGACATGAGATTAGTTGGTTCATGTTTTCCTGGACAAGTATTTCCCGTTGACGAAGACCATCAAGATTATAAAGGAAATCATTAATTTCCAACAAGTTGACGAGGAATCAATCTATGAAGCGTGAGAGAGATATAAGGACTTGTAACAGAAGTGTCCACACCATAACCTACCGAAGGAGTTCTTGTTGTAGACTTTCTACAATGGAGTGAACCTACTGACAAGAGGCACGATCGCTGCGGCTTCAGGAGGATCTTTAATGCAAAAGACTGTTGATGAAGCATAGGAGCTGATTGAGGAGATGGCAAGCAACAACTGTTTGTGGACGAACGAGTGAGGTAGGCAACCTGCTATCTTCAGAGAGTAAAAGGGAATCATCGTAGTTGATCAAATGATTGAGATGTAAGCAAAGATCAACAACTTGATGCAACAGCTCAACAGCATGAAGGCGTTGTCATTTGCTCCAGTGAAGGTCGTACATTTAAAGTGTGAGCTTTGTGGATAGATAGACTATGATACCGTGGACTGCTATTTGATGAAAGAAGACAATTAGGAGCAAGTGAACTACGTGGGGGCACAATATGGATGAGGAGAAGGTAACAATCCCTACTTCAATAGTTATAAACTCGGGTGGAAGAATCACCCTAACTTCTCCTAGTTGAATAAAGTTGGAGGACAGTTCAGGCCTTAAGGACAATCAGGCTTTTAGCAAGATAAAGCAAGCTTGACGGAATCGAAATTGAACAAGATTTTGGATAAGATCGGAGGCATGGAAGATGCACATAGGAGGCTCGAGAACAAATTTGAGCAAGTAATGAAGAACCATGGCTCATCTATACACAATCTAGAAGTCCAAGTAGGCCAATTAGTAGAAGCAATGTCTACTCGGAATGCTAGAACTCTTCTAAGCAACATCGAGTCTGACCCGAAAGAAAGGATCATGGTCATCAGTCAGACTCAGGATGAAGAACTAGAATAAGTGCAGGAAGAAGGAGATAAAGGGAAGGGTCAAGAAGACCTTCCAAATGAGCCAGTAATCGAGTCAATTAAGTCAGCTCGACATGTATTTCCATTCCCTATTTTGGCTCAGTAGGAGTTATATGCAAAGAGGGCAGTGAGGAACCTGCAGGAGATTGAATCAAATAAGATCGAGGAAGCGACAAAACAAGTACAGACGAAGCTCACAATCAAGGAATCCGTCAAGACGAAGGTTAAAGAGCGAATATCAAAAAAGGACCCTAACATCGCACAGAAGAAAGAGGACCTAGGGGACTTTTTCATCCCCTGCAGTATCAATAGAATCATCATAGACAGGGCACTCGTCGATCTAGGAGCAAGTATAAGCATGATGCCCTAAATCTTTAGTCTGAAGTTGGGGTTAAGAGAGTTAGTACCCACCAAGTTTTTAGTAAAGACAGCCGACAAAATGGTGCACAAACCAAAGGGGATTATAAAGGATGTGCAAGTAAAAGTTGATAAATATACCTTTCCCATAGACTTCTACATGTTGGACATTGGAGAAGATGTGTAGACCCTGATAGTTCTTGGACGACCGTTCTTGAACACTGCATGTTCAATCATTGGCGTTGATGGGGGCAAATTAACTCTGAGAATAGGAAAAGAGCAAATAACCTTCCAACTGTCACGGAAAGATTACGAATCTCCTTTACCTCCAAAGAATAGCAAAGAACCTGAATCTCGAGGAGAATGGGAGGATATTGAGGATCCTGGGAATGCATTCAGGAAGAAGCACTCGCGAAGAAGAAGGCGAGGAAAAGATAATTATAAGGAAGGTAGAAACAGTAGCATAGTAGCTAAAAAGCAAACTTTGAGACTAATGACAACGCTACCATTGCACCATTCATTCCAACCACCATGAGCTTAAAAAAGCGTCGAGCTACTGACGTTAAAAGAAGCGCTGCATAGGAGGCAACCCATGGAAAATTAGTTTCTTTGATTGTTTATGTTAGAACGTTTGAATTCCGTAGTTAAGATTATTTTTGTTTTGAATAAAATCAAGAAGGAATAAGATTTCGGAATAAAGTGGATGATTCATTAAATAAGAAAAGAGAGGTGAAAAGACGCCATAAAAGTATTAAGAAGTGAAATTGAAAAGATTTGAGAAAGAACAAATGAAAAAAAATCAAGAAGTGTGGGAGGCCACGATCATGGCCTACGACTAGGCAATAAAGAGGGAGGACGCATTCCCTTAAGAAATTTTACCATTTTACCCTTTTAACCACCTATATATTCAGTTCTAAGTTCACTTTTACATTCACTTTCATTTTCACTTTATCTCTCTAGACTTCAAGCTTACAAACACTCTCACATCTCTCTGAAAATTTCAAACTTTCAATTTTCTTCCAAATTCTACTCAATTCCCAAAAATTATGCGTGCATTAAGCAATCCACCAGACTGGAGCAATCAGGATGAATTCAAGTTGTGTGACATGGAAGAAGAAACTTAGCAGCAGACTTTGGGGCGCCCTTCCCGATCTACATAGAGGAGGAAGATATTCATTTCCGAGTTTTAAATACAAGACAGATTGTAGTTCCCAAGTACTTTGATTTTAAAACACTTGATAGGCTAGAGTTGCGAGTAGAAAATTTAGCTGAACGAATCCAGTGGGCCCAATTTATATGGTTCCAATTTCCTATCTATCAGGAGCTCACATTCAAATTTTTCACTTCACTGACTTATGACCCTAAGAACCCCAAGGAATTATGATTTAGGTTAAGAGGAAGAGCTTATGAATTGAATGTAGAACTCATGTGCAATATGTGTGGATTCCCCGAATCCTCCATCATCGATCAGCATGATGATTTTCATCTAACTCAATAGTAAAATGAACTAACTATAATAGAGCACTTTCATGCTAAGAATGCTTATAAAAACATAATGCGGTTGCACAAACATTTGTTGCTGCACAAATTTATGTGTTAGCTGGTTTTTGACAAAATAGAAACCAATAAGTGTTCCACAAAGGAACTTTTTATATTGTGATGTATGGATCACAGTATTCTAGTGTGCACATTCACACATGTACTAAATGCTATTGTTGCGACTCCGCACAAGAGGAGCAACAATCTAAGAATGGGGTTCATGGTATTTACCATTATGGAATATTTTGACGTGGACTGGAGTAGATTAACTATTCATCTCCCTGAATTCCTAAATCATCACCACTTATGGCGAGCTCAAGTCCTTAAGTCTCGCAACATGAAACTTAGGGATATCAGCCAGAAGACACATGTCAGAATCAGGGCCAGTCAGGTGAGCTCAAGTTCAACCTCGCCGCAGTAAGCAGAGGAGGACTCTACCAGTGAAGAGTCCAAGGAAGAGGAAGAACATGGTTGGAAGGAAGTTCTAAATGCAATCTTTGAGATCAACAAGACATGTGCAGAGAACACCATAATGATGAAGGAGATGGCCTAAACACAACGCCGCTAGAATCGAGATATCCGTCAAATCCACAGATATTTCAAGGCTCAGGGCACTCAATTGTCGCCTCCAACTCCATTACCACCTCCATCTCTATGAGATTTGTGTCTAACCCAATTTTTCCAATTTTTCTTTTTCAAATTAGCCTTCAGTTCTATTTTTTTCTTTTATATTTATTTCTAGTTTATTTTTTATTTACTTTAATTTCTGTCTTTTCTTTTCTTTTATGTGTTGTTTGCTCTCTTTGTACATCAAGGACAATGTGTTGTTCAAGTGTGAGGAGGGATTATGTGTTTTGCTTTTGAATGTGATTTTGCATATTGCATGATAGTCACTAGGTTGCCTTGTGTGAATTGTTTGAATTTGTCAATGGCTTAGATGGAGTGAAATTTATTTAATTTTGAACATAGTCGATTAGGATATAAATAATCATTAGCTCACAAAATCAGTGAATTAGGGGTCTTTGGATAAATATATAGCTTAATTAGGATTTAGCGTAAATTTAGCACCCTCTAGATTGTCACATTCGTTCATAATTTGAGGCTTTTCAACTTAAGTAGCTTAACTAGCATTTTTCATGGAAATAAGTAGATAAAACAACAAGGTAGGTAATAAAAAAATGTTTGTTAAATAAATCACTATTTCGCTGACCTTCGGGTTATAAATAGGGCTAACAGCCAGTTGAAAACCTGATATAGTTGATTAATCAGATCGACATGCATCACAAATGTGTGCCTTCGCGTCAAAAAGCTATAATGACGTTTCAACTAAGCTGTTTAATAAAAATGACTTAGTCAAGTAACCGGATCGACATTCATCACCAATGTTTGCCTCCGAGTAAAAGACTAAGTCCTTGCTTAATTATAAAAAAATGTGTGTTTCTTAATAAAAACCCACCGAACTTGTAATAAGCTTGATTTTTCATGAAAATTTACTTAGGAACAGTTATAAAGTCCGAAGGACCAAAGAATAATTAATGTGTTTCTATAATTGAAAAGGGTAAATAAATTAACATTTAGATCTCGATTAATTTGTATATTTAGTTCAAAGACCCTATACTTAGATTTTGCACATTAATGATTAGATATAACTTGTATGACTGTATTTAAGATTAAATTTATTTCATAAAGTTGAAGTCATTGCCTCATTAGTGCATTGTGTGTTGTGTGTTTGTTATGTGCTTATTGTTTTGGTTGCTTGAGGACAAGCAAATGTTTAAATGTGGAGATGTTGATAGTTATGATTTGCATCATGTTTTAGGATTTAATTTGTTAGGCATTTGGTGTTAATTTGGGTGTTTAGTATGTATATAGGATATAATCGAATTAGTTTATGTGTTTAAGTGTTTTTTTAGGTTAGTATAAATCTTTGAGCTTAAATGTTATGTTTTTGAGGTACCTTGATGTGTTTGTTAGTATTTTAGGGTCAATGGCAAAGAATGGAGAAGTTTCGGAGAGTTTTGGGCCAAAACTACGCCCCAGGCCACGATCGTGACAGAAAGATGTGAGCCACCAGGATCTAGGCCACGATCGTGACAGAGAGATCTGAACTAGGCCATGATTGGTCACGATCGTGACAGAGGGTTAGATGCTAGCCACAATCATGGCCTGCGTAAGGCAAACATGAAAACAGGTGAAAACTCAAGCTTTGAAGAACTTTTCAGACCGTTTCGACCCTGAATCAACCTTAGGGCTTCCAAGGTATTTAAGGAACATCAAGAATAGAAGAGAGGATCTTTTGATCAGCCACCATGACGAAACCCTAAAAGAGAGAACCTTGAGAGATCGAGAAAGAGATAAAGGAAGAGAGAAGAAGAAGACGACGTAGACACGACATGCTTCCCGAAATAAGAAGCTTTCTGAAGTCACGGCCTCCCATCATCCATTCGAGTTCTGCTTCCTATGTATTTCAGATTTATTTGATTATAGAATTGAGATATATAGTTTGATGATAGAATTGAATTGTGATTGATGTTCTATGCTCACCTTTGGAATATTATATTTGATTTAATAAAATCTGATTGTTTTATGTGTTTATTGTATTAATTGTGGTTTAACTCTACACTTCATATCTCGATAATAAACTGAGAGGGTGAATTGAGAAAAAATGATTAAATTGGGCTAACGAGAGTTAGGTAATTTAATAGACTCATAATTAAATCAGGTTGGTAAATCTTATGAAGAGAGATCACATACAGGTTTCTAATTGTTTATCAGAGAAACTGGTTAGGTTTTGGATAGGTTGTTAATTAAGAGATTGCAACTTCCCATAATCTGATTAGGGCTTATACTGTAGGGTTCAATTTTAACTTGAGAGAGGGTAATTGACTCTAGGATCATCTAGAACCATTAATTTAATAAATCGTAATCGGTTAGGTTGGCATTAAAGATAGATAATTTTCCCTTTCACTCTTTCAGTTAACTCACTAGGTTGAATTCTAGGGTGTGCTATCACTGTTCAACAAATGAATCAATTTCCTTTAAGTGTTATTCAATTTCAATTTAAAAATGTTAATCTTTGTCGTGATTGTTTTCGTTAAATGTTAAGAGTCAATTATTGTTTTGTTATTTGATTTTGTTTGTTTGATTTATTTAGTTCTCGTGTTTAATTTTATTGTCTGTTAATTATCTGTTTAATACTTTCCAACTTTAGATTTTAGGAATAAATTACCCCTCCCCGTGGGATCGATACCTTAGGTACTACACAAATGACCCATGCGTTTGCAGTGTTATCGAGGTTATAAATATTAAAACTTAGCGTACATAAACCGTAGATCAGACCTCCATATAAAAGCGATCAGAGTATAAACCATCAACTCTCATGACACTACTTCCTGTGGGCGAATGATCATTTAGGTAATGGATTTCCTCTTTCTAATGCCTTTATGCACATCTCAAAATGTAAAGCCAACAGCAGAATAACCAAATATGAAGCCAGAGCCATCCCCAAACATGCCAACAGAACAATTCAAATTATTGACTTGAAAGGCCACTGTGGTGCCTACATCCTCATCAGTAATAAAAAGTCTACAAACACAAGGGATACATCTTTATATTAGCCTCACATTCTTTATGGGCATATGGTATGTGACGATGTAACAAAAATAAATGCAAAAACCTAAATGCACAATCTCAATGTCACATACTAGTGTTGAAGAGATTCTCTGAAAACTTCATTTGAGACTTTCGTACCAAAAAATCTCTTTAAAGCGACTATCGTGCATCATC
Source organism: Erythroxylum flavicans (assembly GCA_027576715.1). Lineage (NCBI taxonomy): Eukaryota > Viridiplantae > Streptophyta > Magnoliopsida > Malpighiales > Erythroxylaceae > Erythroxylum > Erythroxylum flavicans. Next base: position 17,691,285 of record JANZXP010000195.1, on the reverse strand, counting down.
GGACACTGAATCGACCACACGAGACATGAGAACCTCATGTAACTCCCTTATGACAAGTTCGTTGCACAAAACTTCACTCGAAAATGGCTTTATAATGTCTTAATTCCTTTTCTTAGTGACTATCATGCAATCCTGAACACTGAACATGAGACCCGAGACATGAGAACTTGAAGTATCTTCCTTATGTGATAACTGAAACATGAAAATTCACTCGAAATTAGCTTCAAAACACTTTAGTTCCTTTTTTTAGAGTTAGAGTTTAATTTATTACTAATGTAATAAATCTAAAAAATGGAAAAATTCACCTTATAAATTTCTCGAACCTGAAAATTGACCTAAAACACCCCAGGGTATCCCTTATCAGAAATCTAAAAATTTTAGGTTTTTTGTCCTGCAGTGAGCTGATGTTAATCTCCAAGTCAATCACGAGTGGGCACGTGGTGCTCGTGTTGCACACGCTCCCATCGTAGGCACACTAAGGGCGAGCCAGGGGGTGTGGTGCATGTGCCTGCAGTTGGGGTGTGTGTGGTGCACATGCACCAATGCACTCAATCATCTGGCACGTGCGTGTTTCTTTCCACCCACATGTCGCAAGCTATTTGGCATGTCCAATGCACGCGTCCGATGGTCTCCATAGCCCCCTACCATCTGAGCGATTTTCGGCGAGTTCTGAGGTCATTTTTTGCCCTCTTAGGCTCATTTCTACCCGTTTCTCAAGGCTAAACACATGTATATTACTTTCATGCAACAATAAGCAAGAAAAAAAACCAGAAAATGGAACTTTATTCGCCGAAAACCTTATGGAGATAAAGTAAAAAAATCTTTATTTTTAGCCACTTGATCACATCACCGCTCTACTATCAGGTGTAATACATAATGAGACCTTACTTACGTATCTAAAATCAAACGTGAAAGGGTAATAAACAAAGAAATGTAGAAAATACCTGATTTCGATTCCATAACTTCAAACGAGCTTTCCAAAGCCAAAATGTGCGCGAATCCACCGTCATCTTCATAGGAATTGCTCACTAGGACCTGATCAAGCCTTTCTACAATTTTCTTAAAACGTAAGCTCTCTTAACGGGTCAGAGAATCCTTATGCTTATGAATGATATGAGCAACTGCAGGAGACCTTAACCTTATATATAGAGTCCATATCGGGCTTCCCCATTACAGAGCCAATATGGGATCAGTCCACACTAATCGGGATCCATTTTCCACCCGACTTCGACCTATTGACTTAGATCATTTATTGGGCCATGTTATTATCTTTATCCAGATCAAATTATGTAACTTAACTAATAAGTTATTGAAAAACCAAAAAATGCAATTAAAATTTGTCCAACTTTATGGGAAAAGTAAAAAATATTCAATAACTTATTTATGTTTTCTTTAATGAATTAGTAGATTCTATTTTCACATATATACTACATAGGAGTGTAGGGGCTAAGCAATTCATTGCAACTTTCCATCATACATATTGATTGAGTAGAATAGGTTAAACTTAAATTTAATACAATATTTCTTTTTCTTTTTCGTTTAACTCATTTATATATAATCTACTTTTTTTTTGTTCGACTAGGTGACTAGTCATTCACATTTAAGATATTGATCTAGTCAAAACTAATAAAAAGATAAATCTATTTAAAAGAAGTGTTCAAAAGGAGGGAGAGAGAGATTTGAACCCTCGATAATTCCTTGCAAACTATAATGATTTTCAAGACTGAAGCTATCAACCACTCCACCATCTCTCTAAAAGACAATTTCTATTTTACTTTTTTTATTCCACTAAATAGAGCATTACTGTAAAAGTGGACATCATCTAAGCAATAGAGAAAGACATTATATATGAGTCCATAGGTAGTGACTAAACTTAAAAATTATATTTAGTTATAATTCTTTAATTAATTTAGCTATTCTATAATAGAAATTCCACTTGCTCCTTTAATAAATCATCAACAGCATCAATTCTTATGCACAAGTTACCCTCATTCGGATTCTTCAATACTTTATTCATATTGAATTCCAATTTTTCATCACCACTCCAAAGGTTGAGGTTGCCTTCATGGAAATCTACCAAAGCTTTTTCATTTTTAAAAAGGTTTTACTAAGAACTAGTGGATAGTTTCGATCCTCTTCAAAGTCTAGCATGACGACATCCACAGGAATTGTAAACTTGTCCACTTTTACAGGCATATCCTCCACCATGCCAAAAGTTTTCTTTACAAATTGATCCACCAACTGAATAAACATGGAAGTTAACTTCACATCTCCTGGCCCCAATTTCTTGAAAATAGATAAAGGCATAAGATCAATACTTGCTTCTAAGTCATATAATCATTTAGAAAATTGTAAATTACTAACTACATAGGGTATAAACTCCCTAGATCTTTCAACTTTGAGGGAATATGGTTGGTAATTATGGAGCTACAGCTTTCCATTATAGAGACCGTTTGGTTGTCATCCCAATTTCACTTGTTTACTAAGATTTCTTTAAGAAACTTTATGTACTTAGGTATGCTCTCCAAAGATTCCACAAAGAGTAAAGTAATATGCAATTTCTTCAACTTTTCCATGAACCTTACAAATTGCATATCCATTTTATTCTTCTGTAGCCTCTAAGAAAATGGGATCTTTGGTGTATATGGCGGAGAAGGAATATAAGGAGCATAAAACTTATTTCTTCATTCTAATTCTTTTTCTCTTGATCATCTATTTGGTACGATTTAATTTGTTTTTAGATAGTTCTTGCAACTCTTTCCCACCTCTAAATGTGATGGCTTTCAGTTGCTCCTTTGGATTTGATTTCATATTGCTTAGGAGTCTCCCCACACTTTGTGTAGACAATGCATTGGCTAATTGGTCCATTTGAACATCTAGATTGTGAATGGAAGAAGCATGATTCTTTGTAAATTGGCTGAATTTAGCTTCATCCTCTTCCGATTCTCATCTTGGCTCGTAAACTTAAAATTCAATGCATCCATTAGTTTATCCACCTTTGTTTCCAATGAAATAAGCCTATCTTATTAGAATCCTTGTATGCTTTGAGTTCTCATTTAAGTCCCTACATTGTTAGACTAAGAGAAATTCAGGTAGTTCTTTTACCTATGATTATAAGTATTTTAGTAAGGATTATTACCTCCCCGACCATATTATGCTCCCATGAAGTTGAGTTGCTCCACATTTTTGTTTTCCACTAGGAAATAATTAGCTGTGATATGACTCTCTTATTTGTATAGTTCGTATCTGTGCTAAATTGATTTGAGTGTAGAGGAAGAGGAGGCTTTTAGGTTGTCTAATTTCTTAGTTAGGTTAGCTACCATAACCTCTAACGATGTCATTGAATCTACAGTAATCATTCCCTTTTAATATCAAAAGTTTTCTTGTTGTCTACTTCTTTTCGATGTTTAAAGACGGTTGTTGTTCACCATCTCCTCTAAAAAATCATGTGCGTCCTCAAATGTTATACACATAAATGTTCCTTTAACTGCTGCATCAATGGTGCCTCATGTGGGTTAATTAACTTTGTTATAAAATGTTTTCGAAAGGATCTCCCTTGGTAAGTTGTGATGCAGACAAGTCCTTTTTAACTCCTTATAATGCTCTCATGGTTCATATAATGACTCCCTTTTGTTTTGTTGGAAATTTATAATTTCCTTTATGAGCCTCATTGTCTTTTTCAAAGGGGAGCAATTAACCAAAAAGGCTTGTACCAGTTGCTTCCATGTTATGATGTTAGCTGGGTTGAGTGATTTCGACCATGCCTTGACCCTATCCTTGAGTGTAAAGGGAAAGAGACTTATCTTGGTTGCATTTTTCGAAAACCCATTATAGAAGAATGTATCACAAATCTCTAAGAAATTGGCTAGATGAACATTGGGATCCTCATTAGCTAAACCATAAAACTGTAAGTTAGAAAACTGCATGTTCAGCAATATTGGTTTGATCTTGAAGGTATTTGCTTGCACTGATGGTCATGCGATTCCATGTTGATTGGCATTGTATACCATCCTTATGAATTCTATAAGGGTCTTTTGCTGCTCTCCTTGTTTTCCTTCCTCTGCTATCAGTCTTTTTATTGCTTTTTGGTGTTTAGCTCATCAAATCTCTCTTTCTTGCTTAATGATGTCTAGAGATGATGTACCTTCTAATTTGCTTGAGCTTTGAATGATCCTTAAGTTTATGCACCTACAATCACACAAGAAAAAGTATCAAATCCTTAGATCAAAGGAGTTCAAATTGTACAAGATTCTACTTAGATCTCTGATAACAGTGCCAAAAACTTTTTTTTAAAGTTGAAATTATATATTTCCTTTATAATAAAATTACAACATGGTTTCAGTTGGGGGAAAAATTTAACTTCCTACTTCCAATGAAAGGATATACTGAGAACACGTGCATTAACATAAAGCAAAGTGGATATAATCTGGAAAGCTCTTCGTTTCTACATCTTTCTAAGTCTGTCTCATCTTCTTTCATGCATTCATGCCAAGGCTTCCAAATTGCTTTAAGAGTAGTTACGCTAATGTCTTGATGGCTAATGCTGGGTTTTCTCAGTTTAGACTACTGTACTTAATCTCCTTCTTTCACTTCGCCTGTGTTGCAAATTTCTTCTAGTTATGGTATGATGATTATGTTACGTAAAATTGTCAAGCTCGCTTGTGATGATTGTATGGTAGTATCTTAGTGGCCTATGCTCCAACTGCATGAGGTAATAGGGTCGAGTTGGGTTTCTAGTTGGCAAGTAATTAACTTTGATCTTATGAAGGTTTTGATTTGCCATAGACATGGAGTCGCCGTTGTAGGACTTGATTCAAAAAGTCTTCTGTGCCTTTCACCCCAAATGTAGTAAACAGAGGCCCCTAGAGCAATTTTGAATATTTTAAATCCCCTTTTTTTAGAAGGGTTGGTTAGATGCCCACTTTAGGATGCCAAAAACATTTGAAAAAGGGCAGGAGACATTAATTTGCCTAAAGTAGGTCTCCAAATCTAGCTTGAGTAACCACATTCAAAGAATAGATGATTTACACTTTCAATACTTGTATTATAAAGTAGGCAGTGCAAACTTGGAATTAGGAATTTTAAGACATCTCTAGTGCCCACTCTACTATAAACCACAAGCTATAGGATAAATAAATGGTAAGGATTAGTTGTAAAGTACCAAATTAGCTTGTGTGCAGGGAGTTCAGGAAGTGGCTTTTGTAGGAGTTTTTTTTTGCAAGAGTCAATAATTAATTTTAAGGATCTGTCTAATCCCTAAATAATGTGTCCTAGGTGCTCCAGTTAGGAGTAACTCCATCTTTTAATCCACTAAATTTCTGTCTTCCTATAGCAGATTGTGAAGGCCAAAACCAAGAGTTTTTCTTAATAAGAGCTTGGACTTTAGTAATTAGAGGTATATAATTTATGAGCTACTGGGTGTCAGGTATTCCATAGAGAGGCCCACTACTATGCCAAGAGTTAAGCCAAAAGAAGGTTTTACCCCCATCTCTAACTTTATGCTTAATGTGAGGGTTGGTTAATGCCCTCATTTGTAGGATTTGATTGAGAGTCCAAAAAATCCTAAGATTTGTTTTGTAGTTCCAAAGGGATTTTTCTCTAAATATTTGTGTGTGAGTCCATTTCACCCGTAGACTTTCATTCCTAGAACATAGGATCCAAAGTCTCTTGATGAGCATTACCTTGCTCATTGTGCTTATGGATGTGATGCCAAGGCCTCCAAACTTCTTAGGATGATTTGCTACTGCCCATTTCACTATAAGAATTCTATATTTTTCCCTACTTTGCTCCGGAGAAAATCTCGTAAAGCTTTATCAATATCTTTCAGCATAGCTTTAGGGAGAGACAAATAGGAGATCTAGTAGGTGTATAAATTGTTGACAATGGAGATGATTAGTTGAAGTCTCCCACCATAGGATAGGCTTGTATTGCACTAATTGTGAATTCTTCTATTTATTGAATTGAGGAGGGGAAGGCAATCCCTTTTAGAGAGTTTCTTTTTAGCAATAGGAACACTAATGTTTTTAAAGTGAGGCTCTTATTGAGTGAGACCTTTGGTGTTTAGGAGCAATTATACCTAGGGGTAATATTTTGAGGAGATGATATAAGAGCTCTTCTGTGGATTGAACTTAAGTCCTAGAGAGTTTGAAATTCTCCAAGGCATCTAGAAGTAGTTGGGTACCTTTGAGGTCAGCTCTGCAAAGTAAGAAAAGATCATCTGCAAACGATAACTAGAAGATTTTTAGTTTATGGCATATATGATGATATTTGAAAGTGGATTCTCTCTGAACTTTGCCTTTGGTGGGTTTATGAAAGGCTTCTATACAGATGACAAATAGCTAAGGTGATATTGGGTCACCTTGCCTTATCCTTATTATAGCCTTAAATAGCATAGTAGGCTCCCCATTTACTAATACTGAGTAGGATACAGTTGTAATGCAGCTTTTAATCCAAGCAATGTAGGTTGGAGGAAGCCCTATTGCTTGTAGAGTTGAGATAATAAATTCCAAGTTATGGAATCAAACGCTTTTTAAAGTGTAATTTTAGTGCACAACTTCATATAGAGTTCTTGCAAACAAATCCTAAGAGATGATGATATTGTCTCCAATGTTCCTTCCTAGGATATAAACACTTTAATAAGGACTGATGAAAGATGCCAAGATAATTTTCAACTAATCAACAAGAATATTTGTAATGATTTTATATATTACATTGCAACATGCAATAGACTTGTAGTCACTTAGAGAAGAACAATTAGGGAACTTTAGGACGAGACAAATATGGGTTTTGTTAACCTCATTTAGCAATCTACCTATTAAGAAAATTTCCTTAACTGTTTGGGTTAACATTTCACAAAGATACCTCAAGTGGCTTGAAAAAACCTACCATTGAATCCATCAAGTTTGGGGGTGTTGTCTGGGTACATGGAGAATAAAGTGGTTTGATCTCCTTAAAGGTAACCTCTTTTGTGAAAAGTCCATAATTATCAATAGTGAAGGAGATTCTTAGAGAGGCTACAAGTTTGGTGAGTATAGATTATGTATTTTGTTGAGAGCCTAGTAGTTTAAAGAAATACTCAAAAGCTAGCTCCTTCAGGTTGTTCTGCCTAGAAATTAGATTCCCATTTACATTATTGAGTGCAAATGTATTATTTTAGCTCCTCCTAGCTTGTATCTTCTTGAAGAAGAATTTTGAATTACTCTCCCCTTCCTTTAGCCAGCTTGTTCTTAATTTTTTCCATATCTGAGTTGTAGGTTTCCACAATTTGTGTGTACTTCCAAAGTTTTTGTAGTTCTTCAAGTAGAATCTTGTGGATTAGTAGCTAGTTGTTCTTGACAGATGGTTAGGACTTGGAGAGCTTCTCTTTTGTTCCAGTACATGGGATCTCTCAATGAATTCTGCAATTTCTTCAATTTAGCTTTGATTACAATTAATTTGGTAACACATTGATAAATATAAGAGCCTGGAGTAGAAGTGTTTAATCCTCTGATGATTGCTGGAATGAAGTTAGGATCTTTAAAGAGTGAATTGAAGAATTTGAAAGGAGTTTTCCTTTTATCTTCTACTATGATAGTGTGGATTAGGATGGGAGAATGATCAGAAGTTAACAAATTTCCAAAGTTGGCATGACGCATTGAAAAGTGAGTAATCCATAGGGAGTTGGCTATGCATCTATCAAGTTTTTTTTGTTGAAACCAATCTTTATGCTACTTATTTGTCCAACTATAGAATCTACCAAAGTGATTAAGATTTTTCAATTCCAGATCTCTGGTTAGGTGAGACAGCTCTTCCAAGCTTGGATTAAGATTCCTCCTATTTCCTTGACCCTTCTTAGGCTTAAGAATATAGTTAAAATCACCTACAACCAAACAACAAAGTGAGCAGTTTTATATCATTAGGCTAAGGTCCATCCATAGTTTCTTTCTTTGAAAACCCAAGTTGAAGGCATGCTGATTATAGGCCAGGATTTGTTAAAAAACTAGAGCTTTTCTTGAGGTGTTGGGCTTTGACTTTGGTTTTAAGGAGTGCTTCAAAATTAGGTTTATTCAAGGAAATACGATCTCTAATAGAAGCTTGTTTAGTAGAGCTATTGGATCCCTTATCATTCCCTATTAGAAAGTTCATTCAGGAGGTGTGGTGGTGGCTTTTTTCTTCCTTGATTTCCTTCCCCCTTTTAGCTTACTGGTGCTAGGTTCAGTTTATGGAATTGAAACCGCAAGGTTCCCTTAATTTGGATGAACCTGTGATGAGTTATTAGGAGAATGTTCTATAGATGCTTTAAGAACTGAACTTTCACCATTCATAGGCTAATAGTGCAAGTTGCAGAGGTGGTAAGGCCTTTTTTAATAACAAGTGCAATCTTCGAAGAACTAGCAAGGGACTTTATAGGTATATTTGCATATGGTAGGGTCTTTATAGATGCTTTAAGAACTGAACTTTCACCATTCATAGGCTGATGGTGCAAGTTGTAGAGGTGGTAAGGCCTTTTTCAATAACATGTGCAATCTTTGGAGAATTAGCAAGGGCTTTTGTAGGTCAATTTGCATCTGGTAGGGTATCTTTTACAATCTTAGGAGTGTGCTCCAGATCTGCCGTAATATTAGAAAATTAAGGGACCTCTTTAGCTTTATTAGGAGTGAGTTCTAGATCTGCTACCACATTAGAACCTTTAACCGGTTCCTTAAGTTTTGGTACCCATGTCTATGCAAGTTCCTTTTTGGTTTCTATAAGTAGGAAACCTTGAGTTTATCCTAAAATAGCTTATTGTTATGATTTAGCTTTATTATTCTCACAAATTCAGGTAATTCAGCATCCATGTTCACCTCTACATATACCCTAACATACCCAATTCTTTACAGGTTTGCAGTGTATTCATCTAGGCTGATAGGTTTATGCAAAGCAATAGTAAGGTATTGATTCCTTTTCTAGATTAGCATTCTAAAGGAACCCCATATTTGTTGGCCCAGATGGGGATGGTTTGAAGAGCCTTCTTCTTTAGTTTGATGCCTAGAATACCATTTGGTCAGTATGAGAGGTCTACCATAGACGTCCCAAGGGACAAGTTCTTGCACTTTTTTAGTGTTTTCTATAAAGGCAAACTTAAAATTGAACATATATTCTTCATTTATGAGCACCTTTTGCAACCCAAATTTTTTCCGAGAGTTTGGGGCTCATTATTGAACTACAAGAAATATAAGACTTTTCTCTAGGAAGTAACCCACTAGAATAGTGCTCCATTTCTTAGCACCCTGTAACAGGTTCCTTACTATCTATCTATAGGGACATACCTTAGTGAGCCAAAGCTTTTTGAGTCTCCCACAAGTTTGCTTTAAGTGGTTTTACCATGTGTTTCATGTTGATATGATGTTTGAACAGTATTTCCTTTAACAAGCTTGTCATTACTTAACTGATTTGTCTTCTTTACTAAAACAAATTTACTCAATGAAGCAGAAACAGTATTTGAGCTACTACCAGAAGCTGAAAAAAATGAATGACCAGGAGAATGGGATGGGAGTGGAGGACAAGCTATTTTTGAAGCAAGAGATGGTGGAGGCAGATCAGGATGAGTTAAAGGAGGAAGGGAGGAGTCTTCCCTAGTTTTACCAATAATGGTAAAACTTGATAGAGTTTGAATGGCAAGAAATAAAGGGGAATGGTAGGGTTACTAAAATTAGCAGTCAACCAGGTTTAGTAGGGAAAATAAGTAAAAGGAAAAAAGGAGATTTTTGGAGAGAGGTGAGAGCATATTGTTTTTATCAGTGCCAAAAACTTGTTGACAGTTTTATATAAAAACTTTAATACCACAAGTATATAGATTATAACTCGTATTATAAAAGGTATCATTTACATAAGGATTAATTAGTCACCTAACAACTTGAATAAAACTTTGTCTAAGGTAGTAAATATTGATTAAATTAAATTAATTAATTAAAAACAAAATAAACTAATAAGACTAAATAAGTGAATAATTGAGACTAGCAATAAGATCAAAGTTAACTAATAACAAAAATTTATAAATTATTCTATCCTTGTATTGTTTTCCCTTTATCTTGTTGATTCGATTATACTTAATCCTAGGTCTCTTAAGGTTTTGATTAGCCTCTCTCGAGATCTAATCAAGTAATCCTAATTGAATTCGATAATAATAGAATTGCAAACTCTCGATTTGCAAAACTACTCCTAAGGATAATCAAGTAATCCTAATTAAAGCAATCCTAAGGATAATTAGTTCACAATTAAGATCTCTCTTTAATTATTTATTAATCTGATATTTTCATGTATAATAAGCTATCAGATCTTGTTGTGCACCTTAACACAAATAACTTGGTTGGTTCAATCTCTTGATTTATTACTAAGTATAAATATAACAAATACCACAAAGCATTGATAAAAGTATTGAATTCAACAAGAATAAAGCTTGACAAAACAAATCAAGAACAATCCCTAATATGGATTTAGAAACCTATAATCTTGTTTAACATCCTAATAATCCAAATCAACAGTTAAGACAATGCACTACAAAAAAATTGCAAATTATCGATGGAAAATTACCAACAAAAAAAATTCTGTAGTAAATTAGCGACGAAATTGCTTTCCGTAGGTAAATTTGTTAGGAAAAAGGTAATTTGCAGCAAAAAAAAATCTATCACTAAAGGAGGAGACCAAACTTTTCCTACATAATTTAGCAATGAAATAGTAAAAGTCGTTGTAAAAATAGGTGCCAATAGTTCCTAGTAAAATAGAGTATGAAATTTAACGATGGGAAAATTTTCCGTAAGTAATTTACCTACATATTCTGTAGGAAATTTCCTAACAGAAATAGAGTTCTGTAGGTAAATTACTACGAAGTGATGTTTCCGTAGGGCATTTACCTATGGAAAAACCATTTCATAGGTAATTTACCTACAGAAATAGCAGTTTGTAGGTAAATTCCCTACAGAAACACCATTTTGTAGGGAAATTACCTACTAAATCATTTTTCGATAATTTACCTACGAAAATATGATTCTGTAAGTAAATTCAAAGAACTTCGGGATTGTGGTTTTAATTGGAAGAAAAATGACGTTGTTTGTTTAACTACAAATGACATCTTTCCCTTATCTAATTAAATGAACGTCGCGCCTCTCCTCTCCCCCTCACTGTCGATAGGTCCCTAAAACTTGCAAATTTTTTCCCTATTCCCTCACCATCGTGGTCTTTAGTTCTATACACCATCATTGTGATCTTGATCTCTGGTTAATCATCCATCATGGTTAGTTATTCCTCCTTTACACTTGTTTTTTATTTTTTGTTATTGTGATATGTGTTTAATTGTTGATAGATTTAATCATTTACACTTAGTGATTAATGATACGAAATTGTTTAAGATACTCACTTTAATTCATATATAATTTTAGGTACAATTTGGAAGCAAAGAAATTAAAGTGACTTGAAAGCACTACATTTGGGTTGTTTTTCTGAAAATTAATTTTCACTGGTCTTCGTGGAGTAAGGAGAAGAAAATTAAAAGGCAAAGAGAAAAAAAAGAAATGTGAATTTAATGGAGTGATGGCTGGATGATGAAAGGTGGACAAGCAAGGAGTGAAACGACAACACATTAAGGAGCTAAACGGTGATGTCTAAAGAGCAGCAGATGAACAAAACTCAATGCATACGTTTTCATTTTGCGTTGAACGCAAGTGCATATGTTTGTGTTTTACATTGAATGCAAGCATATGCATTCAATGCAACACATATACTGCGTTTCATGTTTAGGTTTAAAGAAAGAGTGAATAATGACGGTGGTCCATCATTTTAAACCGTCACATCAAAGCTACAATAGCTAGAGGAAATAGAAGAGAATAGTAGGCAGCTAGGAAGAGAATAGAAGAGAGTCTGTGGTAAGAGGAGTAGCATGGGAAGAGAAGAAAGAAAGTTGCGTTAATAGTGTAGATGGATCACCATCTTTATTTGTCAAATCATGAACAGTAGCTATGAGAGAAGACAGAAAAGTGAAGCACTATTCTTGGGAGACCCATGGAAGGATAAGTTTCTGTCGCCAATTCGGAGATGATATCGATGCCGACAACCTAGGTTAAGTATTTTTTTATTGTTTTGTTGTTTCTTTCTCTCATTGGAAATTGATTATGTTTTCTTATGTAGATTGATTGGGTATTTGAAAGATGATGATTTTAATTCTCTATTGAATCGTTTTTCATGAAAACTCATTGCTAGAATCGAATGCAATATGTAATCGTTGTATTCCCGATTCATGTGTAGCAACTAATAGTTCTAATTCATTAGAGATAACATAATATAGGTTAAATAATTCGAGTTTGTGTGATTATTACCTAGATTAGTCTATTTTTATGATTTGTAAGGCAGTTCTCGATAGCTAGGGTTAATTAATGAGCGCTTCGTAATTAACTAGGATCTAAGGAAAAATCAGGATTAACAAAGCTTATTGTTAATCTACGACCGATAATTGCTAAGAGAGGTAAAAGAACAACCAATCAATAAATTATGCTTAATTAGGGTATTGGCCGAGATTGAATCAAAGAATCAGATTCCTACCGAATTCCCCAATTTTATCATTTTTTGCATGTTTTGTTTAATTTTTTTTCATTATGTTTATTTTGTTTTATTTTCTTATTAAATACAAAACCCCTATTACCTAAATATCAATTAATTTCATTTTATATGCTAACCGAACACTCCATGTGGGATCGACCTAAATTCACCACTGCCACAGTACTAGTCTAGTTATTTTATTTTGACTAGCTTTACGACATACCTGTCATATTGTTAGGAAAGCTTTTGTTTGGGTCAATTTTAGTTGATGTGGTTTGTGTTGTATGCGTCTATTTCAGCTGTTAATGGTTCATTGTGCGTCTAAATGTGTTCCTGTTAGTGAATAATGCCATATACCGGTGTTTTTGTTAATAGTTAGGGATGATTTTCTTATGCTTATAAAGTGTTCGATGAAATTTCTATCATATATTATGTTATGATACAACCGTTTTGAATGAAATCGAACATTCATTTAATTGAATCTTGACATTCCTAAGCTTGCTTGCATTTATTGTTGTCTTTTATTGTTGGAAAACAAGAACAACCAATTTAATCTTTCACTTAATGAATGAAAAGTGTATTCTCATGAAAATGGCGGACTAAAATTTTTCACCCTCTAATAAACTTTCCTTATAAAGTTTCTTTGTACCTGACTCACCAAGATGACTTATCCATATATGTTATAACATAGTACTATCTTCCTTTCTCAACTATTATGGCTTCTCCACCTACAATTGTGCTTTCAATCAGTTTGTAGAAGTTATTCACCAATTTTGGTTCTTTCACCATGATTATTACAACAAGGTTTACAAAGAGATCACGTACGGTTTGCAAAAAATCACATTCTTACTTAAATATATATTGTATACTACTTAATCTCTAGTATGCCAAAATAAATTCTAAAAATAAATAGGCTATCCTACTCACAAGTATACAAGGTAGTTTCAGTTGATTACTCGGGGTCGTCTCTTACAGAGGTGAAATTGGTCCACTCAAATTAATCTTTAATAAAACTAAAAACAAATGCAATCTTAAACACTCTAATCCGACTTGTTGAGTAAAGGATTTAAAGAAAATAACAAAATTACACTAAAAAGTACATTGAGTTAACTGGGAGCAAAAACAGATTGATAAATCGATGAGGGAAATTTTTGAGAATTAATTTCAATAATTTAATCTCCTATACATGACTAAGGGGAAATGATTGGATAATTGTCTTACTAGAATTACCAATTAGGTTCTAAAATCAATTTAAAAAACAAACTGATCTAACTTTGGTATTCGACAAGTTTATCATCCAAATTAATTATTAAATTTAACTAATAATTACCCACTTACGTTAATATATTTATAATTCGGAACTTAAGCATCTAGAGTTTCTCGTTCCTGTTAGAGTAGTGCTCTAAAGGCAATCACCTTTAGCACTTTTGTACAAACTTTATTTTGATTAATAAAGTGAAAGGC
>JANZXP010000195.1:17642139-17668056 GCA_027576715.1 Erythroxylum flavicans | reverse complement strand
TTAATTAAAATATAACTATTAATTAATTAAAATATTGTAATTAATTAATTAATTACAATATAATTAATTAAATTATTCTTATTACATAATTAATTACATTATATTTAATTAAAATATTATTATCAATTAAAATATAACTATTTACTAATTAAAATATTATAAATAATTAATTAAAATATTGATTAATTAATTAAAATATAATTATTAATTAATTCAAATATTGTTTGTTTTAGGTTTCAAAAGTTACATGAGGTTATTTTCGTCTTTTCTTGATCTTGTCCTTCGGACAAGAATTTCTGTACCTCAGTTTTGGAAGGAACAAAAATTTATGTCCTCGTCCTCTGAAGACGGAACAAAAATAAGTGAGGACAGCAAGCAAACAGGACGAAGGACAGAACTTTTGCGTCCTTGTCCACCGTCCTCACCCCTGAGGACGCTAACCAAATGCAGGGTAAAAGTCACTTAAAATAGAATTGAAAATCACTTAAATACTATAAGAAGTTGCGGAAGTTTGATGGATGTTGTAGAAGTTTGATTGAACAAGAAAACTTGTTAAAGGATAAAACTAAAAATTGTTTGAAATAGAATTAAAAACCAGCTTAAACAAGTTAAGGAATCGCAGAAGTTTGATATTAAAAAAAAAAAACTAAGACTTGGTTCTTTATAATTTTTTTAAAGAAATATCGGTTAAAAATTGATTAATTTTGAATTAATACGACAATTTTTGCATTCAAGAATTATTTAAATAAACCGAATTAAGGAGTTGGCCGGTTTTTAGTAATTAAAATTGAATAAGTTGATATGGTCCAATTTTTTCAACACTAATTTTCTCATTATTGGTATTTTAATACCAATAATATTCATTATAGGTATTTTCTCAAATTTATAAAAGTTATTCTAGGCATTCTATTTCATTTTAATTTGAAGCCTTTGGCCAATAAATTTTGGTTTTCCCAAATTAGAAAATAAAAAAATTATAACAAAAAAATAAGTGAAATCAAACTACCCCTATGATAGTAATGAAAGAAATAGTGCATATTTAGTGGCAAAAGGATACATATAATAAGAAAGTATTGCCTATAAGGAGATATTTTCACCTATTATGAGGTTTGCTTACTCTGAATCCTTTTAATTTTGGTGATTGTCATAAATCTTAAATTACATCATATAATTATATTATTAAAGTAATTGATAAGTTTAATTCAGAAGAAGCAAGAGCATAAATTGTATATATTGTTAAAGTTAATATATAATATTTAAAGTAGCCTTTGAGGTAGTGGTATATTGAATTTCACAGTTTAATTATATCGAATAATTTTAGAATGATTGATGAACACTTCCATGTATATATTAAAAGATTGAGTGAAAATTTATGATTTTATCATTATAACGAAATGATATTTTGGTAGAAAGTAATGATAAGTTTGTTAAGCAAATCAAAGATTGACTATTAACTACATTTAATATGAAAGGCCTTGGTGAGACTATATACATTATTAGTGTTAAGATCACTAGAGATTATTTAAGAATATTATTATCACTTTCACAATCTACATTTATCGAACAAATAATTGAACTATTTCATATATAGGATAATAAGTCATTTGATACACCCATTATTAAAGATGAGCATATGATAAATCAGTAGTGTCTTAAAACACCACAAGAAGAGGAAGAAATAAAAAATATTCCATATTTCAATGCAGTTGGTCATCTCACATACACTACACTGTGTACATGACCAAATACATGTTTTATTATTGGGGATAGTTAATAGATATCAATCAATTTTCGAAGAAGCGCATCACAAAGCAATGAAAAGAATATTAAAGTATTTAATAAAGAGACCTAGATTACCTAGTACGTTATGAAGGAAGTAATTTGCATATTGAAGGATATATTTATATAACTAGGTTGGAGACATAGATAAAAGGAAATCTACTTCTAAGTTTGTTTTCTTATTGAATAATAGAGCAATGTCATAGAGTAGTAAGAGGCATGCTTTATCAACGACAGAACCTGAGTTCATTGCATTTTTAGTAGTAATGTAAGAAGCCATATGACTTGAGTGTTTCATAGATCATTTAGATGTCACTAAGAATGTTGCTAAAGAGAAATCAAGCATATACATATCAGGTACAATTTTGTCAAAGATATAACAACTTAAAAGAGAAGTAAATATGGAATATATTCCTACAAGAAAAATGATTACAGATCTTATGATCAAGTCAATTATTATAGATATATTTTGTATATATGTTAGGGTTTATATAGTACTTGAAATTGCTTTTATTTTATTTCTTTCATGTGGATTTTATAGTACTTATTATTCATAATGACGTTTAATTTGTCATATCCATAAAGTATTTAATTTATGTTTAATTAAGTATTAAGCACCAGTTCTAAAAAGAATTTTAGAAAAAAATTCAATTATAGAAATATAAGAGTGCTTTCAAATT
The DNA here is from genome assembly GCA_027576715.1 of Erythroxylum flavicans. NCBI lineage: Eukaryota > Viridiplantae > Streptophyta > Magnoliopsida > Malpighiales > Erythroxylaceae > Erythroxylum > Erythroxylum flavicans. The sequence goes on along the minus strand of JANZXP010000195.1, from coordinate 17,665,597 downwards.
AAGTATTTAGTTTTGGAAATAAATGTTTAAATGACTATTGGGCACTTAAATTCTAGTTAAAAGAATTACTTCAAACATATACAGAATATCTTCTCACTCGGGTAATTACATCCATTATGTAGTAGAAATGGAGTTGAGACAAGTTTTAAACACTTTATTTAGCTTGATAAACACGAACTTCATGCTTAAAACACAAATATCAATATAATGTACATTTAAGAGGGGTTGTTCATAATGTCATAATCTAAAGAAATGATGAGGTCACACAATCTCTTAAAATGCATGATGCAGATTGGAAAGATAAAATGAATGACTAAACAAGTTAACCCAAGTTAAGCATTAGGTATATCTAAACTATGATTTGTATGATATTCTGAAATAAACATATGCCTTAAGGAAAATGGAGTAGATATTGTACCATATGAGTGATACCATGTGTGCATAGTTGACCAAAAATGATAATATAAATCATAATCTCAATTTTTATTGTGTGAAAATCATTAAGACCATATGAACTTCAAATTAAATACCTTTATTTACTTGAGTTTTAATTTCATAAAATTGAGTTAATGTTCACTATTTTAGAACATTGTTAAAAGATCATGAATAATTTGGTCTTGTGGCTAGAAAATATTTACTTTTATTTGAGTAATATAATATTTGAATGATAATTTTTTTACTTTCTTGTTTTTATACTATTGCCTCTTAAGTCCTAACAAATAAGTTTAAGAATCTAAATCCGTTACTAGTTTTAATGGGCACCCGTGACACACGTCAAAATCAACCCGTGAATTTTCAGTATGCAAACGTCCCAGCGCAGCGAGTCTTCTTAGATTTCATCAAACACCTCACATCAGCTGAGCTGACATGTGAACCTACCTTTGTGCCTTGTGTTGGAACTATGAAAGAAGAGAGATATGCATCAATGGCTTTTGCTGGACCCATCTTAGAGAAATTAAAGGGCAGACCTAACCAATAATTTTAGTGCGTATGGCGCGTGCAGTAGCCAAAATCCTAGGTGTCACAGTCGAGAACCACCAACAGAACTACAAAAAGTGCAACCTCCAAAAGAATCCACCCGTGAGACTACACACGTGACAGACTAGGACAAAAAACACATTTGCATTCAACAAATCCAAAGTCTTACCATTTTGGCCAACACAAGCCAGCCCTTTATCAAATGCCCTTCATAACTTAGCATACTCATTCTCGCACAACACAACCCGCCAAACTTATTATATACCTAAACCATAACTAATTCCACCCAATCTCATCAACTTCGTTTGGTTTTACTTGGCGTGGTGCTGCTTCCTTGGTCACATTGCTGCAGTTCCTGTTTCTGTAGTTACTTGGACAAGTATACTTTTGTGTGGTTCATATGATTGTGTAAACGCAACAACTAACTGGAACGTACTAGGTGAGGCCATACATATCTGGTTAGAGTTTATATCTCTATTACAATGGTTCATGAATTATATATGGGGATGCACATGAGAGGTGAATTTTGCTCATCCTTCCGTTACGATAGGCTACTTTCCGCCTGCTTTTCTGGTTAAGTAATTCATGGACCATATCTAATGGAGGCGGTCTTGGGGGTCACCCGTGATTGGATTAATTCTGTTGTCGTGGACCTACTACACAAACTTCCCTATTTCTATGGCCACAAAGAGCTCAGCTAAACAACAATGGAGAGTCACGAGATTTGTAATATTTGCTTTTACATCAAGACATGTTCATCACCAGATTGTAACTGCATGTAATGTACATGCCATATCGTATGTGCAATAAACCCAAGTTTCTATCCTTTTTAATTTCTCATCTGTTCATGTATGACTAGGTGAGATATATGACATCTACGTACACTTGCAATAAATTGGGGTTCCCCTGCCAAACAGAGTTCAACGCTTAATTATTGTTGTGAGTGTTAGGGATAATAGTTCTTAAGCATATGATTAATGATGTAAAACACTATCGACCTGAGATAGAAATTGGTTAGTCCCCTTCACTTATGGTTTATCTTTTTTTGATCTTCTTAAAAGCGCAATTCCAATATTAATTTATCTGACCCCATAACTCTTTAACAGGTCTTACGTAGCCTAAGTTCCCAGGAGCTTCAGACCGCAAGCATATATTCTGCTAAGAACAAATCAATGGCAAGAACCACCTGAATACTAACAAAATGTTTCGGATGTACAATACGAGATACCCATTCCAAGTTGGGGTACAGACAAGCCGTAGTTAAACATGTTTCCATTTCTTACGCGAACTGATGAACGTCCTATGGATCTCATGTAATGGGCTTCAACAGAGAGTGATGGCTTTTTTCACATGGTGATTTTTGTCATTCCTAGAAAAGATCAGTTTACTTGGAGAAAGTTGCTTCAAAGGGTTCTATGATATAATCAATATGGGTTTACAGATCATAACCAGCTAAAGTTTCACCGAGTACAATATTGACTACAATGTAACTCGAGTAGAAACAAAGGAAATCGTTGTGTATTCCTGACCTATTTCATGCAATTCTGTGAGATTACAACTGAAAATACCTCTTTGTTCAAAGTTTCAATAAGGGCGGCCTGGAAATGACATTTTGCTCTTTAATGCTCCTCAACATGTCTGCTGTTTACATGCCATCCTTAATCATAGCTATGGGATGATTCACCAAATTAAAAGAAAAAAAAAACTTTCTTTCCTTTATGGATCTTTCATACCAGTATACAAAAGCATATACATCTGTTTTTGGCAGTTTCTGCCGAAAACTTTGAGCCTGCAAGCAGAAGCAGGTCACAAGCCGATACTGTTGAAGATGCAAAGCTGTTTCCTCGTCCCATAAGCTTAACCTTATTAGGCAATTAGAAACAATACTTGAAAGAATTGAAACGATACAGTGCAAGAAGCCAGAGGACCACACTTAAGTTCTAATGTTCATGGGAGAGGAAATATGTAAAGTGTAACCTTCAATCAACTGGGATTTGACACGTGTCGAACCTATGCATGACAACAGGTTTTCAAAGGAAGTCATGTGGGAGTATAAATTAAAAGCCTTTTCTGCTCTATAGTGTTCCTTAAAACTTTGCACTTCTCTTAAAGATTTCCACTGCTGGTAGTGAATACCTTTTATTTCTCATCTGTTGTCTCTCCGCCATTAAATTCGACAACAACATCAGTGGAGGAGGCTAATTATTGTTACTGCTAAATCCTCCAGAGAAGAACAGCTTGTGGCTCTAGCTATCACATTGACAAGCTTTTGATCTTTTTGCTCTTCTTGGTGTGCTTGAAGGTACTCCAGACAACTATCGTTCAAGTTCAGGTTCATCTCTGTTCATGGAGATCGTTCGCTGTTCTTTACTCGTCTTAATAGCAGCGACCCTTTTCCTTCAGAATTCAGGCAATGTAGAGGGAAGGTACCATTTTCACAAGCGCAAAAACAAAGCCAAAGACTCCCCTGTTTCAACACCACCTGCAAACTCCCCTGTTCCTGAAGATCCTACAGTTCCTTCAACGCCTGCTAATCCTGATCCTTCAACACCGTATGATCCTCCGACAATTCCTTCGGACCCTTACCCCAACGATCCTGGTAACTCAAGTTCTGCCCGTACATTCGACGTGACGTCCTATGGTGCTGTGGGGGATGGTTCCACCGATGACACTGCCGCATTTCGGGAGGCCTGGAAAGCCGCATGTGTGGTGGAATCTGCTATTCTTCTGGCTCCTTCAGGGTACTCTTACATGATCACCTCAACAATTTTCTCAGGGCCATGTAAACCAGGACTTGTCTTTCAGGTAAACATCTTCTATTTTTGATCTGTTTCAAGTCTATTGACATTTTCATGGATTATTTGGCTCATCCAGAATTGTGATGTTGGTAAAGGTGGATGGTTGCCTTATGCCTCCTGATGGACCAGATTCATGGCCAAAAGCAGATAGCACAAAGCAATGGCTTGTGTTTTACCGACTTAATGATATGACTCTCACTGGCGGTGGTACCATTGAAGGGAATGGAGAGCAATGGTGGGATCTTCCTTGCAAACCACACAGGGTACGCTTAACTAATCAACTCTGTTTTACCTTTTATCATTACAAATTAGAGAACTTTCCTTTTCTCTGCTCTTTTTTCTGCTGAGAAAATGAACTGTCACTAATATGTTCACTCATACTGTGATTTCAGGGTCCTAATGGATCGACTTCAAAAGGACCTTGTGATAGCCCTGCAGTAAGTATAAGTTGCTTAATCAAATTTGAATAGGAATACCATTTTTCCCATCTGAACAGCTCATATTTGTGGTTGATTTCAGTTAATTCGATTCTTCATGAGCTCCAATTTAGTAGTGAGTGGCTTAAGAATCCAAAACAGCCCACAATTCCACATGAAATTTGACGGCTGTGAAGGGGTTTTCATTGAAAAGATGTCAATCTCTTCCCCTAAACTTAGCCCCAATACCGACGGAATCCATATAGAGAACACCAACTCAGTTGGAATATACAACTCTATGATTACAAACGGTTAGTGTAAACCGATTTCTACTTACCCTCAATCTTAAACTAAAACAAATAGTAAAGAAATATCTAAATGAGAGTATGAGACACAATCCTTAACTTTTTAGCTGTGATATAAAGTATACCTAATTGATTTTGATGTCGTGCATGTTCTTTCATTCTTAATGATTTGGAACAGGTGATGATTGCATATCAATTGGACCCGGTTGCTCAAATGTTGACATACAGGATGTTACCTGCGGTCCAAGTCACGGGATTAGGTACTTATCCCTCAACCTTACTTGTGTTGATTTCCAAAGCAACATTCGGCTGCGTTTTTCCTTTCTTCATCAACTTTAGGAGGTATCTCGTGGTGTGACTGTGACAGTGAGTGAACAATTTTGAGCAACAACCCACAAGCCACTAGGACTTGTCCAGCAGCTTACAACTTCATAGCCGTTCTGTCATTCACTTCTGCTTCTTTACATCACTTTCTTCTAAAGTATGAATTTAGAGTAGATTAATAATTGTTTGACAAGGTTTCATATCCTGCCCTCCCTTGTTATTTCTCTTTTGTAGTATGTACGTTTGTTGCTTTCCGATTATATACGAGGAAGAGACAATTAGACAATAAAACTAGGAACTGATGACAAAAACAGAAAACCTTATGCTTTGATTTCTATGAACCATATACGCTCACCTGCATCAGAAATATAATATGTGGTAGGATTTCCAATTCCAATTTTTATTTTAAAAAAATCTGTTTCGTGCAGCATTGGGAGTTTGGGAATGCACAATGCTCAGGCATGTGTTTCAAACGTAACAGTTCGAAATAGCATGATAAGAGAATCAGATAATGGGCTGAGAATCAAGACATGGCAAGGAGGGAAGGGGTGTGTATCTGCCATTTCCTTCCAGAACATCCAGATGGAGAATGTGAGGAACTGCATGATTATAGACCAATACTACTGCATGTCAAAAGCTTGTCTGAACCAGACCTCAGCTGTTCATGTGAATCAAGTATCTTACAGGAACATCAAAGGCACTTACGATGTAAGAAGCCCACCGATCCACTTTGCTTGCAGTGACACTGTAGCCTGCACAAATATACTCCTGTCAGAAGTTGAACTCCTCCCACATGAAGGAGAGTTGTTGGATGACCCTTATTGTTGGAATGCTTATGGGACTCAGGAAACAGCCACTATACCTCCCATCGATTGCTTGAAGGAAGGCTCACCTCAGAATGCAGAGGCAAGAGAGCTCACCTCCTCCTGTAGCTGCTCAACCTGAACGAGGCTCGTCTGTTATAATTGTCGTATTCAAATCTGGGTTTTCATTGTCATTAGGCTCCATCCCTATTTGGGTTTTATCCCCTTATTGTGTGATGTGATTCAACTCAGTAGTATATATATGTATATTTTGGCCCAGAGATTGTAGTTTAGTGGATTTTATTACATATAAAATAATAGATTTTATGATTACTGTCGAGTTCCTTTCCTATCCTTACAAAATTGTAAAACATAATGGTAGATGCGTATAAACATAAGGGTTGAAGGGTAGCAACAAGATGGCGACTGGAGGCGACACCACACAGAAGAAAAGAGATGGAATTAGCGACAAAACAAAGTTTCCCTACTAGGATGTGATGTCTGTGTAAACATAAAATGTGCATAATGAGGATAAAGATACTTCAAATCGTCACTTTCTTTCTTTGCATTGCATTCCTTACATGTCGCAAGACACGAACAAACTCACAGAACAAAGAGAAGTCAAAAGCGGAAGACATCTCAACATTTGGACCTTTCAAAAGGCGACGACACGAGTTCTGACACATGACAAAGTCAAAGCCGCCAAATTTCTCAACTAGTCTCTCAATCTTACTGCTTGTTAGCTTCTCTATATCTTCTAGCTGTTCCAATTCCCCAGTTTGTCCGCTGCACTGCCACCACCTTCTTAATATCTTCCGGTTGGTCTCCGATGTTTCAACGGACACCACACTCTTCAAATGGATGCCAAGTCTGTTTAATGCAACCTCTGCCCCTCCAATGCCACTGAAAATTGACAACATTGTCATTCCTTCTGGAAACATAGACTTCAATCCTGAGAGATGATATCCCAAAGTATCTGTCTGGAAACAGTATTTGAGAGAATGCAACCTTTCTACCAAACTACAATCACCAGTTTGAGTATGATTAACCGGGTAGCCTAGCATTAGCTCCAAATATTCAGGCTGCATGGGACCTAATTTATTTGGACCAACCCAAACAAGATTTAAGGCGTCGCAATGGTGAAGGATGCCTCTCTTCTGTTCATCTGAAACTAAACCCTGAGAATCTTTTAGATCCTTTCCAAGCGTTTTACAGAGATTAGATACTCCATCTGTTTGAAAACCAATCTGTCTAAACTTCTTCCTCGCGTCCCAAGATGGCCACCACTTTTCCGTACCTGGTATTGCATCTTTAATGGTCATTGGTGGCTTTGGAAGTACATGAAACCTATTCTCAGTAGGAAGATTGTGTAGGTAGCCTTCGGTCCTACCTAATGCCGAAAACAACTCAGTATCCACGAATTCAGGAGTAATTGCATACAAGAACTGCGATATTTTTCTCCAAACATCCAATGAAATGTTCACAACATGCCCATAGAAAAAACATGGGGGTTTAGTTACCATCCGGTTGAGATTACTGCAAGAGTCCGATCTGAAAGCTTTGGACATATCAATCGCAGAGATTCTAACATCAAATTTTTGTTCTAACCATATAGGTTCAGAATAGGAGCTGGAACCCTCTGTACATCCATGTTTTGGCCTTTTTCTTTTGTTGTTTTTGTCCAACCCAAAATTCCTTAGGTGGGCATCCTGATACTCCTCAGTGTATTCATCCTCTTCTTTTGGTCTTTTTCCTTTAGGCTTCTCTGTTATATCTTTTGATCTGGAACTACCATCTACATTTAAATCCTCAGTTTTTATTCTTACTGAACCACACAAAATGTCTCTTACCGTTTTCTTCTTGCTGAAATTCTTACGGGTATGCTGCATAAGAACAAGATAGAAGCTAAATTACCAGCACATCGACTGATAAAAAATTTGGAGCATGTGCATCAATTGCATTAAGCGTGTAGCCAAGGAAACAAAGTGAAAACTTAAATAATTTCTCTGGTTCGTTACGCAAAAAATGCACTGGATTTCCTTCACAAAATGTTCTAATTCGCAACACTTGCCAACTTAAACCATTTTAATTTTTAACTCAACACCAAAAACATACTTTCTATCTTTTCTACACCAATGAGCCTGTCAAAATATTGAACAATAGAGAGCACTTAGATTGTTACGAAAAAGAATTCCAAAAAACACGAAGATCAATATAGAGATAAGTCATAATACTTGTGAACTGGAAATTTTAATGATCATTCATGAGAAACAAAAACCTTTTTTTTACCGTTGTATACTCTTCACCAAGTTGATGAGCACAAATCAAGTCAGCAAGCTCTGTGATTGGAATTTCGGATCCTGAAAGATGGCAAACAGCTCGTCACATATGGAATAGGAACCTAAATAACAGGTTATCCTTGGTGGAAACAAATAATTATGATGTATAGACAATAAGCACCATCAACTCAGTAGAAATGTGAATTAAAACTCAAATAATAGTAAGAAAAAGAGGTGGGTCAAAACAAGACAATTTTGACAAGTTAGACCTATCATACAAAACTTAATTGTACAACACCAAGATTCAAACTGTACCATAAAAATAGCGTGTTGTTACCAAAACATAGCTAGGGAGTTTGGCCGGGTCAGGCCGGCCCAAAGTCTACAGGACCAGGTCCGTTGATCAAGTTTTGGGCTTCTTTCCCTCCAAAAAGTCAAGCCTCAGGCCAGCATTTTTCCGATAGAAAAATTACGTCATTTTGGACGAATATGTTGTTAATCTGATACTTGTAAAATGATATCGTTTTGCACTCATTGCAAAACGTCATTTTATGAGTGCAAAACGTCATTTTAGGCTTATTAGATCATGTTTTAAGTTTTAACCTAGAGCAAAACAACACACACAAACTCTCCTCTTTTTCTTTTTCTTTTTCTTTTTCTTCTTCATTTTCATCATTCACCATTGCACCCTAACATCGTCTTCTTCAATCTTCAGGCAAAGGCAATCTCCCCTTTGGCTACTACACTCCCAGCTCTTGCCACCTGTCATCTTCTTCTTCATCTCCACTAAGTGTCAACATGTCATCTTCTTCTTATATTTTTCATCTCCAGAATGTCGCCTCCCAACTCCCACTCCTTGGTCGTGTCCTAGCCCACCCACCAACTAAGCTTGCCATTGTTCAATGAATCAATTTCTTGTGGATTGTGTTTGTTGGTTTTTGCTCATATATGCAGTGACTTACACGGTCATATATACAAGTCCGTGAAAACTTCATAGTGACTTACACATTACATGATCACATACATATCCGTGCAAGCCCGCAAAAAAATTTCACAGTGACTTACAATGTGACATATACGCCCATGAAAACACATACACAACCGTGTATTGTGTCACTCAATCAGAGTGACTTACAAGATCAATTACACGACCATGTAAGTCACTGATACATTTTAAATTGCTCCGCATAGTGTTCTTTTCATTTTTTGATCTCTTTCCCTTATATGTATACATGTAAATGTTTATGAATAACTTATATAGTCGTATATGTTGATTATTTCAAATGGACAAATATATTCCTTCAGTAGAGAGTTCTAATATGATACCAGAGAGTATACGAGTGAAAACTTCTAATCTCATACCAAGTGAAGATAGAGTCCTAGTCCATTGAAAAGTGATATTTGGAATCACTTCAACAAGACTAGATTAATGGACAGAGTAAAGAAGGTTAAATGTAAATATTGTCACAAGATGTTGACTAGGAGTTCAAAAGGTAGAATCTCTCATTTAAAGAGACATTCGGATTCGTATAATAGAAAGAAGATCGTATTAGGAGGTCAAATAGATTTTACCATTGTCTTGATGAAAGGGAATAATGAAATAACTCCTACAACTTATCACAACAACAAATCAAAGTTCTTGATAGCTAGTATGGTTGTTGGTGATGAACATCAACTCTTTATAATTGATCGCAAAAGATTTAAGATTTTACTCAGTTCACTGTAACCGACCTTCAAAATCCCAACTCAAAATATCTTGAGAAAGACATTATGAAGATATACAAGAATTAAAAAAAAAATTTTAATGTTGTCAAGTATGGATGGATAGTTTACTATCACAACAGAAATATAGACTATCAATAACTGAAAGAATGGTTATATAATAGTGGCAACACATTATATTGACAATGACTGGACTCTACGTAGTAAACCACCGGCATAAATTACATTTTTTAATATTGTTACATTTATTTTTTTGATTATGCTATGATTGATATTTTTTAATTTATGTGTCATCACATGTAAGAAAAAGGTTGACAATCATGTTGGTCGAGTGTCTAATAGATTGGAATATCGATACAAAGTTATCCACCATAACAGTTGACAATTGTAGCGTGAACGATGTGATGATTGAAAAGGAAAATAATAAGTTGAGAGCTTATTGGTTGGTGAGAAGTTTCATATGCCTTGTTTTGCGCATAGTTTGAATTTGGTTAAGGATGAGTTGGAAATGATAAAGGAAGCAACAAATTTGATTCGGGATAATGTAGTATATTAGAGTACAACAACTAAAAGAGTTGAAAAATCTAAAGATAATGCACGATAACTATGCATTTTGAAGACAAAAAAGATGGTATTGGATTGTCCTACTAGATGGAACTTAACCTTTAAGAGATTAGAGTCGACAATCCTATATGTTGAGGTGTTTACCAGGTTGAGACAAAGAATTATCAGAACACTTGTCTGTCTACAAAAAAGCGATTAGAGTTGGCTAAAGAATTTTGTACGAAGTTGGAAATATTTTATACTATTACTAAATTGCTTTCGGAAACAAAATATTCAACTTCGCACAGTTGCTTTAGCAATATGTATGAGATTAGAAAAGCTATATCTAATTGGATGTTTGATTCTAATAAAGTGAACCAAATTATGATGGATTAGATGACGAAGAAACTTAATCCTTATTAGTATGTAGTTAAAACATATTGCGACAATCATATCTGTGTTGGACTCGAGATATAAAAAGGAGGGAGTTAATTTTTTATATAACGTTTTGTATGGTGATTGAGTTTAAGAGCATGTTAATGTCATTAAACAATTATGGTATGATTTGTTTAATGATTATCAACTCAGATTGTACAAAATTCAAGATTGTAATAGTTCAGGCTATTTAGCTCCAACTTCAGGTTCAAGTTTGGGATCATCTTCTAAATGCAGTTTGTTACTCCCATTTATACAATTCATGAAAAAAAAAAGAGCTAGAACTTTTTTTAGTACGATGGAGTTGGATAAATATTTAACGAAAGATTATTTGGCCGAAATTGAAGGCGTGGAATTTGATATATCGTTATTGTGGAAGAATTGAGAAAATAATTTTTCGATTGTGCAAGTAATTGCATGAGACCTATTAGTAATTCCATCATCTACTGTTGCTTCAGAATCTGCCTTTACTACTGGCAGTCGAGTTATTAGTCCTCATCATGCTCGACTTCATCCTTGTATTGTGGAAGCCTTTGTGTGTCAGAAATTAGTTAGATGATAAAAATATTAAGGGTAAACTCTTTCCTTTATAATATATTAATTTTGTCTATTTTTATGATATTACCATAGGTTCTGATGCGAAGATGACCAATCATACTCATTTAATTGAAAAATATTAAAGATAAAGATATATTTAATTGTTTATTAATTATTATAATGTGCTTATATTCATTTAATGCAATTATTATAGAATTATATATAGTATTTTTACATGCAAATAAAGTTGTACAAACTATTGTCAATCTTAACTATAACGGTTATTTATCCCCCTTCCTATACTACAGGTTTGTTATTTTTAATCTTTTTTTATGAAATTACTTGTTTTTCAAATGATTGCATTATTTTTTTGTAATTGAAGATATAATTATTTACTTGTGTCTTTTTTTTTAAAACAACTTCAATATCTGTTGATTCTACTCTCCACTCTCCAAGACTCTAACATTAGTTGATTATTTCATCTTGACTTTTTATGAATTATACGGTTCAAAATTTTGGATAATTTATTTTATAAATTATATCATCAATTAAATGAATTTCGCGTTTCTCATAGAGACTAGAGAAGTATTTTTGTAAATTGAATATTTTTTGTAAATTGTATCGTTAAAGCACTAAATTTAATATCTTGCTGAATATACATATAATAATATGTGAATAAATAAGCAAAAATAAACTCACATCAATGGCTTTAAGCTAACTCAAATTTGAAAAAGGTATTTCTAAAAAAATTAAGTGAAAAAGTTGAAGTTTAAAGAGTAGCATTATTAGCTATTTAAAAGAGCGACCTAATTGAGTAACCGACAGTTTTCATGAAAAGGTGTTTACTTTCATGTCAAAAGGCGAGAAGAACTTTCAAACAAGTCTCTATATGCTCCTTTTTTAGTCTAAAATTTAATGCTTCAATTTTTTGTTAATTCAAGTTATCAAAATGTTTAAAAGTTTAAGCGTCTTATTCATTTATGTATGTTTCATATATACATTTATTAAAAAATTCATTCTTCATTAACTAATTGTATCATCAATTAAATGAATTAATCTTTTTTATTTTAAAAATGAATTCGTTTCAACTTATTCATTTTATCATTTTATGTATGTTTAATATATTGATTCATTTAAAAACTCATTTTTTATAAATAAATTTTTTATTTCTCATATATAATCTTTTTTGTTCACTTCCTCTAAAAATAAATTTAATTTCAACTTATTCATTTTATCATTGTCTGTACGTTTAATATATTGATTCATTAAAAAACTCATTCTAACCAATTGTATCATCAATTCAATGAATTTTGTATTTCTCATGTATAATCTTTTTTCTTCACTTCCGTTAAACATGAATTTGGTTTCAACTTATAAATTTTATCATTTTACGTACGTTTAATACTCATTTAGTAAAAAACTCAATTTTCATTAACTAATTGTATCAATTAAATTAATTTTGTATTTCTTATCTATAATCTTTTCTGTACATTTCCTTTAAAAATAAATTTAGTTTCAACTTATTCATTCCAAAATTTTATAAACACATTTTTTTAAAAAGTTAAAAAAATATCTAAAAAGGGGTTTCTTTGGCCCAAACCCACTGCCAAGCCTACCAAAACATGAATTTATAAAGAATTTGATTACATACCGAACTTCTCAATTGCCAAGGAAACTTCATTCTCAGAGAAACCCAATTCAAGCAAATGAAGTGTTTTCTCCATAGTTCCAAACAAGGTTTCATTACTAGTATCCTGAAAATTAAAAGGCCAAAGAAACTGTTCAATACTATGCATATAACATATCTGACAGCAACAATAGTGTAATAAACATAAATCTGCAAAAAGCCATGGAAGTTGATTTGATCAAGTTTATTTATCGATTAGTAGGCTAAGGGGTTACTCTTCATGACCTTACAGTAGAGGCTCTGAGAATTGCAAGGAGAGGTGACCTACTACTGCAGAAGTACAGGATACCATGAAACCAAAGAGACACGGCTAATTATACATAGTTTCCAGAATCCAAGAAGATAGGAATCATGCATCATAAATGCCTCGACTCAAATGCAACTAACATAACTGAAAGAAACTAATGAAACACAAGGATGGCTATCTCTATATTTTCTTCTCTCTTCTCATGTAGGGTGGTCTTTAACTTAACCACAACTTTAACAGTCCTAATGCACTATCTAATGCAATCGCTATCTTTGTATACATTTTGGTAAAACGTCAAGAAGTGAAGACCTCATTCTTTTCTGCATCATCATTATCAACCATTTCATTGTTCAATCTTTCAGCTTCTTGGGCAGCAAAGATGAAATCCACTACTTCACAAACTGGAGCATCCACCCCTAGTGATAACATCATGGGCCAACAAGAAATTTCTAAGAAAAGCTTCTTATTTTACATTTCAAGTGCATGGTTTGTCGAAAAACAAGAAGGAATAACTTATCATGCAAGACATAGTCATCAAGCAAGCTAAGTATTACCAAGAATTTAACCAAATAAGGCAGATCAAGACAAGAAAAGGAATATAGAACTCTTCAAGGGAGTTTTTTTAATCATCAATAGGCTATCCTTCATTAGTTATTTAAAGTGGATTGAAATTGATCATTTATTTGTTCCTCAGTTGAAAAGTAATGTTTTTGAGACTCCAGGAGCTATATCAAAAGACAATCTAAAGAGCGCAACTATTGGTAAAAATATGAATTTTGTGCAATAAAATCCAATCTGACATGGGCAAAGTTGTCTATAATGCAACGGAATTTAGCATGCATATTTGGATTCTTCATAGTTAAAAGGGTCTGCCACACTAGAGACTAGAGAAAGAGCATTAAGCTTTTATATTAATAAATCGAGTTATTTGACTTGGCTTATGAAACACACATTTAAGTGACAGCATCAGACTGCATAGCCGTCAGAACTTATTAGTTGATCCTACCTTCATTTTGGCAAACAGACGAAAGAATTGCAGTTTCTATTCTCCAGATTTTATTCCAAACACAGTTTCAAAATGTTCTAAGTTTCATGGTGAAGAAAAATAACATGCAAGCCCATTTTTCCTAGGAAGTTGAGAGTCTAATCATAAGGGTAAGCCCTGCAATTAAGAAGAGTCAACTTATAGTTTTAAAATAATGATACAATTTCCACAACCCTAAAGCAAATACATGCATAAAAAAAAACTTTTTCATACCAAGCTTATCCATGGCAAACTCAACCTCATCTGCAGAGAAATCCATCTTTAGCAAAAAATTCCTTTTGTCATTGCAAACTTCATCAAATACATCTGGCTCCTAAAAAAAGGGTAACTTTATTAAGCCACGACAAAGGGATCATTTAGAAACTAGTATCGATGAATACAATCATTGATGTCAATATAGATGATGGCAATAATATTAGGGCCTTATTTGAAGAACGAAGCTGAACAACAAGTAGGCAATCTTAAGATTTAAAGAGTAAAGCCTAGGAATTGTCTAGCAAAATAAGCAATAAAATCATTCAAGAAATAGAGCCACAATTAATAAATGGATGCATGAGGATGAAATGTAGAGATGGTGCATATAGATCATAAAAAAAAACAAAAGGATAAGCTATATTTTGCAAATAAGGCACCTGCAACGAACCTCATGAATAATGATTAAATAGATTCAAGAGAATCTTTTAGACGGAAATTCAATCTTGAATCTATTAGACGGAAATTGTTTTAACACAGACAAGTTGTTCCAAATACCTAGTAGGAAAGATTCGTGAAGCATAACGTTGAAGAAGTATTAGAAGCATACCACTTTTGGTTGAACAAAAGTGAAGTATTCAGCAGGAGTGCTTGTGTCTTTGTCATTGAACAGGCTATCAAATGAATCTGAAGAATTAGACTTTGCCTTTTGTGGAACCTGCCATACCAAAGTACGTTAGAAATTGAGAAATATCTTGTTCATAAAGAAAACTAAAATATTTCACCCAATAACCAAAGATTAGAAACAAAAGGAATGTATTATTTAATTTATAAGCTACAGAGGGAACTTTTAATAAAAGCTTAGTTTACCACATATACTTCACAAGCACATGTCCTCGTGAACAGATCCATCAAGCCATTCCATTAGCAACTTTTGACCACTACTACTCTCTATAACTGAAATTTTTTGTAAGATCAAGTAGAATTCGATCTCCTCAATACTGTATTGCGAAAATATGCCAACAAATAGCATCTAAGTCCGGTAATATGGTATTCTAAACTTGTTTATGATGGTTAAGCATAAAATGGAATCCTCATATGTACAACATGGAAAATTAATGATTATTGAGACAAGCTATCAAGAGACTATTTGATCCACATTGACAACTAAGCATATGGGTAAAGAGTAATAGAATCCGTGCACTTCTCACCATTTGGAAATGTAATACAAAACCACAGGAGAAAATGAAGAAACAAGGCCAACCAGACAAAAAGGTACTTACATACGCTATCTTAGATATCCCTACTCAGAGCATACAACAGCTTAAGATAAATAGAACATGAACATGTTGAAAAGAACTATAAATCTAAGGCTGTGACAAGAAATGATAGTATCTTCCCTGATGCAGATTGTTATCCAAGATTTATAATCACTATGAAATCTACTTAACCACAATCTCTCTCCAAGAAGAAAGCAGTTTGAAAACAGAAAAATGAAGAGAAGAGTTACCATTAAAAACAGAACTATCAGTTACTTACGGAGCATTCAATGAGAATCTCCAACAACAAGTCAACATTGTCTTCACCTAGATTTAAGAGAAGATACAGGAAAAGTATCTGCATTACATGATATTTTATCCCTAAAAGAGTAAAATCTTGAAAAACATAAAGTATATCCACAGTAATTTTGGATGTAGATCACATGGAAAATGCGACATCGTCACTATAATAATTGAACTTTCCTCATGTTTGGCCAAGTCTAACCCCATATGATCGTGTGCATCTAACCCACTTACAAACTGTGTACTCCAGTCCTGTTCGTGTCCGTGCATTACATACCATTTTCCTTAATCACTTTATCAACAAGTGATGCAGAGTAACCCATCTCAGTAAAGAAAGATCTTAAATTGCTTCGCGATGAACTTGCACCGTTATCCTGATAATCCAAGAAAGGAAGGTTTGTAGGCATGATAAGTTTGAGGGTAAGATTTGAGAACATAAACTCAAATTTCCTTGAATCGGAGAAAAAGCTTACCGCAAATTGGCTTGAACGGATGGTTTCAGATGGAAACTCCTCAATGTCTAACTTCTCATGCTTCGGCAGCAAACGGTGATTGGCGTTTGGATTGCCCATCAACAACGTGTTTACATCACCCTGAAGACTATAAGCATAAGACCAAGACAGGTGATTTTCAAACATAATTGTTTGACAATCATAGAACCATTCCGAAAGCAACAACTCAGGAGATAAATAGAATAAGCCCTTCAAAAGGAAAAGCAAAAATGAAAACTAGACTAGTCTAATGATAGAAAGCATAAAAGCATCGAACCAGAAGTTGCAATCTAAAAATTGAAAAGATTGCAAAAAAGGGTATAAAACATCATAACTCGTTAAGGAAAAAGGCGACGACTTGTTTTTATAACTTAAAAAAAGAAGATATGAGAAATCATTTACAAATACATCAACGAAGAAGATTGAAATTGAAGAAAGCAATGTCTCAGGCCGCGACGAACTTGACCGAAACTCTTACCAGCGAGGTGTCGCGAAAATGGTTAGAATTACAAATTAGTGTTGCTGAGTCTTCCCTATGGAGGAGGTAATGCTGGACAGACCTGCCCGTCCTAGTCCTGGGAGTAGGACAGGCGGTGCTTCCCCCATTTTTATATGTTAAAAAATAGTGGTTATTTCATTTTTATTTTTGTTAAAACTGATACAGCTCATAATTTCGTCACTATTTTGATATTTTCAATAAATTTAAAACTGAATTGGACCGATTGATTTCATCGAATTAATTGAAATCGGTAATATTTTTATTTTTATTTTCATATTTATTTATTTGTCTTTTTATTTCTGTATTTATATTTGATTTCTTCTATTGTAATAATTCATAAAAATTATAAAACTCATTAAATTAGTTTTTATTTTTTATTTCTATTTTGTCATAATTTGATTTATTATCAATTTAATATATATTATTAATAAAATTACAATTTGTTTTTATTTAATAATTAAAATTTTATTAATGTTAATTTAAGAATTATTTACTGATAATTTATTAATATATTTCATATAAGAGATTAAAATAAATTTAATTCATTAATTTATTAAATTTTATTAAATATATAATCGTTACTTAGTAATAAAAACATCAAACATCTTTTTTTATTTGATAAAACATTGACTATTTATATTTACTAGTCTTAAAAATGATCTTTAACATTTTTAGCATTTGCTTACAAGAGTTTTAATATATTAATAACCCCAAAATTAACATTTTAATTTTCTTACAAGGTAATTTATCATTTTTTTTAAAAGAAAACATATAACATTTTGTATGTAATATTTTGACATTTATAAATTTAATATTTAATATCAACATCAAAAAAATTATCTCAACAAAGTTTAATAATTATTTTTAAGTTAATAATTTTTATAAAATTTATTTTTATTATAGAAAAATATAGCTGTCTATTGCTAAACTTTTGACGACAATAATAACACTCAGTATAAATTTCACTTAGATGTAAAATTTTAAAAATCTTATAATAAGTATTTTTATTAAATTTTTTTATATTTAAAAAAGTGTAGAACTAAATTTGATATATTTAAGTACAAATTAAAATGTGTGCTCTACTCTATGGAATATGGACAGAGAAAGTGTAGAAGAGTCAAAATTTGATGACTAGAATATTTGAACATTGTGGGCCAGAAGTAAGCAACTCTTTTCTTCTAAATTTCAACTTTCCAGTCTGTATCGACTATCGACAGTGAAAAAACCAAAGTCTTCCAGGAGTAAATTCCGGGGAGGAGCCTTCTTTCACCAAAATCGATGACCACAAAGGTTGCTCATCTTTCTGGCTTCCATAACAAAGCAGTTCTGCCCTTTACTCTCCACCAACATTCAACACCGCCTTTCACGTCAAACTTACTCAAATCCAACATTATGGATTCTCCATTTACTCCACTCATCAGTGGCTTCAAATTTATTTTGTTCCTATCCCTCGTGATGATATGCCGACCACTCCCAGCATCTTCTCTCGCCAACTGCAGAAGCTTCTGCGGCAACATCCCCATCAACTACCCCTTTGGCGTGGACGACGGCTGCGGTGCTCCGCAGTTTCGCCATATGCTAAACTGCAGCTCTGACCTCTTCTTCATTACTCCTTCAGGTAGCTACAAAGTTCAGAGCATAGACTACAACAAGAAAACTATGGTGGTCTACGATCCAGCAATGTCTACGTGCTCCATCCTGCAACCCCACCACGACTTTATCATGACGGACATACAATCTGTGATAATCCCTCCAACACCTGACACAGTCTTTGCCCTTCTAAACTGCTCCATCGACTCCCCGGTCCTTAACCATTACAAGAACCTGTGCTTCAACTTCTCCGGCCACTCCTGTGACGAACTCTACGGTGGTTGCAACGCTTTCAGAGTTTTCCACTTGCTCACCAACAGTTCTCCGGCTTGTTGTTTTACGAGCTACGACACGGTGAAGTTTATGAGCATGAACATTCTGGACTGTACTCATTATACGACCGTGATCAACACCGATGGGTTGAAGGGTATTGGACCTTCCGATTGGGTTTATGGATTTAAGCTGTCGTTCAGTGTGGCGGAAACTGGATGCGAGAGGTGCTCACTTTCGGGTGGAACTTGTGGGTATGATACTGAGACTGAAGGAATGATTTGTCTTTGCTCAAGTTCCACAAATGCTACCAGAGAATGCGGTAAATTCATCAAGAGTTTTTATTTTAAGTATTAGCCGAGAGTTTATTAAAGGGGGCCGTGATAAAATTAATGCCTTCAGCTGCAGGTAGTGTTACAGCAGGTGATATGCAGATGCAGTCCACTTATTTGCATGCCCTTGTGGTGGTGCTAGGCGCAGCAGCTTTGACTTTGAGTGCAGGGCTATGACATGCCTTCCTTGAGTGGTAATCCATTTTATTTGCTTTCTTTTTTGATAATATTATGTTAATCTCAATGTTGAAACAAACTGTAAGGTTGCGATTTGTGTTCACAAAGAAAGCAAAGGCGTGAGAGCGTTTTGATCAGCATTACTCCTAATATAACAACACCATTTCGTTTACATTTGCATTCACATATAGCTATCGTAATGGAATTAGAAGTAAAAGGAAGAGATCTAGATGAGAGCCCTTGAAAACTGAGAGAAATTTGGAACCACTTTTTACAGGGGCTAGTAATGAATCGGCTTAAGCCCGGCCTAAAAACCGATCTGACCTGAGACATGAACCCGACTAGGTCAAAAGTAGTATGGTCAGGTTCAAAATTTTTTTAAATTAAAAAAAAGC
Organism: Erythroxylum flavicans; assembly: GCA_027576715.1. Lineage (NCBI taxonomy): Eukaryota > Viridiplantae > Streptophyta > Magnoliopsida > Malpighiales > Erythroxylaceae > Erythroxylum > Erythroxylum flavicans. Next base: position 17,645,970 of record JANZXP010000195.1, on the reverse strand, counting down.
AAAAATGAAAAATTTTGGTTATAAAAATCGGGTCTCAAGTTGAACCGGGCTTGAATTATATTGTAATTACCGATAGTATAAGAGCACGCCCATGAATTTGCCTTCTGTTTATGTGATCTAAAACTACTTTCACCAGCAGAAAATTGAATCTTGTTCTCTCTGTTTTGGCCTTGCATTATACACTTAAAGGATTTCTATGTCTTGTTCTATTATCAGTTGGTATCAGAAGTTGTGATACCTTGGACTGAATCACCCATCCACTTCGTGACCATCTCACCATCTTGTCCAACTGTGGCTACTGCCTAGGCCAACAGTTGGATGATTGAACGAGAGAAAACCAGCATGCTAGTGAACGGCCACCAAGTTCTGAACAACATGCAATATTCACAGAACTTCTCAATAGACAATGTTTCTCGTAGAATCCCTAACTACATTTCTCCCACGTTTAACAAAACAGGATGGATCAAATGTTGAAAGATGGATTAAAGAATGTGAGCATTTCTTCTTAATTGGGTAGGGATTCGAGAGAGGTTAAGAGAACACCACAACAATTGATAAAACCAAGCACTACAATTGTTGATAAAGCTCTCAAGGGTGTCACCAGCCATACAAGTGTAAAGACCAACACAAAATGAAGGAATCAATTTCGAATTTGTAAAGAAATAAGTCTAAACTTTTATTTCTGAATCATACATACAAAAATATACCTTATAGCCCTTATTTCTTATAGCCCCTATTTATAGTAGAAAACTCCTAATACTTTTAGGAAACGACTTAAACAATATAAAAACATGTTAAAGATCTTAAAGAAATAAGGAAACTAATTTTAGAAAAGCAAAAATATGTCCTATGCATTGTTTCCAGCTGTCAGACTTGACGTTCAATTAAACGACTAAAATAATTGTAGAAAGCTCCAAAAATTATGAAATTAATAGAAGGTAATTTTACGTGTCTTTTGCATGCACCTAAAATTTTAGGCCTAATGAACAAGGTTTCGCTTGTTTCAGATCCAAAACTTGCAATCATACATGTACAGTCGAATATTGCATTGTTTGTAAAACTTTAAAGCCCATTACTCCTTGCACGAAATTATCATGTAAATTCAACTATAATGGCTTGGAGATAAAGTCTACTTGTGCTCTGGGATCACAAGTTTTAATCTTTCCCTCTTTTTGGTTACTATGTTTCGATCTTTTTCTTTCTTTAAAGTGTTGCAAATGGGTGGAAATGCATGTCCTTCGAGTTTGATTAATGTTGTGATGGTTGATCTTTTGTTCTTCTAACTTAGTGTTTCAGCTAGAAAGCAATGGAGCCCTTTCTATTCACCTCTGAGTCTGTGAATGACGGACACCAAGACAAGCTTTGCAATTAGTGTAGGACATTTTTTTCCTTTTTCTATTAAGTGGACAACTATTAATTGTAATTTTGGCTTTTCAATTAATTATCGGTTAAGTTACTTAATTTGATATAGACAAGAGTAATAAAGTGACCCAATAAATGATCTAAATCAATAGGTCAAAGTTCAGATGAAAAATAGATACCTTTTAGTGTGGATCAGCCATATCAGACTTATGATGGAGAAGCCCGATATGGACGCTATATATATAGGTTAAAGTCTTCTACAGTTGCTCATTTTAATCATAAGCATACGAATCCATTGACTTGTTAAGAGAGCTTACGTATTGAGAAAACTATAGAAAGACGTTAACCACGTGTTGGGGAACAATTATTGTGAAGATCCCAGGCGATCATAGATCGTTTTGGCCTCAGAAACTATTTTGGAAGCTCAGATGGAACCAAAATTAGGTATTCTGCATTTCTTTCACTTTTAAGCCTTTCATGTACGGTCTGGAAAACTTAATAAAGTCTATGCTACGTGTTACACGTGGTATTAGAGAGGTTGCATGATCGGGTCGAAAACGGGTTAAAAGGAGTGAAAAATGGGTTCCAAGGCTGCCAGAAATCACCCTTCGATGTTAGAGGGCTATGAACCGTCAGGTGGGTGCACCGCACTCGTCCGATGGTGCTACAATATTACAACCATGTACCACCAAATGGCAGCAGGCTGACGTCAACACCAAAAAAAGAAGGAAATTTTTCATAAATTCTCATAAAGTTGTCCTAGGTCTTTTTGGGTTAGTTTCCGAGTCAGGGGAGTTTTTAAAGTGATTTTCTAATTTTTCTGGATTTATTACGTTGGTAATTGAATTTAGAAAAAGTTTTTAAAGCCTTTTTAAGCTAATTTTGAGTGCATTTTCATACTCCGAGCTGCACACAAGGGAGATACTTGAAGTTTTATTTCTCGTGTGGTAGGTTCGGTATTTGGGAAAGTACGATAGTCACTCTTATTGAGAATTTTTTAAATAAAAGTCTCAAATAAAGTTTAAAGACAATGTTTTCAGATTTAGTATGTGATTATTTGATTGTCCATTTAGTTTTTGCATTTAGAGCTCATTTTCACGTACATTATGCCCATATAGAATATGAGGATGACATAAAGATGTATATCTTGTGTTTGTGGACTTTCTGAGATACTGATGAGAATGTAGTAACCAAAGTGGCATTTCAAGTCAGTATTTTGGATTGTTCTGCTCAAATTTTGGAGATTTCTCTGGCCTTATGTTTGGTTATTCTTCCCAAAGGTGTTAGCCTTACATAGGGTTTTGAGATGTTCATAAAGGCATTAGATGGAGGAAAGTCGTTGCTTAAATGTTCTATTCACCCAAAGGTGGTAGCGTCATGAGAGTTGATGGTTTGTACTCTGTTCGCTTTTATGCGGGGGTATAATTTGCATATATTATGTATTCAACTCAAAAATGTTTCATAATAAGTGTGATCAGATTCTCGGTATATATAGTGCTTTAATGTTTTGAGTATCGCTATTGTCCTGCATTTATACTGATCTTTACATTGTCTTTTCTATTTTTCAGTCACCTTTTCTGTGAACAATAATGTTGTCACCATTGAGACCTTAAATGGTTTCAATTTTAAGAAGTGGATGAAGGACGTTGAGTTTGTCCTGGAGATGGCTGACGTCAACATATTAATGCATATTGAGAGGCCTCCTCCACTTACAGATGTCAGTTCGGAAGCTGACAAAGCAGTAATGGCAACCTAAGAGTGGTCAAATAGGATGTGTTATTTGACCATCAAGAGGTTGATCCTAGATCATCTGCTTAGTGGATTGCCAAACACGACTATAGCGAAGGAGCTCATGGATAGCATTTCCCAGAGGTACGAGGTATCTTCTCATGAGGAGCAGAGTGCCTTGACTAAAGAGTTATTATTCTCCATGAGGTACACTAGAGAAGGAGGCGTTCGAGAGTATATCATCAGGATGGTGCACCTTCAGAGTAGGCTGAAGGCATTAGATATACTGATTACTGACGCGTTCATAGTGCATCAGGCACTAAATAGAGTTCGAGATGTTGGCCACCTCTTACATCTCTTGTGATGAGAACTGGGACATTAATTCCTTGATTTTTCGATGCGCTACAGCTAAGGGGAAGATTAAGAGTTCTCCTCATACAACCATGTTTGCAGCTGCCAGAGTTAAGGGGAAGGCTAAACCCTAACAGCCTAAGGGTAGGTAAGAAACCCAAACCCTCTCCTCATATTCAGACAGGACAGTCTAGCATTGCAAAAGGCCCATATGACCTAAAGAGTGTGAGGTGCTTCTTCTGTAAGAAGAAGGGGCATAGAAAGGTTGATTGTCCGAAGTACAAGCTATGGAAGGTTAAACAGGAACTGTCAGGTAACTCCTCGACCTATATGATTCATGAATCCAATGTAGCTATAACCACATCAAGTTCTTGGTGGTTAGATAGTGGA
>JANZXP010000195.1:17628207-17642039 GCA_027576715.1 Erythroxylum flavicans | reverse complement strand
ACAATTGTTTCTGTTCTGTCCATCACAACCAAACAGCTCACTGTCTCCAATTTCTGTTCTGTTCTGTCTCCAAATTTTCGTCTCATTCCGTCTCTGCATATTGGAGACAGTAACCAAACAGACTGTAAATAGGGTTTAGTTCCAGAACATAATAACATAATTTGAATAAATAAAAAAAGCAACATTTAAGACAGGGTAGAGAGAGAAAGTTGAAAGAATACAAAACAAGCTTGCTTCCCTCTTCCTTCTTCCTCTTCTTTGCCTTTTTTGAATGCCTCCTTTGTTGCTACCTTATTTTCAGTGCCAGCCCCCTTATTTGGGTCCTCAAAACTAATATATATATTGTCTTGGGGTCAAAGAAACCTAGTTTTTGCTAAACAGGGGAATAAAAATTGTATCTGCGCTGTCAATATCCGTTAGGTAGACCTTCTCGGGTCTCTGGAGTAGTTTGGACAGTGAATGTCCGTTAAGTGGACATGATGTCTGTTAAGCAGACATTCACGGATCTGTCATCCTTCTTTCTCCGCTCATGTTCGTTTGGAGCGATATGATGTCCGTTAGACGGACATACACTGAGCATCTTCATAAATGTGCAATTTTGACTCTTCAAAAAGCTAAATCTCTGAAGGTTGTAGAGCTCAGAGTCCTCTTTGAAAGCGTACTTGAATGACTCTAATCCGACATCTATAATGAAAGTTATTTTTTTTGCCCCAAAATCTCTCCAATTGTACCTATTAAGCAATAAAGTTGAAATGTGTGAGAATTAACTAAATAAAGTGCATAATTCACGTGAAAATAAGTCAAATTAGTTCCAATTCATCCCAAATTCATATATAAATAATTTGACTTATCAATATATTATCAAAAGTCTTGGATATAGTCCTAAGCTAATTGGTTCATTATTGTCACAACTAGCATATGTAACAACGTTTCAATACGAAAACCAGTTGTTTAAGGCTCAGTGGTTGTACTGAACGAAAGTTGGTTAAGCTTGAAAAGATGTTCAAACAAATACTTGACTCAAATTATGTAAGTAGTAGTGACGATGAGCACGAGTCTTAGTTTGTACATAAGTTTTTTTGTTAACATTTAATGAAATTTTATTTTTTATATAAAAATGTTTCTAATTTTTAATTATTTTATTTTTATTTTCATTTAATTAATTATAAATCAAAAAATCTAATTATTACAAACAATAAGATGGATTAAAAATCTTACCATTAGTTATAATTATATAAAATAATTTTTAATAAGATTGTTTAGTAAAAAAAATCAAAATTCGTTACAAAAACTTTTAAGCTACGTTCCTCAAAACGTTGACAATAATTTTTTAAAATTATTCAAAATAGAAATGTTGCTAAAAAGATTTGGCTATGATTCTAAAATCGTTACCAAAACTTTTTAGCTATGTTCCAAAAACCGTCTCGAATGACTTTTAACTACATTAAGCAAACCGTCGCAAAATCTATTGAGATAAGAAACAGTCAACGTCGCAAAATATTATTACCTACAAACTTGGAAACGTAGCTAACAACTTTTAGCCATGAAAACAAAGTGTCTCAAATTATCTTTGACGACGATTTACCTAATCTTCGCCTATCACTTTTCACGATGTATCTGATATCGATGCGAAATATTTTTTGCGATGATTTTGTTAAAACGTCGTCGATACTATTTTGCTCCTACGATTTTGTGACGATTCATCTTACAAATTGTTTTCAATGCTAACAGGTTTTGGCAACGATTACGAGGCTTTTAGCGACAAAAATATTCGTCACCAAAAGCCCTTTATGTTGTAATGAGGTTATTCCCTAGTGAGTGAAATGTTACAGATTTGAGTTACGGAAACAACTTCTTTGTAAAAATACAAAGAAAAGATTACGTACAATTAATGTCCCTGTGCCGACCCTCGCAAGGCATGGAGTGTGTATATATATATATATATACACACACATCATATGGAAGGTATACATTCCTATGTCCGTCGCTATCTCTTATCAAATTGTTGGCAGACGGTTGGTTGTCTGATCCTATGCATTGCACTTTTATACAAGGATGATAAATTTTTTTATTTTGCTTTTTTTAAGCAATAAGGTAATATTGGAACTAATACACACATCTCAACTATTTTAAGACTCCTCAAAAAAATAAAATTTAGAACTGTTTATTCCTATATTATTTAAAGTTCCATGTTCCTAATGTTTTAACTTTCTTTTATAATATACATTAATTTTCCCATATATATATATATATATAGAGAGAGAGAGAGAGAGAGCAAGAGAGATAAATCTCCCGTATAGTTTTAAAAAAATTTCTTTAAATTTTTACTTTCTAATTTTTAGTTTTTTTAAAACTTTATTCCTTTATATTTCAATTAAAAAATAATAACGAAATATATGCAATATAAGTATCACTTATACTAATGATACTAATCAAATAATGTTTACATGATACCTGTCATATAGGACTTGCCTAATGTGGAATACCTAATTGACATAATTTGCAGGTTATTACGTTAATCCGGAGGTTTACCCAATGCACATCTAAAGGATAACGTCTGCGGGTTTCTCCATTTCTAAAAAAAAAGTTTATATGATGATTCAACCTAACTCTTAAATTTAAATTGAATTAATTAAATTTTATTTAAATTAATAGTTTATTATAATTAATTTAAATTATTAATTTAAGTCAAAATTTAATAGTGCATGCCGAATTTAAGAGTTGAATTGGATTACTATAGTAGTGAAATTTGATTAGTCTACATCTAATATTAATACTTTGTGTGTATTGTCGTTATTTTTTAATCGAGGTTAAAAAGATAAAATTTTCTGAAAAAATGAAAATTAAAAAGAGTTTTTAAAGAAATTTAAAGATTGGCAAAATTTGTTTGAAGTATTTTAGCTTTTACTCATATTTTTTGAAGTATATTAATTTACAATGCCAGAACTCATCCCTTCATGTGGACAAATAATTCATTAATATTTAATGTCTATTAACTTGGGAGTGAGCACTTAATGTCTACGCTGCAAAAGGTACGCATTTTGATGCCACCAATCATCTTATTTGCATGCTCATTAAAATGTCCTTCCGTCATCACGTTGCCCCTTATATACAAAGGCCTGGAACAAATGCTCGAGAGGAAATATGGAACAAGATGGAACAGATCGAGAATGAAAACAAAAAGAATAGATAAATTCCCCAGTTTAATTATTCTTTCTCAATTCACAAACCTAGAAAAAAACTAATTTGACCATCAAAGTGCTAACACTGAAAGGCACCTCCATCACTATTTTCTAGAGAAGTGGCACTGAGATTAACAGATATGAGTAATGGAGGATAGTGAAGCGTGGACATGATGAAGATGAGAATTCCTGAGAAGTTTGACCTGGGAAGATCGCCAATTGTGGGTGTCCAACAGTTAGAAAAAGAACAAGATGTGTAAAGCTAAAAAAACAGAAAAGAAAAACTCAACTTTCGTAAGCTCAAAAATAAAAGATACCTTGTTCTTCTTCTTCATCTTTTCAGCCGGTAAGTATATACAAACACTATCTTTCTCGTGCATAAAACTTTTTCTCATATATTTTTTCATTTTACAGTAGATTAAAGAAAAAATTGTAGAGATTAACAACCTAAAAATCTCTTGAAAAGGCATAGTTTCATCCACCTTTATTTATGATTTTTAATTATTCTAAACTAATTTCTAGTTGGAATTATATTGTGATTGTTTGTGACAATAATTTTGAAGTCATGGGACAAATAAAAAGAAAGAAAAGTGGCTAAAGAAAAAGGGCAGTTTTTTGAAAAAAAGAAGAAAACTGAGTATTTAGGAAATTCTAAGATTAATGTAGGGTCAAATAGGAAATGTGAATATTTAAGAGTACTAAAATTGGAATTTAAGTCCTAGAAGGTATTTTAGTAATAATAAAACAATATATAGGTATAATAGGAATTTTAATAGTTAAGGGTACTTTAGTAATTATGACTATAAGATAAAGTAAGGATATTTTAATAATTAAAAATAAATTGGTAAAAAGGGGGTAATTTTGAATTATTAAGTGTAATTGGGTTGAAAAATTTTCTTAAATAAAGTCTAAAAGAATTTTGTAATATCTAGATCTAAAGGACGAATTATGGAGTAGATTGGACCCATCAATTAGTTGAGTTTAACTATACCTTCTATTTGTGTACGGTTCATAAAAATTGTAAAATTTTGTTATTAATAAATTATTTTATGGTAAATCATATTTTGAATTAGTAATTAATTAAATTAGTGATTAATAATTAACCATGTGAAATTCTACAATATATGAATTCTGTAAGAATACTAATTATTAAATAAATAATTGAAAAGGTACAAAAATATTTAGTATTTATATTTTGTACATGTTATAATGTGTATCGTCTGATGATTAGAGAAAATTTGATAATTATAATTTCAGTTGTGCATATGTATAATTAATAATGTTAGGATAAGATAAATCACTGTCGTGAAATTAGGTAGAGACTGGTCTATAATGGTTTGAGAATAGAACGTGAAAGTTGTGAATATTTGGGATCCAATGATGCCTTACGCCAATGGCTACATACCAAAAATATCCATCAATTTTTATCAACTATTCGATTGATGTTTGCAATCGCTACTGCTCGTTGTTGGCCTATACACCACATCGATGTTAATAATGCATACCGACATGGTTTGATTGACACGGAAATTTATCTCCCCCCTCCAGATAGCTACGACAAGGTACCAACAAAACAGATTTGTCGTCTTCAAAAATCACTTTACGAATTAAAACTGGTCAGAAGCCAATGGAACAAAACTGTCACTTCCGCTCTCATCGATTTTGGTTTCTGTTAAGCAACATCCGATTATTGCCTATTCACACGAGATAACACAGACTCTTTTCTTGCAATTGCAACTTATGTTGACGATTTATTAGTGATGGGTGATAATGGGGAAGCTATATTAGAAGTGAAGAATTATTTGAGTGCTAAATTCACAGTTAAAGATTTGAGATGTGTAAAGTTTTTCGTCAGAGTGGAAGTAGCCAGATTTGAGAATGGCCTGTATCTATCTCAGTTGAAATACATTTTGGATATCTTTCGTGATGCTGGATTAGAGGAGGTAAAGCTTGCAAATTTTCCAATCCCACTTGGCACAAAGTTGTCAACTGATATTGGCTCATTGTTGCCTCAACCAAAAAAGTATCGACGCTTAGTTGGACAGTTACTTTACTTGTCGTTTACGACATCGAATTTGTCATTTACAGTACATTACCTTAGCCAATTCAATACAACATTGGGAAGTTCTTTAACACGTTCTTTAGTACGCAAAGAGAATAAAACATTGGAAATTGTATTACCCAGTTCAGCAGGATCTGTCTATATGTGCTTTCTCAAACTCATACTGGGCAGGTATGTCTATATGTACTCCAAAAAATCTCTCACAGGATATTGTATATTCTTAAGTTGATCACCAATATCGTGGAAAACTAAGAAACAGTCAACAGTTAGTCGATTGTCAGCAGAAGTAGAATATCGATGCATGTCAAGCACTGTATGTGAAGTTTGGTGGATTTCATACTTGTTGCGAGGTCTGTGCATATATATTCAATTATCATATACACTCTTTTGTGACAATAAGGCCGCCATACATATATCCGAGAACCCAGTCTTTTATGAGCGGACCAAACACTTAGATATAGACTGCCATCTAGTCTGCAATGCCGTCAAAGAAGGGTTCATCATAATTACATACACACCTTCTAAACAACAGCCGACTGCTTCACAAAACCATCATCCACCGACAACATTCACTGGGCAAGTTCCAAGTTGAGCCTCATAGATGCTCCAACTTGAGGAGGGGCTGTAGAGATAACAAAAGCCCATCTATTTAGCCCAACGAATACACACCAATACAATACACTCAACCTCACACGATAAACTCTAAAACCCTTTCACACGCAAATAGCATCTTCTCCAACAAACCCAAATAATCAAGGACACACACAAAAACAATTTTATTTCTTTTTTTTTAAAACACAACAAATTTTGTTAGATCAATCTTTCATGTATAAATACTGCTTGTATAGAAACTATCATGATATATAGAGAGGATTAATAAAATCTCATTTCAATTTTCTTACATGCTCTACTTTTATCATCACTATCATCGGTTACTCCGGTACCGTATTATTTTTTTGCAAATTTATTACCTGCTCCTAGGTAACGAAGGAAGCATTGCAAAAGTTGACATAATGGAAAGATTCTGAATTATTATGAAGACGTTCAACTCTTTAATGTTGGATGATATTCGTAATATGTCAAAAGAAGACAACTCTTTAACTTTTTGTCGAGGGTCCAATCTTGGGCACAAATTGAGTTATAGAGAAAAGGTTTATGAGAACTTCTTCATGTTATTGCAGCTAGAGATTGATTATCTGAACAAAGACAAGGAAAAACTCTTCAATGGTAATATAAATGACAATGCTGGTACGTAGATAGCATTATGTTCGATAGAATGAGAAAGGTAGACATGGTCAATTCTCTCAAAGTTCAGTTCAACATAGCATTACTTACTTTATATATAATGGTTAATGGACCATATTATACAAGGAAAATAAAGTTAAACGTATTGCTAGCCAAAGAGGAGGACAATGGTGAAGTACTAATAGTCAATCTGTTGATGATGGAAAAGGCATCCAAATTAAGGCGAAACTTTGGGGACATTTAGTGAATAAATCTGATATTTTCACATTATAGAGAGTTAGGACATGGGTTATACACATTTCCTTGGGTGATAATAAGGAGTTGCTCATATACTCGTAATCATATGCTGTGGTTGTTCTATTAGTGGACAGACAGTTGCTATTTGGTAGGATTTATAAAAACTTTAACGAAATGGCATGCACGAGAATGTCTTTTTGGTATGTATTTATCCAACATATTGTGTTAGTCTTTTATAGGACAAAAAAGGATGACTAGGCCAACTTTAGGAGAAAGTTACATGTTAGACATATTCAGTATGATTGCTGCCCATAAGGACGTCAATGTCTTTTCGGTGGGAGAGGTTCGTAGGACTCTCTTTTAGGTGTTCGGTTGACACACATATTGCATAACTTTGGCAATATGATAATCACGTGTTTTGGCATAGAATTGCAACCAAGTTGTCTAGAAAATTTGCCAAGGCATCAAACTATAGGAAAGTGTATAAGTTGTCTATTTTAAAAGTCAGGATGATTGAGACATTATTAACAATTGAAAATTCAAGTTTGGGACAAAGTAAAGCTCACTTAAGCTTATGTAATGGTAGTTACAAAATGACAGTTATTGATTGTTAGTTATTTTTTGTTATGTCTATTATTTCCGATTTGTTAATTATATTAGTTAATGGTTATTTGCCCTAATTTGATTGTTATATATAATCCATGCTTGAATGGTCATAATGATTGAGAAAAAACTGCTTCAACTTATTCAAAACTTGTTGGCTATATATATATGTTGTAGGATAGGAAAGAGTTAATTGTTTGCCTTGTTCTAGACCTCATTTCGTGTGATAATTATTGTAAAGCGTCAATAAAAGTTCCTTACGTATATATGAATTGAGTTTATATTACTTCTTGCTAAAAAACCAAAAAGTGAATGCCTAAAACCTGTTCATGAAATTGTTTCAAAGAGATAAGTCAAACTTTCTTTTATTCCTTTGCCTAAATTTGGTTCTACTTAGGTTTGCGAGTTTCCAGCAATTATCTTTAGTGTACCAACTAATAAATGAAGCAGTAATTGATTATTTCATTAACATTCTCTCGATTCAAACTTGCTTTTCTATCTCTTCGCCTATTTCTAATCAAATCTTTTGAGCTAACGATGACAACAACTTGATAAAAAAAAACAGCAAAAGAAAAATAATAAAGGTAAACATGAAACACCAACATTATTACACACCACCACTGAAAGGGTATATATATATAATATGGAGCTAAAGGTGAATGAACCTACGAACGACCCCCGCTTATGATAAGGCTTGCACGCTATGATCTTTTCTACAGCTCTATTGGCAGACAATTTGAAGAGAAGTATACCTCTACATTGCCTCCTCACTGCTCTCCAACCCAAGTTTCAGGCAAGCCACAAGGCTCTGGATGCTTGACAGAATCTACGAGACTACTCTCGTGTATATAATGACCTCAATTCCTATGCCCCATGCGTCCTTCTATCATCTGGATTGTCACTCCTATCAGTGTCAGAATTGTCCCTATTAGACTCAGCCTCTTCCACTCCTGTTCGGATCCTGCGCCGTCTTCGATCCTGAAATTCCATCCAGTGCTGTATTTAATTCTCATTTTCTATAAATCTCATTGAATTATTAGGATGGAAAAAGCATCCCCATTTAGTAAGAAATTGCAAAAATGGATGTTGCTTTCAAATGTCCACTTGAAGCCAAAGAACAATGTCAAGTCACGTTGAACTCTATTTAAAGTTCACCAGGAATTTTCAGAATCAAACCTCTCTTGGTACAGGATATTCTTCCGATTCAAGCATTCGAACTACTTGACTCATTTTTGGTCTTTTTTCAGCTTCTGGATCGACACACCTTAAAGCAGTTAGAAGAGCTCGCTTAAGGGCACTAGTTGACGGTCTGGTCTCAATCATTGGGTCTATCACCTCTTCTGCACACCTTTTTGCGACCATCATCTTCAACCATTCCACTAGATTGATCTGAAAGAACCCAACCAAAGAGATTAAACAATTGAATTGGATTATGTTCTGTTGCAAATAACCATAGGATTCACTCAAGAAAGAGAACTAGAGTCCCAAAACGCAAAATATAAAAAGTGGCTAGCCTCTAGTGAATAAAGGTTCTAAAATCAATGCTAAAAGGAATGTTGGACCATTGTAGGCACTAAAATAAATGCTAAAACACAAAATGCCTACTCAAGCTACTTTTTAAAATGTCAAAATCAAAACCACAAATTGCTGGCAAACAGCAAGGGTTAAAACATGAGGATCTGTGGAAATTCATCACTTGCTTGAAATGAAAAGGGCTTAATTGATACCTCGTTCTCAGGGCGACCATAATCCACTGGATCTCTTCCAGTAATTGCCTCCAGAAGCACAACTCCAAAGCTGTAAACATCACTCTTCTCATTCAGAAGGCCAGAATTGGCATATTCTGGAGCAACATAACTGCAAAATCACTCAAATAAATCAACATTAGTTTCAAAGGCCAACAGAAAGAGAAAGGAAGGGAAAAGATGCTCATTAAGTTGTAAGAAATTGATTGTTCGAGAAGTGCTCACCCAAAGGTACCCATAACTCTAGTTGTAATATGACTTTTCCCAGCACCAAGCAATTTGGCCAAACCAAAATCAGATATTTTGGCATCAAAATTATCATCAATTAAAATGTTGCTAGATTTTATGTCTCGATGCACTACTTTTGGTTCAATGGCCTCATGCAAATAAGCCAACCTGCAAGACAACATCATGAATGTGAACCCACATAATCAAGGATTATGAGCTCTTGTGAAATACTATGGGGGTTGGATGGATTAACTTACGCCTTAGCGGTGCCAAGCAGAATTTTCGTACGAGCCTCCCAAGTAAGATATCCATGCTGACGCATACCACCATGGAGCCACTGCTCTAAATTGCCATTATTGACATACTCATATACCAGCAACCTAAAAGATAATGCAGGAAAGAAAGCAACAGTTTAGTGAACGGAAAACATACAATTTTGTCAACATTTAGTTGCTAAATGTTCTAACCATTTGACGCACAGCCTACTAACTGCTTACTGTAGTAATCTTCGTGTCTTATCCAGGTACATGATTCATTGGAAGATGCATAAGAAGGTCTGTGTTTGACAATGGGAATTTTGATGTTCTTATGAATGAAGATAGTATGAGGCGTATCGCTTAAGGAAGTAAAGATGTGACAAAGCAACACGACATGTTTTGTGATGTTAAGTCTGTTCTATGGAAAAAAGAAAAAAGAAAAACTCACTCAAAGATAATCTGCTTTAGAGAAAGAAATCAGAAAGTACCTCTGTGTTCCTTCCATACAATAGCCCAAAAGTCGAACCAGGTTTTTGTGCCTCACATGACCTATAGCCTCTACTTCAACTCTGAAATCCTTATCAGCTTGTCCTCTGTAAGTAAATGATATACAGAGAGTCAAATGCATTAATCCATGGATACTATAGATACTGTGCAGATGGGAAACAAACCAGTAAGCTGCTTACGGATTGTTGAGAAGCTTCTTAATAGCCACCGGAGTTCCATTAATCAGACCTCGATAAACAATTCCATATCCACCATCACCTATTATATTATCTTTGGAAAACCGATCAGTTGCAACTTGCAGATCTCTAAGTGTAAACCAGTGACCCCAGCCTAAGTGCGAGAATTGGGGTAGACCAGAGAGAGGTGGTGAAGGTGCAGACAAATGATGTGAAGATGGATTGTAGAAAGAAGGTCTCCCCGTGGGTCCTTCTTCTCCCAATTGAGACCCCTCTTTTTCGAAGTGATTAAAGGAGCCGGTGTCTTCTCTATTTTCTGATTGAATCAATACTTTCTCCGACTCTTTGTCACTTAAACTATCATTGAGGCTGACGAAGCTACCCTCGTCCATTACAATCTCCTTGATTTCCTCCGAAACTTTAGGTACTCTGCTCATAGGAAGCAAGCTAGTGGAGCTTCTCGATCTTTTTCTGAAACTGAACCATAGTGAAACCACCAGGACAGCTACACAAACGACTCCCAGGCAAACAACGATTATTACCCACAACTGTATACCAATGTACTCTCCAGTCAAGGTATTCTTAAGATCAGATGTCATTTTTGTTTTCTGCAAAAAAAAAAAAAGGAAAACAAAAGTCTTCTCAAATCACATAACTAAATGAGATCCGACTAAGTCCAGGATTTCAACGAAGTCATATGAATGTAAACTTCACATGGAATCCAACAGGTTTCAAGCAGAACCAGAACACCATGTTTATTTACAATTGCAAACTGACGGGATCGTATGGATCAGAAGGCACAGAACTTTAAACTACTGATATAAAACATAACCAAACGTTACTATTCATCAACGCAGAAATGAAAAGGAGCAGAAGAAGAAGAAGCAAAAAGAAAAGAAAACAGCGACTAGACAGTTCATGGATGACAGTTGTATCAGCAGTCAAAGAAAGGGTAGACAACAACATTAAAGCTGAATAAATCACAAACCTGATCTCAAGCCCAAAGTTTGTTCATAGAAAAAGGATTCACTTGTAAATAATGTAACACTCCCGCATTGTTAAAGAATCTATCAATCTATTTCCTTTGTGGGATTTCTGAAGAATCTGGGTAGATGGTTAAGGAGATGAGTAGTTGTCAGAGGTGGGTGATTTAGTGGGAGGAATTGGAAGGGCATGCTTCACATTATTAGATAGAACATAATATATCTGGTGAACCAAACCAAGCCAAGCCTCCTTTCTTTGCAGCTTCTTTTCTGCCGGAATAATTTTAAATTGCAAGGACAAGTAATAATTACAAAATAGCGTGATTGAAGAAGATCTTGGGGGAAGCATACAAAATTGTTGAACGAAAGGTTTTCAAAGTCAGAGGTGAACAGATCCCAAAAACCAATGGGATTTCCCCATTCTATTGCTTTTTTCTCCAATCCATGGTCAATACAAGCTTTACTTCAAACTTCTCCTTTTCCAAATCCCTTGTCTTGTATTGGGTCCATACAATAGTATTCAAGATGTTAATCCAGTGTCTATACTGTAGAAAGTTATCAAGTCTTCGCTCACATAAAAGAAGCATGAAGCTTTGCTTTGGTGTTTTGTTTTGGGGTATATGATTAAATAAAACTCGTATTCCCAAAGAATAAATACAGAAAGGGGCTGAATGGAATTGACTTTTGCAATGTTTTATGAAATGGGTCCATTCTCCGTTGTCTTGCCGGCTCAACCAGAGCTCTGCTTGTCAGATTGCTTCCCTTATCAAATACAAGAGTCAGTCGGAGACATAACGCATGGCTAGTAAGAATTCCTAGACAATTGTTTAGCGTCTTACATGCATCATTCATTCATAACTACAAGTAAATTAATATAGATATGTGTGTGTGTGTCGTGTCAAGATTAAAGAAAAAGAAAAGAAGAATCCCTCATCAAATTTTCCTTTCGCCATCTTTGCTTTGAAGATAATCAAACCATAGTTGATGGCATGGTGCTTTCCAATTACTTAAATATAAGAGCTTGTTCCACACTACACATTATTCTCACATTTTCCGCAACCAAAAACAATCAGAATTAGAACATGCACACACACATATATATCTGTATGTCGTGTGTTACTGGAGAGGCCCCATCAAAGGCAAGAGGTTCTGTGCTTGGAAAGGAAACACGAGAGGCTTCCAAGTCAATAGCTTGTTTTAAACACTACCTTAATTAAAGTGTACATATAATTACATCATTAAAAGAAAAAGTCAGTCTCAAATTGGAGATTGATCCCTAAGCAACCTGTTCAAGGGAAAAGAATTCAATGAGCTCAAGAAAATAAAAAAAGAAGAAAAAGATAAAACATAATTTTGATTTTAATTTCGACAAAGAAAAGGAAAAGACATAAATTTTTTGGGAAAAAGACATAAATTTGATGACAAGTGAAATTATATTAAAAAATAGTTTTCTATTTTAATTTTTATCATAATTTGATTTTATTATAATTAATTGTTAATTATTTAGTACTAATTATTAATAAAATTTATAAACAAAATAATTTAAATGTTTGGTTTTCTTTGTTTTATTTTACTAGGTTGTTGTTGTAGTAGTTTACTTTGTTTTATGTTTTTAGTTATATAAAATTTAAAATTCAAAATAAAATTATTTAAAATAAAAAACTAAACATAATATTATAAATTAAAGCTTACTTGAAGTGTATAAACTAATATTGTGCGATTACCAATAGTTAAATGTAATAGCTCAATTCCTATATATTATATGTTACCTTTTGGCACCCAAATTTTGTAACTCGCATCGTTATAATTAGGTTCAATCAGAAACGTAAATTGGATAGCTAAAATGCAACCCCAATGGTTCGAAATGGAGAAAATTACAAATATTCAAAAAGAGAAGATTGGAGGAATTGGAAGAGAGACTACTAAAAGGTGTTCATTTGATTGCTCTGTTCTATAAGTACGGAAGCGTTCGCACCAAAGATACGGGTATCATATCATAACAGCTAGAAAAAAGGTATAGTATCGTGTTGTCTCATACTAGGATTTGGTATCGGTTGGTATCAAAATACCAGTTGATTAATAGACTAAATTGTAAATTTTAATCTTATAAACCTTTAATATTCCGCAAGCGCATAGTTCGTAGCGTAGTATTAAAGATATCGATCCCACGAGGAAGAGGAATGATCTAATCCTAAAACTCTAAGGTTAAAAAGAGATGAAACTGAAGATAAACAATGCAACGGAAATTAAATACGAGAATTGAATTCAACCAATTAAATCAGAAGTTAAACATGAAGGAATTAAAAATTGAACAACAAGCAAGCACAATGCAAATCAACCAAAGAATTTACCAAGTTATGAAAAAGGGGATTTTACCTATCATTAATGCTAACCTAGCCGATTATGTGTTAATGGGGTGTCGTGTAGCACCTCACTCCCACAAGACCCGAACCCGACATCGTTGATGATATCCGAGTCCGTGCTCTCGAGGGTGGCGTGCTAATGCACTCAATCATTCAAAATTCGGTATAATTTTTTTTATAACATAACATGCGGAATACATACTCAAATTGGCCCCACATTCATTCATCATCATTTTCAATTAGC
>JANZXP010000195.1:17609448-17620208 GCA_027576715.1 Erythroxylum flavicans | reverse complement strand
TTTCCTTAATCTCTCTTTAAGCTTACATGCATTGAAATTTTAGGTCCTAACCCTTAATATGGGGACGGGATGTTACATGTCGACTCTAGATGATCCTAGGCTGATTACTCCATCTCGAGTTATAACCATTAACCCTAATTGGATTATGAAATTTGTAAGTTCTTAATTAACACAAGATTCACAACATTAATTAGATCTGAAGCACTCTAATAAACTATTGGGTCTCACATGTGATCTCTCTCCACACAATTACCCATATGATTAGTTACGGGTTCTATTAAATTGCCTAACTCTCATTAATCCGATCCAATCATTTTTTATCCAGTTCACCCTCTCAGTTTATTACCGAATTATGTAAGAAACACAACAAATCATAATACCCAATTCAATTAACGCAAAATCAACTCAGATAACATTAAATCAAAATAAACTCCCCAAGAAGAGTTAGAACATCATCATCATTCTACCATCTACCATCATACAATCCATCCCAACTTTACACAAGAATAAAATTGAAACGAAAAGGAAATAGAAACTTAGAATAGATGATCTGGGAAGGCAGTAGCGTCAAAAAATCTCCTGATCTGGAAGCATTTTGAGACCGATTCTTCTTCTCCTTCTTCCTCTTCCTCTTCTCTTTCTCTTCCTCTTCCTCTCTATAGGGTTTCCAAATGTGGATGAATGAAGACTCCCTTTTCTGCTCATATCATGTTCTTCTTATAGGTTTTCCATTTAAGATAACCTAGGGTCTCTTTTAAGGTCCAAAAAAATCGAAAAGTCCCTCGAAAACTTGAGTCTGGAAGCATCCCCACATCTGTCCCAACACTGGCCACGATCGTGGCTTATATGACACGAT
This sequence comes from Erythroxylum flavicans, assembly GCA_027576715.1. Classification (NCBI taxonomy): domain Eukaryota; kingdom Viridiplantae; phylum Streptophyta; class Magnoliopsida; order Malpighiales; family Erythroxylaceae; genus Erythroxylum; species Erythroxylum flavicans. Next base: position 17,619,352 of record JANZXP010000195.1, on the reverse strand, counting down.
CATGGCCCCTGAGTAAGCTCTTTGTCACGATAGTGGCATGCAAGCCACGATCGTGGGCCAATCCTGGTACTTCTGTCACGATCGTGGCCTACCTACCACCATCGTGGGCCTGTGTTATCACCCGAGTTCCTTATGAAACTCCTTCATTCTTCGATATTGACCCAAAAATATTATCAAATACATCAAGGTACCTCAAAAATATAATATTTAAGCTCAAAAGCTTGTACTAACTTATAAAACACTTAAAACATAAATAATTAACAAACTAACACAATTCTAACCTAAACATATACTAAATGATCGAATTAATGACTAAACACAAATCAAACTATACCCTAAAATACGATGCAATTTACATTTATCAACATTCTCACATTTAAACGATTGCTTGTCCTCAAGCAATCAAAACAATAAACAACACGAAAGCACAAAGCACACAATGTAATAATTAGGCAATGACTTTAACTTCATGAAATAAATTTAACTCTAAACATAATCATTCAAGTTGTTCCAAATTATTAACATACAAAATCTACGTTTAGGAACTCTAGACTAAATATACATATTAATTAAAACTTAAATGTCAAGTTTATTCACCCCTTTCAATCGTACACACACATTAATAATTATTTGGTCAATCAAACTTTATAATTAAACCTAAGTACGTTTTTATGAAAAGATAAGCTATTTATAGGTTCAGTAGGTTTTTATTAGAAAACATTCCTTTTTTTAAACTTTTTGTGGACATGGACCTGGCCTTTTTACACGAAGGCAAACATTGGTGATGAATGTTAATCCAGTTACTTGACTAAGTCATGTTTTTAGTAAGTTACTTGGTTGGAACGTCATTATAACCTTTTGACGCGAAGGCATAAATTTGTGATGCATGTCACATCTGGTTACTCGGCTACATCACGTTCTCAACTAGCTACATGCACTATTCATAACCTGAAGGCCAGTGGAATAGTTATTTATTTAAAATTTACAAACACTTTTTTTAATTAATGCCTACCTTGTTACTTTAACTACTCGTTTTCATGAAAAAGTACTACCAAAGCTACTTAGTCAAAAGACTTAAAATTATGAATGAATGTGACAACTTATAAGGTGATAAACTAACACTAAATCCTAATTAACTTGCATATTTTAGACAAAGAACCTAGATCTCTAATTTCGTGAGCTAATGACTCTTCATAACCTAATAAAATGTTCAAAATTAAATTGATTTTGTTCCATCTAAGCCATTGATACATTCACACAATTCACAATATGCAACCTAAAAACACTAACATAACAATATGCAAAATTCATACTCAAAACAAAACACACAACCCTCTTCACACTTGAATAATACATTGTCCTCAATGTGAGAAGGAGACAAACAAACACACATGGAAGAAAAAAAACATAAAATAAAATAACACAAAAATAAAGACTAAATTTAAAAGAAAAGGGTTAGAAACAAAACTTTACGGTGATGGAAGTGATGATAGTGAAGGAGGCGATAGTTGCACACCTTGAGCCTTGAAATACTTATGAACACATCTGATGTCCTGGTTTTGGCATCTTTGTTCCTTTGCTATGTTCTTCATTACCCTGGAATTTTCAGCCAAAGTATCTGTCAGATTTTTGGTTTGATCAGATATTGTTGTCAGTACTTTCTTCCATCTTGATTCTTCTTCTTTGTCCTCCTCTCCGGACTCTTCACTAGTCAAATCTGCTTTTTGTTATTGTTGAGCACTCAAACTCATTTGACTGGTCTTGATCTTGACGTATGTTTTGGCACTAATATCCCAAAGATACATATTATGAGACTTTAGGATTTCAGCTCGCCAAAAATGATGATGGTTTATAAATTCATGACTGTAGACCGTGAATCCATTGCACTCAACTCTGTAACAATTATCTATCACAGAAACCAAGTAACTCATTCTTAAGTTATTGCTCCTCTTACATTGAGCAGTAATAATTGCATTGAAGACGTGGGTGGTTGTGCAAACTTAAATGCTGTGGTCCATGCATCAAAACAGGAAAAGTTCCTTCGTCGAACATTTGTTAGTTTTCGTCTTGTCAAAAATAGTTTGACACATGCATTTATGCAGCAACAAATGTTCGTGGCTTCTGATGATGTTGTTATGTGCATTCTTAGCGTCGAAGTGCTCTAACCTAATTAATTCAGTCCAATAGGGGGTGACACGAAAATCATCGTGTTGATCCACTACGGACGATTTGGGGAACCCAAAAATTTCATACAAAATATCATAATTAAGCTCATAAGGTTATCCCCGCAACCTAAACCACAACTCCTTAAGGTTATTATATTCAAACTGAAGGGATGTAAAGAATTCTAGGGTTAGTTCTTCGTAAATTGGATATTGAAAATAAATAAACTATCCCCAGTGCATTCTCTCTGCTAGATTCTTAACCTTGTCTCTCAATTCTAATCTATCTAAAGTCTCAAAATGGAAGTACTTGGGAACCATAATTTGCTTATTGCAAAGGGAGTGAAAGCAACTACCTTCCTAATCTGAGAAGATCAGGAAAGGTGTTCTGTAATCTGTTGTGTTATCTATTTTATGGCGACTCGATACTTAAATTTTCCCCTTGGATTGGGTTCGATTAATAGTTTGCTTGATTTGTGGCCCCATTACGAATGAGAGTGTGCAAAAGTTGCGCAAGTAAGGGAGCTAAGTGTAGATAGAGGGAAGTGAGAGCCTTGGAATGCCTTCGAAAGAGAGAGAGCCTAAATGAAAGTGATGGAAGAAATGAGGTTAGAATTGAATATATAAGACAGGGGAGGGCAATTTTGTAAGAAAAAAGACTAAAAAATGCATGCCTATAATGCCTTGCCGTAGGCAACGATTTCACTAATTTCTGGTTTTTTTCATCTTTCGTCCTTATGCACACGCCCCGAGATCCTTTTCCTAACTTCTTTTTAGCACTATCACCTCATTATAGTTTCCTTCTCGATCATCTTTATCAAAATTAATGTCATACTCTTCCATGATATTTATTAGGAACTGAAACAACCTAACTACAGAATTCAAACTATTTAAAATCAAGGAAATAATCGGTAATTTAAAAACCATGGGTTGCCCCCCATGCAATGCTTCTTTTAATGTCATTAGCTTGATGCTCTTCTTTACTCAAGGGGATTTCAGAAAATTCTTCGATGGTGACTCGGTTGTCAATTTCATAAAATTTACGCGCATCACTTGGTCGCTTATGTCGCCACCTTCCTTTTCCAGATTCTTTTTTCTCCTTCTCTTGCGAAATTTATTCTTTTCCAAGGAACATTTTTTATCATCATTCTTCTCTTCTTCTCCACCAAAATTCGTTCCCTTCATGATGGCCATGTTGGAGTGGACTTTTGTCATTCTTAGTTACGGTGAAAGACACATGTTCCTCTTCTACCCTTAGAATTAACTCAACCCCATCTACATCAATAATTGACTGGGCAGTGCCCAATAATGGCCACCTGAGGATAATTGAGGTTTCTGTGTCTTCTTTCATGTCCAATATGAAAAAGTTCGTGGGAAAGGTAAACTTTTTGTCTCGAACATGCACATCTTGTATGATAACCTTCAAACAATGAACTAACTTATCTGCCGTTTTTACTAGTATCTTGGTGGGGACTATCTCTTTGAACTGATATGAGGAATATGGCATCATGTTTATGCTGGCTTCCAAATTGGCGAAGGCTTTCTCTATTTTGACACCCATAATAATGTAGGGGATATCAAATCCCCTAGATCCTCCTTTTTTGGTGGTGTCATCAATTTCTTTTCTTCCTCAAACTCTTTTTCCACCTTTCCCCTTATTGATTCCATCAATGTAAGTCATGCTTCCAGTTGCTTGATCATGTCTACAACTTCATTCAGCTCAGCTTCCTTAGATTTCCTTATGGCTTTGATCAGGAATGGAATCGGGGGTTGGCACTTTTTTATCTCAGGCAAATTGTACCTTACTAGCAGAGAGCCTTCCTTATTCTCTTACACCTCTGCCTTCCCCTTGTTCCTGAATGGATTTGGTTTTTGTTGTTCTAAAATGCGATAGGATTTTTATGTTGATGCTTATAGGTTGTTTGTAATTCTGTTTCACTTTGAAAACATTCTTATCAACCTTATTCTTGTCCTTCCCTTCATTATCTTCAGCTTGGTGTGATTCCTCCTCAATTGCTTGTGTAACGACTATGATTCGATTTTCGGATTGGACTCGGTGTTACTTGAAAGGGCTCCTACATTTCGGGTCACTAATGCTTCTTCCAATTAACCTACTTGGACCTCCAAGTTATGTATTTAGTAGGTATGGTTCTTTGTAACTTGCTCGAACTAGCCTTCAAGCCTCTTATGTGCATCCTCCATATCTCTAATTTTGTCTAAAATTTGTCCAGTTTGGATTCCATCGAACTTGATTTGTTTTGCTGGAAACCTGGTGATCCTTGAGGTCTGAACTATCCTCCAACATTATTTGACTAAGAGAAGTTGTGATTCTTCTACCCAGGGTTGTATGTGTTGGAATAGGAATTGTTTCCCCCTCCTCGACCATATCGAGTTCTCATGTAGTTTACTTGCTTTGATCCATTATACTTCATCAAGAAACAATCGATTGTATCATGATCCATCTGCCTACAGAGCTTACACTTCAGTTGAATAACTTTTACTGTATTTAAGGACGAAGCCTTCATGTTGCTTAGCTGTTGAGTTAAATTATCAATTTTAGCCTACATTTATGTCATTTGTAGCTACAACTCCTTTTTGCTCACAGAAAGTTGTAAGTTGTCTACTCTACTCGTTCGTCAATAAACAATTATTACTCGCCATCTCTTCTAATAGCTCTTTGGCTTCATCTATTGTCTTCCTAATAAGTGATCCTCTTAAAGCCTCATTAATTATGCCTTTTGTATGTAGGGTTACTCCGTTACAAAATGTTTGCAAAAGAAATCCTTTAGGTAGGTTATAGTGTAGACATTTTCTTTGCAAGTCTTTGTATCGTTCCCACCCTTCATATATCGATTCCCTGTCACCTTGCAGAAAGTTTGTGATCTCCTTGATAATCTTCGTAGTCTTGGTAAGGGAAAAGTACTTATCTAGGAAGGCACGAACTAATTGGTCCTAAGTGGTGACATTAATCAGGTAGAGGGAACGGTACCAAGCTTTTGCTTTATCCCTTAAGGTAAAAGGAAAGAGTTTCATTCTTACAGCATCCTCTGACATCTAATTATAATGGAAGGTATCACAGATTTAAAGGAAATTGATAATATGTGCATTCGGGTCTTCATTCGTTAATCTATAAAACTGCACATTTTGTTGAAGCATATTTAGAAGGGCTGGTTTAATTTCAAAGGAAGCTATTTGCAAGGGTGGCCTAGCTACATATTGATTGGCTGCATTAAAGCCCAGTCTTATGAAGTCTATAAAGGTTCTCGATTGATGCCCTTGGTTTGCTTATTGATCCAACTCTTGTTGAAACGCCTCGGCCATTGTTGCTTCTGTAGTTTCTTTTTCTTCTTCACGTCGAGCTCTTCTAATTGAATGTTTTAGATGATTGATGTCAAGCTCTACAGTTTCAGCTATACGACTCGAACTTCTTGTAACTCTTGTATTCATGCAAAAGCACAAACACATACAAAAAGATGGAAAGAACGGAAAAACTTAAAACTAACTAAAAAGTCTTAGACTAAAAGAACTAAACTATTCTTCGCCTTCCTCGGCAACTGCGTCAAAAACTTAATTGAGGTAAGATTTAATCTTATAAACCCTCAATATTCAACAAACGCATGGTTCATAGCATAGTATTAAAGCTGTCGATCCCATGAGGAAGAGGAATAATCTAATCTTAAAAATCTAAGGCTAAAAGGATATGAAACTAAAAATAAACAATGCAACGGAAATTAAATACGAGAATTGAATTCAACCAATTAAATTAGAAGTTAAACACGAAGTAATTAATAAGCAAGCACAATGGAAATCAACCAAAGAATTTACCAAGTTATGAGAAAGGAGATTTTACCTATCATTAATGGTAACCTAGCTAATTATGTGTTAATGGGGTGTCAGTTTTAGATGATCCTAAGGCTAATTACTTGCTTTCGAGTTATAACCATTACTAATTTATAAACCCTAATTGGATTATGAAATTTTTAATCTCTCAATTAACAAGAGACTCATAACCCTAATTAGATCTGAAGCACTCTAATAAACTATTGGGTCTCACACGGGATCTTTTCCACACCATTATCGATATGATTAGTTACGAGTTCTATGAAATCGCCTAACTTTCATTAATCCGATCCAATTATTTTTTATTCGATTCTCCCTCTCAGTTTATTACCAAATTATGCAAGAAATGCAAAACAAATCAAAATACCTAATTCAATTAACACAAAATCAGCTCAGATAACATCAAAATAAAATCCTAAAGAAGAGTTAGGGCATCATCATCATCATTCTACCATCTATCATCATACAATCCATCCTAATTTTATACATGAATAAAATTGAAACGAAAAGGAAATAGAAACTTAGAATGGATGTTCTAGGAAGGCAACAGCGACGGAAAACTTCCTGATTTGGGAAGCATATCTAGATGGCTTCTTCTTCCTCCTTCTTCCTCTTACTCTACTTTTTCTCTTCCTTTTTCTCTCTTTAGGGTTTCCAAAAGTGGATGAATGAAGACTCCCTTTTCTGGTCATATCATGTCTATTTACGATAACCTAGGGTCCTTTTTGGGGTTCGAAAAGATCGAAAAGTCCCTCGAAAACTTAAGTATAGGAGCATCCCCGTGTCTGTGCCGATGCTGGCCACGATCGTGGCCTATATGACATGATCATAAGTCAATCCTGGTGCTTCTGTCAGATCGTGGCCTGCCAGCCAGAATTGTGGGCTTGTGTTATGACCCAGGTTCCCTACCAAACTTCTCTATTTTTCGATATTGACCCTGAAACACTAACAAACACATCAAGGTACCTCAAAAATATAATATTTAAGCTTAAAAGCTTGTAATAACCCATAAAACACTTAAAACACAAATAATTAACAAACTAACACAATTCTAACCTGAATACATACTAAATGATCAAATTAATGGCTAAACACATATCAGACTATGCCCTAACACACAATGCAACTTACACTTATCAGATTTGGTATCAGTTGGTACCAAAATACTAGCCAATTAATAGATAAATTGTAAATTTTAATTATTTAAGGCCTAAACTGAAATTAAAATTTTTTTAATCCTAACTAAACCTATTCGAACTCAACCCCCTCCCTAATCGCCACCCCACATGCCACCTGTACTACACATTTTTCACTTTAGTTCACTATCTTAGCTGTCAGCCTCCGTCTCAACCATCAGCTTGTTGCACTAATCAGGCCCATTGCCCACCCATCAAACTTGCACCATCTTACTTGCACCCATGGTAGCGGTGGTCCCCTACCAATCAAGCAGTCACCTATATATTGCTTTTGCACCCAAACCCTGCCATACTTGCACGTAGACCCATATTTGAACTTGTTGACCTACATTTGCACCTGCTGACCCACACTATTATGTCGTAGTCCACATGCAAACTCGCTGACCCGACTCGCACTAGTCCAAGGATTCGGTGAAGGTTGCAAAAATTTGTATAATTGTGTTCTACAATCCTCGTAATTCCGAGACAGGGATTTAGTGAAGGTTGCAAGAATTATGGATAATGGAATTATGGAATATAGATATTAAAATATTAAATTGAGTTGAATGTTGACTTGAATATTGAATTATGTATTTGTGTTCTGTAAAATACTAAATATAGATAAATAAATATTGAATTGTGAATTTATGATGAATTGTGAATTAAAAATTAATTCAGTTCAATTTTGGTTATGTAAACAGTATTTAATTAGTCCATGTCTGATATTCATATTGCGTATGTTTCATCGTTAATTTTTAATTGAAGTCTAAAAGAAAGGGTTTTTTTTAAAATTTGAAAACTAAAAGAAGATTTTTCGAGAATTTTAAAGATCAAGAGATTTTTCTAAGGTTTCTTAAACTACAGGGGAGTTCTATGTCTTTTATCCTATTAATGGGCTTACCGTTGCTATCCAAACAACATCACTTTAATTAGAACTATTCTTTGGTGAAATTGGGGATAAAATCCTCTTTTAAATAGCAATACCAATATCAAAATAACAAGCTACCTAATTTTTATGATTTGGTCATTTTTTGGTTAATAAGTTATGACTTTATTCATATAGGAAGTGGCCTAAAAGTTGTTTTATAATCAGGAACTTTGCAAGGAAGTATATATATGTCCAAAACAACTCATTTAGCTCAAAATTCTTAGAACCAAATTACCTCCACGAGCTTATGATGAAGTACCACATAAAATTTGAGCATAATGAACCCCTCTTTTCCATTTCTCATGAATCTTTCGCTTGATTTACTTTGTTAACCATGCCTTTGGAATGCTTATTCGTTCTCATACTTGTCTTGACAATTTTTCACTTACATATGCTCGATGTTTTCTAATAGATAGTTATTTAGTTCATACAATCACTTTTTTTTTGCACATACGCTTGCTTGAAGCTCGTAACAAGATAATTGATATTTTTCAAATTCAAGTTTTGAGACTGTTGAGAACTACGCACTCAAAATTTAAGTTCTACAATAGAAATATTGATCCTTATTTTATATTGGGGCTAATATTAGAACATAATATAAGCCCGTCAAAGTCATAGCCTGTAATTACAAAATTCATTAAACCAAACAAGCAATTGTTACCAAGCATAATAGGACACATTTGTAATTTTTTATTTCTTACAAGTAATAAGATTTTTATTCGGCACAGAATTAATGCTATGATGGAGAAGGAAATTTTAATATTTGTTAATTTGGACACACAACAAAATATATACTAATGATTGAAACTACGATAAGCAGAAGGTTGGAATACAATAAAAGAGATTAACATGTCTTTATAGCAGTAGGTTCTTTATAAAAAGCAATCATAATCGTTGCATATATTAGCATCAATGAAGCAGCGTTGAGAATTTCTTACTCAAAAGCTAAGATAAATATTTTATTTCGTTTATTTGTATCCAAAGTAAAATATCCTCATTTCTATAAAAGCTCAGCAGGTTCAAAAGATAGTAAAGGCCATTATCTACTATAAAGAGGGACTAACTAATTGATCAACTCAATTATATGCATTTGGGGACTTGCTAGGATTTCTAAGTTTTAAGTGTTTATTGGTCCTGAGATAAACGGAAGAAGAGAAGTGAACCCTTAAATAAATTAGATTTAAGGGTTTAACGTTTAGATATAAGTTAAGTTTTGGTATAAATATCAAGATTTAAAAAATAATTTTCTTTTTCATAAGGCGATAAAAATGTACATATAATAATTTTCAATGGCTTAGACGCATTGTAATTGACCTTCCCGCTCTTTAAAACATCTGGTAATCTTTCTACCAAGATATTAAATACTGTTCTGTACCGGCTGATACCGTACTAGCTGGAAAACGAAACGGTATCAACATGATTGGTACCAGCCGCAGGTACCAGCTGGTACCGGGTGTTTTCTCCAAGTACCGGCTGGTACTAGCCAGTACTCAAAATACCGGTCATATACCTATTAGTATTGTAATTTTAACAAAAATTGAGGACCTTTTTGAAAAAATAAAAAATAATAACTCTAATAACTCCTTCCCCGATGCTGCCTCTCCTTTTTCTTTTTTTGTCTCTCTCTTAAACTCACTTCATCCTCTCTCTATCTCACCCAGGCTCTCGTCCTCTCCACTCTCTCTCTCTCTCGTTCTCCTCTCCATCTCCGATGGTGCTCCTGCTCCTACGTCCTACCTCCCCGACGGTGCTCCTACGTCCCACCTCTCTAGTGGTGCTCCTACATCCTACCTCTCCGG
>JANZXP010000195.1:17575880-17589706 GCA_027576715.1 Erythroxylum flavicans | reverse complement strand
CATGAGCATGAGATGTGTTTTCCTAATTTCTCTTATTTACCTCACTTGGACCCGTTTCTCTGGTCCGACCCGTTCTATGGAACCGGGATGTTACAAAGTAAATGTGTCTGCCTTTTAACTTAAAAGGAGAAAGATGGTATGTCATTTGTTTCATACTCATTTGCTATTGGTTCCTTCATGTATGTAATAGTATGTACAAGATTGAATATAGCACAAGTTGTTGGGTTGGTGAGTGTGTACTTGTCTAATCTAGGAAAGGTTCACTAGGAAGCTATGAAATAGATCTTAAGATACTTATGGGGCACTTCCAAATGGAGCTTATGTTTCAGTGGTGGGCTCTAATTCTAGAGAGTTATACAGATGCAGACATGGCTGGAGATCCTGATAACTTTAGGCTACTTGTTCAAATTTGTAAGGGGTCATTTCTTAGCAATCTAAGCTACAAAAATGTGTATCTTTATCCACAACTGAAGTGAAGTATTTAGTTGCTGTGGAAGCAGGTAAGCAGATGCCCTGGTTGAAACGTCCTTCAAGAGTGGGATGCGAAACGAGATAATTATATAGTATTTTGTGACAGTTAAAGTGTTATAGATTTGAGCAAGAATACTATGCATCATTCTTACACCAAGCACATCAATATCAGGTATCATTGGTTGATATACATGATTAAGGAACAATGATTACAATTGAAGAAGATTTACACAGATAAGAATGATGTTGATACGTTAACAAGGGTGGTTCCTAGGAGGAAGTATGAGATTTGTAAGATGATCGTCGAGATGACTCTCAAGTAATCATTGAGGTAATTCAATTCTCCTCCAAAATGGGTTAGAGGGGGAGACTGTTAAGTATATAACTATATTCAAAGACATAAGTGAGCTTTGATGACCTTGGATATTCTCACAAATTGTTGGAATAATGAACAAGTGAAGTCAAGATGGATAATGATTGACTTAAAAATGTTCTTGAGAGACACGACTGTGTAGAGTATAACACACTTATATCCTTGACTTATATGGTCATGTGTGAAGGCTATATAAGAGACTGTAAATGTATACAAGATAGATAATGACCTACACGATCGTGTAAGATAAGAGATACTCATGTTCCTATCATACACGACCTTGTGTGAAGACCATGTAGGTAACTGTAAACGTATATGGGTGGATGACAAAAGTCGAAGGCATACACAATAGTGTAGAAATACACTCACCTGTATTCTAGGTATACACGATCGTGTAAGTAGACCGTGTGGCAACTAAAATCGTGTATATTTACAATTCCTTGAAATATGGTTAGGACACATTCACCTACATAGCTATGTAAGTAACTTGTCCAATTATGAATCCATATTTTTAAGTATAAAAGGGAAAATGATGGGGGATTCATTAATATGTGTAGAAAGAACATTGGAAAAGGAAAAGAAAGAGAGTGAGAGTGGGAGATGTGATTGAAGTCCAACATTTTTCAATCTAATTAATCCCTATGATAGGCATTTGATAAACAAAAGTTCATATCTATATATTAATACGTGATAATTCAGTGTTGATTATAAGTTCTTGATGCATAATTAATCATCTCAATTACATGATGAGTTTACATGAAAAAAGAAATGGCACAATTCATTCCGTCGACAAGTTGAATATATAAAAGGAAATGTGAAATGGTCTGATGAATTTGACGACAACTTTGTCTCATCCGTTAACCATTATTCCAAACAAACAATACCAATACAAGGAATATGTAATGAGCCTACATATCTCTACGTTTGTGTAGTTTATGTAGTTACGGTCATCAAAACACAGCAGCTGCGATTAAGTAGGATTTTGGGAAACTTCGGGGATAGCCACCATTGGTGTCCTTGAACAACTCATTCCTACAAGTATGTCGTTAGGCGCACAACAGAAGCAGCAGGAATGTATTATAGGACGAGAGTTGTCTAATGATTAGTGTCCGTGAGCAAACATTTGTCTGTTTACCGACCCTGCCTCCTAATCAATTGTATTCAGCCTTAGGTATTGGTCAGCTAGGAGGCAACCCAGCTAATTTAGCTCTTAAATACGCTTTCCTTTTTTATTTATCCATATGTGGGTCCAAGAAGCTAGAAGGCAGTATGAACTTGCCCTTGTCTTGTTGGACCGAATCATTACTGTTTTATAAAGAGTAGGTCTGCGAGCTTTAAAGAAAGATTGAGGTCGATTAGCAGAGTACACCTGAATTGAAAATGGAATGGGAGAGATTGGGCTCTGGGCCCGGATATTTAGGGTAATGGTTCAATCAATTCAAGATATTAATTTGGTATTGACTTTGTAGTGATCGTTTGAAAAGCTATCAATCTGCCTTTGCTATTCCCACTTCCGTAAGCAACATGCCTCTACACATACACATGCACATCTTGTGCTGTGCTGTTATGCATAGATTATATAGATTATAGATTAGATAGAATGGATACAAAATATACAACATAACCAATGCCTGCAATATAAAAGTAAGCAAGCCCAAAGGGAAATTGACTCCATTACTCTTGAATCTAAAAGCCGTAATAATTTTCAATTTCAATGAGTTGAATCGCTGAATAGTTCCTGCAGGGTACAGGAGGAGGACAGAGCTCAGCTCAGCCTCAGAGGTTCTGATCCATAACCAGAAATAATAAATACGAATATGAACTTATTTATTATGGTAATAGATAATATTTAATCGAAAAAAAGAAAAAGAAAACAGAGATTGTATACATATCAGAATCTCGTATATAAATATAATCGGACCCGAGTCTCAACTGTTTCCTGCTTCCACTCTTTCTCCAATTTCTCATTTTTCTCTCCGTTTGCTCATTATTGCATCTGCAAGAAACAATAATTGGAAGAAGAAAAAAAGATCCCTTCTTGACAATGAAGTTTTCATGAAATCTAACTTCACGAAGGTAAACTCACTAATCTCTTCGTCTGTTCTTTACAATAAATGTTTTTTAGATCAGATCGGACTCCAACCCATTGTATTGTGTCCCCACGTTTTCGCTTTTCTTGGGATTTCTTTACTTCTTTCTTCTTTCGATTCGCAGCTACTGTATCTTTAATATATGTGGGAGCTTGCTGTTTGGGTCAATTTTTTATTGTTAGTTAATCTTTCGCTTTCACTCTCCGTTTTTCTTACTTCACCTGTTCTACCAAAAGGAAGGAAATAAAGTTCACATTTTGTTTTCTATTTGGATTCAGATATTATCCGGAAGTTTATGTCTTCCTTAGTCGTAGATTTCCTATTTGGAATCAGAGAAAAGAAGGCGATAACAGAGAGAATGCTGTAGGGAAAAGAAAAGAAAAATCGGAACTTGGTGGTGGGTATTTTCAGACAGTGGGTGAGGGATTTTGTTTCTTGCTAAGAGGCAGTAGGAAGTGCCAGCTGGTCTGCCAAAATGATGATCAATAAGCCACTGGTCTTGACTTATCTCTATCTTCTGATCTACATTTTGCTTTCGTCTGGTGTTATTTTGTATAACAAGGTAATCCTCCTATTTCCTTTGACCTCCCAGTTTCTTCTTTTACTTGTTATGAAATACGAACCCTGGAAATGGATGGTGCCCCTTTCGCTACCCTCTCAACTTACTGTTACAGTTTTTTATTTACAACTCGTTGTTGGTGTCCTAGAATGACGTATGAATTCATTGCAGTGGGTTCTCTCGCCTAAATATTTCAACTTTCCATTCCCAATTACGCTTACAATGATCCACATGGGCTTTTCTGGTGTCGTAGCATTCTTCCTGGTTCGTGTATTCAAGGTATGTGTCACCGCATCACTCCTTTTTCTTCTGCAAAATTTTATCGACATATCTTTCTATGACAACTGATTTATTTTGTGGCTAGTGCATATTTATTCCAATTGGGAACATCGGTTATTAGAGTGGGGTCTATTTATAAAAAATTACAGAGGAAATTCATGGAAGTGGTGCATAGAAATTTATATTCTTTCAGTTAAGTGTCTGTAAACTTGATCACAAGACATTGAAGTTTGTTATACCTCGATATGTATGCAGATTTTTTTTCTTCAAAATGATATAGGATTTGTTAAATTAGGTTTGATGCTATGTAAAACATAACGGAGAAGAGTTTAACGTGGTTCAGCTATAAAGCACATCTAAGGATGCAAAGACCACGAAGCTTATCTGTTTATGATAGTATGATAGTACAATGTATAGTACAATGTACCATAAAGAGATGATGTAATGTTCTTAAACAATACCCAATCTATTATGTTAGGATACATAAAATATTGATTTATATGATATATAGCAATATTCCTACACTAGATTTTTATAATCTTCAAGAAGATTACTGGGAGTTGTCATAGTTTACCTTAATGAATTACCGATGTATGCAAGTGCTTCAGAACTTTTGGTCAACAGTATAAAGTAGGTAAGTACCTTTATCTCATGACTGTTTTAATTTTTTACCCAAACACGTGGCAAAAGCATTTTATATCAGTTGCCCTAATCCATTGATCTGGTCTATTTGAAGAATGAATTCAAACATCCTAAGAAATCTGTTTTTTCCTTTTTTTTTAATATTTCTTGTCCCTCATTCTCTTTGTGTAACTTGTGTAGTTGACTTTTCCTGATCTAGATCTGTCATTTTTGCAAAGCTGTACTTGGAAGTTGTAAAATGTGATTGAATTGTGCAAACAATGTGAAACTTATGCTGTGAATGCATGCCTTGTTTTTCTCAGTTTCCTTTTTAATTTGTTAACAGACCATGAGGAGAGAGAGTTTTGAAACTTTCGTACTCTCACTGTGTCTCTTTATTTTGCCTCCCGTTTGTTTCATTGAGTAATGCTGTGCTCTTGGTTTTCCTGTCTTAAATCTGCAGGTTGTAACTCCAGTGAAAATGACTTTTGAGATGTAAGGACATCTTATTTTGTTTAAATTTTCCTTTTAGTTTTGCTGTTTCATTAAAATTTCCATCTACTAGAATTCTCCTTGCTAAACCACCTTCATTGTCACCACAGATACGCAACATGTGTAATACCAATTAGCGCCTTCTTTGCAGCGAGCCTTTGGTAAGAAAATTATGAAGGACTAAACTTTTATTCATGTACATGTTCTATGTGCTCATGATTAAGCAGCATGTAACTTACTCTTTTTCTTTTTGGACTTATGTGAGTTCTGTCATATTAAACATGAACCGAATCTGATGTTTTTGCTAGTCAAGATGAGGAAATGTAGATTTTGGGTTAAATATGCAAAACTTTCATTTTCAGAACTAGTAGTGGAGATGTCACTCGTGTTGCTCTGAACTTCATTGAAGTTTGAAAGTGTAGGCTGTCACTATGTCTAATATCGTTGATGCTGTCTTCTTGTGATTTTGACATCATGTGAGAATTACATGCTAATGGTCTGAGAGAAAGCCAGTACTTTGATCTTTAGTTCCAGTAAGATTTGATGAGCCCCAGAAAATGGCTCAGAATATGGATTTTTTTCACATGCTTCAGCTTTACTTGGGGATTTGGACTGAGCTCAAGATATAATCACCTTGGACATTTCTCATGTTTCCTGTTTTCCTGCATAAATTAATAGGTTAGTAATAATTGAAGAAGGGAATTCTGCTGAATTGATTTGTTCCAATTCTTTTTATGTCAGAAGCCCACCTTAAAGCTCTAAGCACATCTGCTATCTGCCAGTGCACTTGTTTGGAATAGTAACACGTTGATGTTTAGTGTTCTGCATGGCTTGAACTTGAAAATTTGGGAAGAATTTCCTTTGGTGTCAAAGATATTCTATGCCACCTTAATATACTGTGATTTTGTGGATATATAGTATCCAGATTGGATAAAATGGTTTCATATGTTGCATGATCATTCCATTAGGCTCTATTGATACTGGTTGATGAATTTAACTTGATTTGTACTTTGCTCGTGGGTGCTTTTCAATGTTTACTGTTATGTAACCTAGGTCCTTATATCCATGAAATTGACTAGTTTTAGCTTTTAAAAATTCTATGCTTATTACTATTAGATTCTTATCTTCAACTTGGAAGCATCTGTTACTAGTTGAATCTTTTTGTCTCAACAGGTTTGGCAACACTGCTTATTTATATATCTCAGTGGCCTTCATCCAGATGCTTAAAGCTTTAAGTATGTAACATAAAGGGAAAACTTGATTCTTGTTCAATAGTAATGCAATTTGTATCTATAAGAATAGCTACTTATATTAATGTTTAAAATTACAGTGCCAGTGGCAACATTTCTCATGGCTGTTATGTGTGGCACTGACAAAGCAAGGTGTGATGTCTTCATAAACATGGTGGTGGTCAGTGTCGGGGTTGTCGTATCCTCATATGGGGAAATTCACTTTAATGTAGTTGGAACACTTTACCAGGTCACAGGCATCTTTGCAGAAGCTCTTAGACTCGTTTTAACACAAGTCCTTCTACAGAAAAAGGGATTGACTCTAAATCCTATCACCAGCTTGTATTATATAGCTCCATGCAGGTACTGCACTTGACGTGTATAAACTGCTTTTGCTTTCTTTTGGTCAACAAAGTTGCTTATGTTTGAATGATATCCATGCATTGCTATATGGCCTATCAATCACTCTTCATGCATTAAGTCTGTAATTTGACAATGCGATCGATCCACTGTATTATGATATTAGGTTGATATGTGATCCTAAACTTTCCAAAATTTATAGCAGTTTTTGAAATAAGTTATTCAGTTTGCTGCTGTTGTTATCCTAAACCACAAATTTCATTGGAAGATTGGAGATATTTATTGAAGAAAGTAAAAGGTGCTCATTATGCTAGCTGATGCGACAAAATAAAATCAATAGTAGTTCATCCTATGGTGCACTCGTTCATTTACTGGTTTTGGTTGATAAATGAATATTTAAGTTGATTAGTCTGTCTGCGCTGCTCACTGTTGTTTCATTTGCTGCATGCAGCTTTGTATTTCTATTTGTTCCTTGGTATTTACTGGAGAAGCCTGGAATGGAAGTTTCACAGATTCAGTTCAACTTCTGGATCTTTTTCTCCAATGCCCTTTGTGCTTTAGCACTGAACTTTTCCATATTCTTGGTGATTGGTCGAACTGGTGCAGTTACCATCAGGGTTGCTGGTGTTCTGAAGGATTGGATACTCATAGCGCTTTCAACTGTTATATTTCCAGAGTCTACTATAACTGGGCTTAACATAATTGGTTATGCAATTGGTATATTCCTGCACCTTGTCAATGTATTGACTCTTCTCTACATTTCAATTCTTTAAACTTTTCCTTTTTATTTTTTTTACAGCACTTTGTGGTGTTGTCATGTACAACTACATAAAAGTTAAGGATGTCCGTGCGTCTCAACTGCCTGAAACTACCTCAGATAGATTAGCAAAGGTAAATAACATGCCATTTCTTGATATCTTGATGCTTCTCATTGCATTTTCCTTTTCTGATTTTAGAACTTGGTTTGCAGTATGCAAATTGCTTATGTGTCAAGTTCTGATTGGAATTGCCGTATGTAATGAGTGATGTAAAATAATAAGGGTGGCACAATTCTATGTAGATATGCTAATATTTCCAATAGATAGCTGCTGAAACTCGATAAAGAATTGTTATGAATTGCAGTTTGCCCCTAAATCAGTGACTTGTCATCAAACTGTAGAAAAAAAATTATGTGGAGTTGGTTCATTCGAGTAAGCAATCATTCAAACTGAGTCCTATAATTATAAAATTAATATTTTTGTTTATTTATCTTCATTAATTTATCAGCACAAGAGCATAGTGCCTGCCAACCATTTTGTCATGATTAACATTGTTTTTATGTCAAAACTGGTTTCCAGGATTGGAAGTTGGAGAAGAAATCATCTGATATATTCGTGCCAAATAACAGCAGTGGTAATAACGGAGGGGGTGGGGGGAATATGGGTGCATCTGATTTGAAAGTTGATGAAGAAGCACCTCTAATACCATCGTCAAGACTGTCACACATTGGACGATCACAGCTTAATAAGTAGTAACCATGGTCATGGGGCATGATTTTGAGTGCCTAGATATTGGTGTTAGCGGGAACATTTTATTTCAAAAAGAGATGAAAGCTGAGTCGATGTGCTCACTGGTCACTGCATCCTCATATGTCAAGGCGAAATTTGATTTCTGTTCGACCCAGTGAGTGGTTCGCCCTGAGAAGGAAAGGGCAATTCACTGTAACTGCTATGGTGGCATGTGCATGCATTATTTTGCTGGTGATAGCTTAGAACTCTTATACAGCTGGTTGCTGACGGTAATATAGCTTTGGACATTCTTGTGTTTACTTTTTTTTTTTTTTTTTGAGATAGGCATAGGCCAATTGAATTAGAGTCAGATGTGTCTACGTAAACAGTTTATATCCAGTGATTGATGTGAAATTGATTCATTTTGTTTCCTTATTCTCCTTTTGATGAATTTCACCGATGTTAAGCTGTTGGTAAGTAATTGACATGACACGTTAAGGGAGGAACTAACCAAGCTGAATGTGTTTATTGGCTAATCAGGACATATAGTTGACAAAACATGAATTTGTATAAGATTGTGGCCCCCGCTGCTCATTCAATAAACTACGTGTGGAGTATATGCAAATCATGTACACCGTTATAACTCAGGTACTTGCTTTCTTCCAAGCTTGTAGCAGTCACAATGTGTCTCGAACAATGCAAAACAGCCCTCGCACATAATTTACATACACAACAGCTCAGGAATATGAAGGAGTAATAAAAGAAGAAGAACAAAGAAGATGACCAATGCCAGCGTACTGCATTCTTCACACAACTCCTAGTCCATCAACATCTGCCAAACCAGTCACTATTGTACTCGTGAATTCACCAATCTCTCAAGTATAAAAGTCTTCTTGAAGGAGCTGGTGGTGCCAATCCAGGAATATCTCTGATGTCTTTATTGTGGGGGTTGACAATCTGAAAATTATAAATCAGGCCTCAGCTTCAGAATTTTCTGTTCTTAAAGAGGTGTGAACAATAATTGTAGAACCAAGGCTACAACCCAAAAAAATGTCAAAGTACAGGACGCCAAAGGGAATACCTTCACAACAATAATAGCTATTACACCACAAACAATAAGGAACAAAAATAGCATTATGCATTTATCTGTTGCCACCTGAAACACCAAAAAGTAAATATAAAAAGTGAAGTAGCCTACAAAATGAGGAGACAACAAGAGTAATGAATCAACAGAAGTATAAAATGTATCAAAACTAACTAACCTGCCGTCCAATCTCCTTCACTAGCTGCGAGGCTTTCTTAATCGAAAACTGAATTGTATCTAGCTCATTAACTATACGACCCATTTGTTCAGTTTGCAAAATTTTATATCAATTGGGAATGGAACACATAAGAGTCGGGGTAAACACCAGGAAACAAAGTAAAACAGCTATGGATGGGGTCATGCTTACTTGTCCCTTTAATGTAACAGCCGTTTGTGTTCCGACTTCCATTGTTTGCTCAACAACCTGTGGGTCAAACCTGAAGTTCAGTAACAAAACACTTCAAATAGCAAGACCTCAAGGCTGGTTTACCTTTTTGGACCGTTCGATGACTTGGTCTGTTTCATCCATTGTCTTCTTCCCAGCATCAATAAGTTCTTGATTTGACCTGGCTACAAAGCAGATATATGATCATGAAATGAGGCTGACCAACAAGTAGAAGTATTCTTTACCGGAAGACGAAGAATTTGAGTTATCCGTCCTAGTATACACTCTCTTAATTTGATGAAAAGAAAAGAGGTAAGGAGTTGAAAGGTAGCCGAACTTGGAGCAAAGTATGTTCCACATGATACCAGGTCTATTGATTGGAAGTTGGCAATTTTTGGAAATAAAGAAGGAACAACTACAAGCAAAACTAGCACAGGGAATAAAGGGACAATTAGCAGGACATGCCCATATTAACATCACGTATTAGCAGCCACTCAGCAACTGAACGTACAACAAAATGATAATTCCACCTGAAGCCATTTGAACATTTTCTTCAGCAATAGGTTCACTAGCTCCCGCTCCCATGTCAAAAAGTTCAACCCTCTTATTACCAAGTGTATTCATATACCTGAAATATAGCCATAGAGAAGCCACATGAATTTCAAAAGGACCTAACTATAACAATTAAGAACTACTTTTCAACTTTACGAGTCCAATTTTGAGACAGTTAAATTTACTTGGCCAACTAATCCTGTCATAAAGTTCTATGGGAAAAATTCTAACTAATACAGAGTCCACTTCAGTATAGAACAAGCCATTATAGTTAGAACTTACTCCAAACAGTTCAATATTCCAGACTCATGATATGTAAGATTGAACTTACGTTTTCCTTAGAGCCACGTAAGAGTTTAATTCTTTTATCTGCAAAGGATAATCAATTAACAAACATATTACAACTGTGAAATAAGAAACGTGGTCCAAATAAGATTCAATGAGAACTTACCATGGACTGCTTCTCATCATTCAGATGTTTAGTAACTTCAGCAGGATTTTTATTTTCCTCATCCTTAATTTCACGATCGAACTCTTTAATCAATCTGCAAGAGTTGATTTAAGCAGAGACCTAAATTCTATGAATATTTACATCAATGCAAATAATAAGTATTCCCTATGTCAGTTTCCTAACATTGATTCAGAGAAAATATAATTTTACAGGAAGAACAATATGAGGTGAGACCATGAAAGAAGCATGGATAAAACCTGCAAGTCTTGATTGACCAGGGAAGCTTTCAAATGGTTAAAGCAAATGAATTTTCATCAATCAACTGCACTAAATCCCTAGAAGCCAACTTATCCAATAAGATATAGTCAAACAGAAAGAAATTTTGTATGGAGTATGCTACACTTATTGAAGGAGAACTTAAAAACGTATCAGTCAATTAAACATATGCAACAAAGGAGATGATCCAAAATCTGGAGGCAGTAATGTCAAAAGCAATTAAAAGAAACAGTTCAATATTTGGCACACCTCTTGCACTCCCTCATCCTCCCTGTAAGTTCTTCCAGCTGTTTGCTTTGTCTATTGGAATCTTTAATCTTATCCAGCCTCTGGAAGCCATTCCTGTAAACAGAAAAAAAACGACTCTATATTACCAACAATCATGAATCTAACGGGGATTAATGCTTATAGAATGACACAAACAGAGCATAAGAAGAGAATCAGTCCACTATGGTCCCAACCAGAACCAAGAGAAGAAGATGAAGAAATTATAATAATCAGTGAAAGATAGGCAGACAAACGGTTGATCATTACCATCGTCAAGTGAGCTCGCAGGATTGCCCATCATTTGCAATAAATAAATAAATAAGAGGGATAGTAACAACATATAACAAAAGAGTGGGAAAAATGGGATAGACGGAAGAACAGATTCCTTGAGATTAATCCCAGAAGAAGGTGGAATGGGCATAAAAACGAATGCTACTTCGACGACCGTCCTGTACTAGAGAGCTATAAACTGATTTCTTGATGGTTATCGACTGGAGTGCATTTATGCTTGGATGATCGGACTAGGTAATTATGGCAAATTAATATTAAAGTTAAGAACTTTAGGAGAGGAAGGAAAAAAAAAAACATACGAGAGAGCTCGAAAGTTGTCGTTGATTTCATCATGAATCTGCTCCAACTGAGGGCTCATCTCCATTTTCAGGTAAGTACCCCTAACCTCTTTCACTTATCTCTAACCTTTCCTTTCTAATCCACCCACTCCACAGTATCAAAATGACTCAAAAGAATCAAACCACGTATGCCTCTTCACCACTATCCAAATCCAATCTCTCCACTCGCAATAGCACAAGGAACCTCGGGGAATGTAAACCCTTTCAAACTTCCAACGAACTGGA
This sequence comes from Erythroxylum flavicans, assembly GCA_027576715.1. NCBI lineage: Eukaryota > Viridiplantae > Streptophyta > Magnoliopsida > Malpighiales > Erythroxylaceae > Erythroxylum > Erythroxylum flavicans. The sequence continues at coordinate 17,577,876 of JANZXP010000195.1, read as the reverse complement.
ACCAAAGATTCAACTTTGGGAATGAGAGATCTCAAATTTGGAAGCTTTTACACATTACATACACAAAGCCGTTGGTTACTGAGGAGAAAAAGAGAGGGAAGAATGAAAAGCAAATAAAATGATGAAGAGAATGGAAGCCTAGGCATGATGATGTAGTAGTGGTAATAATAATGATAAGATGCTAGTAAGTTATAACGAACATAGTGACAGTGTGGTTAATTGATTTGACCTTTCTCTCTGGTTGGTTATCGGTTTCAGATCTCCTCTTCCGTTACTCTGTCTATCCTGTACTGTAAGTACTCGTCTGTCACACATATAAAATATAAAGATAGATTGTCTCTCTTTTTTCGTTCTTTTTTGGGAGAATTAGTTACATACCCAACATATCCAACCCCATAACAGTACGGGGAATTCAGACTAAGGAGTGCATTGGAAGGTACGTGGTTAATATGTAAATATAAAGCAGTGGCTTAACTGACATAACGAAAGAATGGGAGGCTAGCTGAGTATTTAAAATGCTCTTTTCGTAGATGAACAAAATAACCTACAAAAGCTTGTAAAAATATAAGGGGACTAACTTAAGTGTGTCATTATTGTTTAAAGCAATTTAAATACAAAGTTTTATAGAATTAATGTTAATAATGTTAGTTTATGTTTTACAATCAATTGGTTAGTTGTAGTTTGGTGACATAATTATTTAAAAGCATTATTTATCATATACATATTTATATATATATGATAAAGTTCATGTGATAAATTAATATTGCAAATGAAATCACAATGAGATCATAATTATGAGATTCATATTGCACTTATGTACTATCTCTAAATTATTTGCAGTCATCATTTTATTAAAATTAGACAATAATAGAATATAAAAAACGAACACACTTTATGTTTTTCTTTATAAAGGAATTAGTTAACCTTATAGATTAAAGTATGAGAATACCTAAACAAATGTTTGAGTGCTTATTAGAAAACAAGTTCACAGAACTAATTTCATATGAGAATTCTATTTGGAACATTACTTGTATATAAATGAAAGGTCTTATTGTATTGATTGTATAAGTTATCTTTTGACTTGAGATCTCCAAAGCATCTTATAGAGATTGTTATATTTTAATGCTCCTTATGACCTATTATAGTCAAGAGTAGCTTGATTGGTACTCGTTGGATATAACATGAAATATATGGATGTATTTGAGTGATTAATATAGGATTTATCACCCTGAAGCAATAAGGAAAAATGTTCTATTATTCTAGATTAGTATTGATTTAAAAAATCTTTAGCCAAGATGAAATGACACTTTCAAAATGGTTTTCAATGTCATTAATAGAATTAATTACTAATGGTAAAGGACTAATATGATTGGACTTAAATAGAATAGATGTTAATTCTATGCTTTATGTTTAGTCGAAATATTATATGATGCAAGAGTTGAATTATATATGAATAGTAAGTCAAAATCACTTTTATATTCCTAGATATTTGGGACCTTTTGGTGGTTATAAGTTGTAGATGATAATCTTGATCTATAAATATAAATTATTTAATTAGATAATTAAAGATGAATTAAAGGAGTTTTATTCTTCTAATCCTATACATGATTTAGAGTTATAATTTATATCTATTGTTAACATGTTTTGGAACTTAATGAGTCATATACAAAGAAAAGTTTTGATCAAGTTGGACTTGATTGTAAAGTGTGAAAAATGTTAGGATTAAATATGAGATATTTAATAAATAAGGACCGATATGACTATATGTGTTGGCCCTCGAATTTTATTAATTTATTTCTGATAAATAAGCATGATTTGTTTATTTTGGGGTCTTGTTATATTATTTTACCTTGGAGTTAATTAGCATGTTAATGTGGGTAATATAATATGATATAGGTTAAGGGAATTAAAGTTTAAGATGGTAAGATTGCATAAGGGGTATTTTAGGCAAGTCACTTAAGGATGAAAGAACATAAGTTTTTAAGTAAGGGCAAAA
>JANZXP010000195.1:17560842-17575780 GCA_027576715.1 Erythroxylum flavicans | reverse complement strand
AGCTTAAAACTCATTAGAAACTCACATTTAATTAGTTTGACGCTGCTAAAGCATTAGGGATAAATAAATTATGTTTCTCATATACAATTACATGCACTAGATGAAACAAAAGAATTATAATCAATACTTGGTTTATATTTTTGTTTTAAAATTCTGTTTCTTTCAGTTTTTAATTATCAAACTATACAAAAGTAATTTTTGTTTTTATTTTTTAACTATATATATATATATAATTTAATTATTTAATATATTAATTAGTAATGAAACTATAAATTATTTTATTTTATTTTTATATTAATGAACTAAAATTAATATAAATTATGAATCATTTAATTTTACTTAATAAATATAATAATTATTAATAAATATAATTAAATAAAATATCTTTAAAATATATAAATTTCAAATAAAATTTATTTTAATAATTAAAATATATTAAATAAAATTTTGTTTTTAAATTATTTATTTTAATAATATTTTATTAATAAATATTATATAAGAGATTAAAATAAATATATTTAATTAAAAATTTTGTCTTTAGATTTTATCTAATATGTAATTATTGTTATTAATAAAAATATAACTAAATTGACATTAACAATCAAAAACTATAAAAAAAACCACATTAGAGATTTCACCTAAATCTCATTTCAGGAGAGAGAGAAGGCTGGAGATTTTTTGCAATTAAGACTGCTTTAATCCAATTAATTATCCTATAGCTACCAGATATTTCGCGTCTTCACTGTTAGTATATCTATGAGAGTTACGTTCCTTCCGGATAAAGTAAGTAAAAGTAGCATAGGCAGCTTTAACAAGAGGAGATTAGGCATACATGTTCAGAGTTCTTGATAGCCTAGTTAAGAGATTGTTCCCAATTATAAGAATAGCTGTGATCAGATAGTAATTGCAGAATCCTACTTCATGCTGCTTTAGAGAAGCTGCAGAGAAAAAGAGAAGATCTCTATTCTCTATTGCCATTTTACATAAAAACACAAGTTGTATCCATATTGCCGTGCCATTGACTTTTAATCCTAAGTACATTTTTAATCGCAAGCCAAGAAATAAAAGAAGCTTTCTGATGGAGGAATTATGCCATAAAAGAGTAAAATAAGGTACCTACCTTAAAACTCCTTGCAAGAAGCTAAGAACATGATTTATTTGAGAATTTACTGCTCTGATTAATAGACCAACTCATAGAATCATCAATCAATACATTAACCTAAGGAGGAAAGAATTGTACCAAAGGATCGAAAACTCCATCTTCATTAGTTGTTGCATAGCAAAGATGAGACCTTCAGATTAAGAAGAATTATGTTTCTCAAGTGATGGACTTGAGGATTGAGAATAATTGGACTCAAGTCAACTCAATTATCATATCAAAACTAAGTACTAACTCCATTGCCAACCTTATGTTTAATACAATGATAAACATTAATTCAATGCCAATTTCATTATAAAAAATTAAAGATTCTTTCGTTACAAATCTTCCTAAGTACAATAATTCAATGCCAATTTAATTATTATTATAAAACAAGACATATAATATAAAGGACATTGTTAATTAACAAACTTAATCCTTAGATCAAAGAATACAAGATCCTGGCTAAACAAAGAATTCACTTGATAACTAAAAATTATACTACGTTTTACTCCTTTATTTTATTTTGTTTTAAATTATTTACATAGTATATTTAGATTTAAATTATTTCATTTTTTATTAATTATTTAAGTTGTTTAATTTTATATTTTATAAAAATTAAAGTTTGCTAAATATTTTCTTGATGAAATAAAAAAAATGGGTCGTAGAAGAATATCTGAGCCAAAGCCCATGTCCAGGACCAAAAACAAAGTAAAACACATCAAAAGAAACCAAAACGACAACAACCAAATAGGAAAACGCAGCACAGTAGCAGCTGGAACAGAGGAGCAACAGCCAAAAACGCCAACCAGAGGAATAAAACGCACAGCCAGCAGAAGGGGGACTAAAGCGCAGCGTAGAAGTGGAGAGAAATGGGGTACTAATACGCCAGGAAAGTTTCAGAATCTTACTGCTCAAAAGAGATGGAGTGAAATGACAGTAATACATTCTTCCGATCACTCCCAAATTTATTTGGCAGCACTTCTAAATTGGAATTAATTGAAATTAGTAACAATAACTTTGTATTAGTCTAAAACTCATATAACTTTCACGGTTAAAATTTATCGTAAGAACGATATCAATTCTTCATTAACTATATTTTTTTATTGCTAGAGTTGGTATTAATTTAATTACAGGCGACAACATTACCAAAGATGGGAAATTGAATATTTGGCTTTGGTTTTTGCTGATTTAGGATGAATTAGCTTAATCCTTAATCATGCATTGTAGTTTTCTTTCAAGAATTGATAAAAACACTTATTAATCTCACCAATGGTTTTATTTGGATTGATTCATGGAATTTAATTTTTGATTAAAAAATGCCTTCAAATATTAAAGAAAAAAGAGTTATGAATTTTTCTAATTATTTTAAATTGTAATTATTCTCGTAGATTTTTAAGAGAATAATTATTTTGACCAATATTCTTATTTTTATTTTTTAAAAACAAAATTTTAAATTTTAATGAAAGAATTTAAACTTTTCATTAATTATTTTTTATAATTAAAGTCAAGTCAACATATTATTGTGAGAATTTAATTCTAATTCAACAAAAATAATCTACGAGAGAAAACATCATAACACGTTCTCTAGAAATGTCTGAAGAAGTCTCGTCCTAATAATTTTCTAGACAACGCGTTTACTTTGTAGACCATGTTTTAGACTTTTGGCACATGCAATCATGATCAGGAGAATTGATAGAATTTGGCTCGACTAGAACTCCACTCTTATAAGTCAAGATATGGCATGACTAGAATTCCACTCTTATAAATCATGATCAGGAGAATTGATAAGATATGGCATGAATAGAATTCCATTCTTATAAATCATGATCAGGAGAATTGATACTTGACTAGAATTCCATTCTTATAAGTCATGATCAGGAGAATTGATAGGATGGTAACAACCTATCGATTTTAGTCCCGGCTAGGCTCGAAGTTGAATTGGGCAAAGATCATATAGCTCAAGTTGATTGAATTTTACGGCTCGTAACTTAATCAAACTTAAATAATTTAATTAAAATTAAGCTCAATTATATTGATTGAATTAGGTTAAACACGATAAAAAATTTAACAATTTTTTTTATATGCAGAAGAAATTTGAGATTCAAACTTAGATTGGACTATAAAATCCGAGCTTGAATTTATAGGTAAATTATCAACTTAATAAGCTTCATGATTCCTCGAATTATCAAATCTGAGGCCTACAATTATGGCAACCGCATCTGATTTCAGCAACAGCTATAGTTGTACAGGGACAGCACTAGTTGAAGATTGCATCATCTGGAGTAAACTTCAATACTGCTAATGATTTTATTTGAAATGTTTGGTGGAATTTAGCTTCTGCTTATGTCTCCTTATCTTAAAAGTAAAAGTAAATCCTTAAGAAAACGATTATTTTTTGTTGTTGAAGTCAAGTCAATTGTGGGAGGTAGACGTCACCCCTCATCTTTCACATCCGCATATTTATTCCTTTAGTTAGATGCATCTTATCCTTTTAGCATATAAGAAGGAATTTAACTAGAAGATGTATTAAAGAACTAGATGGACATATTTGTATCAGAAATGTTCTCAGTTAGACGACGTACTGATGAAGTGTTCAAAAATGATCGAGCGCTTCACAACTCCGTGAAGTTGGCCTTACCAACTTCATTTGGCAATGCTTCTAAACTGGAATTAATTGAAATTATAATTAGTGACAATAACTTTGTTGTTTCAATGGAAGTTTTCTGGCTATGGAGGACAACCTTTTAACTCGTTCCATTACCCTCTGAACTTGAAATCTTATCCAACTTGCAAGCATTATATTTAAACATAAACATGTGTCAGGTTAGGTTCCATTTTCTATAGGCAACTTCAGTCATTTTGTACCTTCAAAGGGTATCAAGTTTCCATCTTCATTCCGCTCTCAGTATACCTCATAAACAAGCACTCCACAATTCCATGCACAACACCAAGCAGTATCGCACTTTGCATTCTGGAGCGAGTTGCGCTTCTGAAGAAGATTTGGTTTTTGCTGATTAATCCTCCGTTATAGTTTTCCTTCCAAATATTGATAGGAACACATATGAATTGTCCTAATGGTTTTATTTGGATAGATTGGTGAACTTTAACTTCTTTATTTATGGATTATAATTATTGTTTTACATGCATTATAATAAGAAAATATATATTTAGTAACAATTAAATAATTTATATTTATTTGTATAATTTTTTAAAAAAGATATTGACTTATAATGCGAATAAAAATTGTAAATAAGTTAAGTTTAAACTTGAAAATGATATTTATTTTCATAATTATATTGAATAAAAATTTAATAGTCTTAAATATTAATGTTAGCAAGTTTAACATATCTCTATTCCAAACAAACTATTTCTTTTAAATTTTTCAAATGGATTTCAATCTTCAAGACTTAAACTATGTTGTCGTAACTTCTATATACATTTGATTAGATGGAACAAAACGACAGCACAGCGACACGCACACGCAGAGTCCTTTCACCAAAACGCGGCAGCAGGAGAAGTCAAAACGACTCACAGCATAAAGGAGCAAGCCAAAACATAAAACGCAGAGCAAAACACAGCACCAGATCAAGCCAAAACGACGCAGCAGAATGACAGCCAGAATGAATAAAACACGCAGCAGAGGAAAAAACGCAGAAGAATAAAACAGGCAACAGTAGTGTCGAATGGATTCGTGACTGGAAGAGATAAGCTTTATCTCCATCTAATCTCTTCAAAATAGAAGAGATAAGCAAAAAAAATCATGTGCGGATCTTTGGATGATTTTCAAAATATATGGTTTTCAAATTTCCTAAAAATCAAAAGGAAAATAAGACGACGGACCGTTGAAATGTTCAAAAATAATTGGACGCTTCACAATTTCGCGAAGTTGGCATTACCAGGTGGCCTTAACACCTTATTGTTCTAAATACACCATAAAGTTTCAGAATCTTACTGCTCAAAAGAGATGGAGTGAAATGGCATTAATACATTCTTCCGATTAATCCCAAATTTATTTGGCAAAGCTTCTAAACTGGAATTAATTGGAATTAGTGACAATAACTTTGTTGTTTATGTTAAATATATCTATTTTATTTTATTTTGACATATTTCTCTAAATTAAAATATTTTTTATTATCTTAGATTCAAAAAACTTAATTCGATAATATTTTAGATATAATAAAATTCTGTCTTGAATAGCTTTGTATTTGTTGAAAGATATTGCAGAAAATTCCTTTTTAAAATCAAATTGATTTAAGTGAGTATGTAGAAGAAGGGGCATTGCTGTAAAATTTTGTTGGTGAATTAAGTGACCTTCTAAAAAACATACGATGGTGGGTTTTATGAAATAGAGACATGACTACGGCTGAACAAGTGAGGGTGTGTGCGAGAGTGCTTTGGTGAAGTGCATATTTTGTTATTAGTTTCTATTTTGATATTGAATGTTGGAATAACATACTTTATTCATGCGTATACGTGGATGTGATTTTAATCTTGAAAGAGTCATGTTTTTGCAGTAATTATTTTGGGGATTACTTATAAAACCAACCAGCCCACCAAGTGCGGTCGGACAGGACGGGTCGCAACTGCATCACATTATACGGCTTTGCTTTGTTCTGCAAGAGTGATACATACATGAGTGGTGACTCTGACTATGTTTGTGGTCCGTGCCTCCCAATAACTGGGTGGATTTTCTGAGTTTATACGGAGGGGGTGAGAATTCTAGAACACGTGTCTCCTGTCAAACGCGCTGTTGCATCTTGTTCACAAATTCATTCCTGAAGATATGTTAAATCTATAATTTACGTGAGTTGGAAGAGTCACGTTTTTATACCGTAATTTTACTCTGAAGCTGGCGTAGATTATTTCAGCTGGTTAATGATTATTCAGACATATTTCGGAAAGTTAATAATAGGGAAGATTCTTTTATCTCAAGTGTATTGTTGTTCTTTTATTAGTTGATTAATCACTTGAGTTATTTTTATTAATTGTGGTTTATTAAGTTGTTTAGAAAAATCCTCTGACAAGGTTAACACGAGTCGATCGTGTTATTGGATGTGAAAAATCTTTCACGGAAAGTAAGATTGAGAGATAGTGTCAAGTGTTAAGTGGTGTCGGCTTAGTAAAGCTTTGGGTAAATCTATTGTACTTCGGTGAAAGTATTAATCTGGGTGAGGGCCCCGTAGACGTAGGCAAAAAGTGCCGAACTGCGTTACCAAATTTTTGTTGTCATTTATTATTTCGCTTATGATTGGTTTTGTTTTATTTGTGCCAAAAACAATCACGGTAAGATTGAAAAGTTTGCAAAACTAATACCCCTACAGTTTTTCAGTTTCATTGGAAATGTTTTATCTATGGAGGACAACCTTTTAACTGATTCCATTCCCTCTGAACTTGGAATGTTATCCAACTTGCTAGCATTATATTTAGACATAAACAGGTTGTCTGGCTAAGTTCCATTTTTCGTAAGCAACCAGTCATTTTTAACCTTCCTAACGGTATCAAGTTTTGTTCTTCATTCCTCTCTCAATATACCTTCTAAACAAGCACTCCACAACTCCATGCACAAAACTGGCAGCTTCATCGTTTTTCAGCAACAGCAATGGTTGTAATTAGTACGGAGAGAAATCTAGTTGAAGATATAGTAAATTGAATATTTGGCATGTTCTAAGCAACTTGCCCTTCGTAACAAGCTTTGGTTTTTACTGATTTAGGATGAAGTAGCTTAATCCTTAATCCTGCATTGTAGTTTTCTGTTAATGGGCATTTTATATGATTTTTGATACATAATTTGCTAAACTTTTGTCCATTTAATATTTAAATTACACTAATTAAGAGTCATTTGGTTAATTTTAGGCACATATTAGATATGGAACCTTAAAAGCTCTAAAAGAAAGCAAGGATAAAAAGAAAAACATTAACGTTTTGTCCAAGAGAAGAATGAGAAGTGTGCATGAAAAAGGAACGAGCAGCTGGCGTGAATGAGAGATTAGAAAGGTGAATAAGAAGAGTGGGACAGTGGAAGACCTAGGGAGCTGGCGGCGTTGAAACAACGTGAAGGCTGGGAAAAGAGAAAAGAAGAGAGTTGCGGCAGGTACGTGAAAAAGGAGAGTAGCGTGAAAGAAAAATATAGAGAAGAGTGTGGAGGCTGCGTTAATAAAGAAGAGTGGCGTGATAGTAAAAAGAAAGAGAAAAAAAAGATAGGCTGGGGCTGCGCGAAGAGAGACTAGCGAGATAGGGATCAGCGTGAATGTGTGAATAAGGGTGGATCAAAAACTTAATTGTCACATCAGGAAAGAAGGAACAAAGCTGGCGGTGGCAGTCAGAAAGGAGATAAAACAATGTTGGCCAAGAAGATACCATGAGCAGCAGCTGTGCGTGAACAAGAGGGGTGGACCGCAGAGTTTATTTATCATGTCAATGAATAGCAATGAAGGAGAGAGCTGCAGCCGAAGATAGAGGCGTGAGAGAAAATACAGCCATAGAGATAACCCTCAAGGTAATACGCACGCTCACATCTTATGATGACTCCGAACGTTGGGATCTGAAAACAGGGTCCAACAATATGAGATATTAGGTCTTACTTGACCAAATTGATATTTAATTCTAGTTAAAGTTTAATACAAATTAAAATTTTATTTTAATTAAATTACTAAAAAGTTCATAACCTAATATAAATAGGCTTAGGCTTCAAAAGAGCTTGCATTTCTTGCCTAATCCTCTTTATAGCAGTTGTAGAGTTCTTTCAATACATATTGTGGATACTATTAGAGGCTCGTTAAAGGTCAAACATAAATGTGGCTATGGTGATTGAGATGAGCCAACTTTAGAAACAATGTGAGGGACTAGAGGTCAATGGATTCTTCGCGCAGGTGACTGGAAGGTAGTGGCTATTGGCATGGTGGAGGTGACGTTGGCGAGGTTGTCTAGCGGTCGCAACTACTAGCTCAATGAAGGCAATGCTAGTGAAGTGTACTAGGGGCGGTAGCTTTAGAAGGCGATGAAATGAAGACAGACAACTAGAGTTTTAATTTTATGAGGTTAGGTTTTCTTAGGAAGAAGATAAGGATTTTTTAGGTATATGGATAACACTATTCTAATGTTGAAATAAGAGTGTTCGGTCATCAGTAAGCTTGGCAATAAGTCGAGCCAGGCTTGAGCCTAGGTTAGGGCTCATGTTTTTCTGACTTGGCTTAGCTTGACCTATTTTCTAATTTTTAAATTAAAAAAAGAAAAAAATCATTTTCTACAAAATGACTATCAAGCTTTAGACTACATCGGGCCTGGGCAGTTTAAGTTTTACTCGACCTGAGGCTTAGTTAAATATTGCCTAACTCATTGACTTTCAACTCGACCTAGTTTGCTAAGCCTAGTCATAAGGTTATAGTAACTTAGGACTAAAATAAGAGTTGTTTGGATTAAGAATATTATATTCTCTGTCTGGAATGATCCTGTGTGGCTTTAAGGTTAAACTAAACTTGAATAAGGGTTGTTTATGATAAGATTGCTTTATTTTTATGTTTGAAAATAAGAATAGGGCAAGCTTAGTGCATAAGACTCCCTGTTTTGCAAGAGTTAGGTGAGAGTCATCAATTGTATGCAGTCTTAACTTTGCATTTTACAAAAAAATATTTTTATTACTCGAACTCGTGACTTTTGGTTACAAAGGAATAACCTTACTAATTGCTTTAAGTCTCGACCTCTTTAAACATAAGAATAACTTGTTTTAAATGTGAAATAATGTATTCTTAATTTAACTCAATTTTCAAACATAATTTAAAAGAGGTTTAAATTCAAAATCAATTCTAAAATTAAATTAATTGTTTTTCTTAATATGATTAAGAATAATAATTATACTGATTTTCTAATTTAAATTATAAAAAATTATTTATCCAATTATAATTAATTATATTTCAATTAATATAAACTCTTTTAAAATTAAGAAAATTGTTTTGTTAATTAAGTTTATTCATTTCAATTTGATTGAAATAAACTAAAATTTTATTTAGAAAATTATTTTTATTAATTAATGTTTTGTTTATTTGAATAATAAGTTTCTTGATTTAGTAGAAAATGTATTTTACTCATTAAATTTGAAATGTTGTTTTCATTTACTAATTGAGAAAAATGAGCCTTTAAAATATTATTAGAAATTATTTCCTAATTTATGAAGAATTTTTAATTTTTTAAAAAGTTAGTCTCTAAACAAATAATAGAAAGATTTTTTTAATTAAATTAAAAAATGTTTAACTTAATTTTGAAAATGGTTTCATTTTAATTTTAGAAAATATTTTTCTAATTAAGGTTAAATAATTTCTGATTATATTATAAATAAATTTCCTATTGGATTAGAATTTCTTAGTCAATCAAATTTGAGAAAAGAAAAAATCACAATTGTAAGAAGTAAGAAACATAATTTATTGAAAATTACTTTCAATTAAATTTTTGTTTAAAGAGCCAAGATAATTGAAAATAGTTCTAAATTGAATTTGAAAATTGTTTTCATATCAAGTTAAATATCTATTTAAAATAGTAATTTTAGTCATTCAGGAATCAATGAATTTAATCTAATTTAATTATCTAACAAGTTAGAAATATTATTTTAGATTATAAAGATAAATAACTAAAATCGATTAAGGCTTGATATTTTATGCATATAATTTGTATGTACATAAATTGCATATTTTAATATATGTTTGACAAATTGTATGCATGTTGTGTGTGTGAGAGAGAGACTGTGTGTGTGTGTGTGTAATATTTTACGTGCATTTTGTGTTTAATGAGAAGAATAAAATGAAATCCCTCGTTAAAATATTAAATATATGTTTTAAACATATAAGAATAAACAAAAGTTCTATTTATTGTTAGGATTGTTGAGTAAATTCAAAGTTGCTTTAACCTGAATATATTTAGTCTTATAATAATGGCTTAACTAAATTTGTGAAATTTGGATGAGAAAATTCATAATCACATAAATTTAGAGGCAAAGTTAGGAAAAACATATAAAATATTTTTTAGAAAGAGTTGTCACCTAATAACGGATATAAAAATCACAAGAGATGTGATTGGTAAAGTTGTTGTCTACCTAATTTTAGTTAATTTGTTGAGTAAATTGAAGGACAACTAAATTTGAATGAGATCCTATTCCACTAGAGATATTAGGGTAATGTCTCATAATAGTAGTAAGGACTATTATTTTAAATAAAATAATAAGAGTAACCAAATTAATGATTAAAGTTCTAATCTCAATTGGTTGTTATGACATATAATCAATTACGTACTTTTCTTACATTTTTTATTTTATTACGAATACAAATTACCTTTGTTTAATATAGTTGATACTAAGTTGCTAGTAAACCAAATTTCTTAGATATAGCTTAAGTTTGAGAAGAGTTCTCAAAGTTAGATAAAATAAATTAAGTCTATTATGCGATTTTGCTAGTAATCCATGTCAAACATTTGATGACAAAGTTTGAAAGATATGTCAATGTCATATAGATGACAAAAAATGGTAACAATTTAAGCTGACTAATATCCAATAAACTTTAATGACAACATGTAATATGTATGTTAATACCATAATAGTAAGATGCAAAAGGTTGCATGAAGTATAGCTAAATGCTATAGTATCTTGATAGGATTATTTCACTTAATTTTGCCTCTTAAAAGCATAAAAATGGACTACAATTGAAGGCATTGACTTAGATATGATAATAGTTGTAATTAGAAGCAAAATTGATTGCACTAATTTTCTTGTCAATATGAGATGTGATAAAGATCGTATATATTTCTAATTCATGCCTTTGAGTATTTGATACTGAATTTGAATTCAAAATTCAAGGCATGATGAGAAATATGTTGTTAAGTAAACGTCGTTGATAAAAGTTTGTGCAAATAGTTTGTATGTGTTGGATCAGGTGAGACTTATACTTAACATAAGTAACAAGAATACAAAGTTGGATAATTGAGGCTATCCTTTTATGTCATCTTAGTTAAATTAATATGATGATAATTATAAAGTTATGTACAATGATACATATATTATTTTGATTATTTACTTTGTTCTATATGTATTATAGTATTTATTTTATTGCTTATTTTTATACGTATATTTGTTTGTATTTATTTATTTTACTAACTATTGGTATTATTATCCTTAAGTTATTATTATTAGTCTTTATCTTGTTCTATCTATATTTTATTATCTATTTTATTAGTTTTATATTTTTTATTTGTAAGTATCTAATTATTTTAAATTGTATCATTATTGTTATAATTACTATTATCCTTTTTATTTTTATTTATTTTATTTTTATTATTACTTCTATTGGTTTAATATGGTTTTATTATTTTTATCTTTATCTCTATTTTTATTTTTATTTTATATTGCATATATTATATGAATTTTTATCTTTTTATTCTAGTTTTGATTTTTTTATTTTCTTCAAGTAGTTATCAAATATCAACAACTTATTTCTTTTTGTCTTTTTGTCTTTTTATCTTTTCTCTATGGACTATTAAAAATAGTCTCTCTATCAGTTAAGGATAAAGCTGCGTACTTCTAGCTCTCACCGAACCCTATGGCTCAGTAGGACTTCTACTGTGATGCTACTGTTGTTGTTGTTATTGGATGTATGAGATGCAATAATAATTTATAAAATGATGATACCTATATTTTGTTAAATTTTCTATTGACTTTATATGATATATTCATGTGTATTACATGAAATATTGAGTTACAATTTTAAAAAGTTCAAATTATTTAAATTTAAGCATGGAGAATGTCAAAGTACTTCAATGAGATCAATATGGTGAGATACAAATTTTTTTGTTATCCATGGAGAATCAGCTTCTCCAGTGAATATCTTCATAACTAAATTTTATAATAATACAAATTTTGTGTAAGAAGAAAAACACAATACGAGATATTGTAAAATGTAATTTTTATTTCTTTTGTACCTATGCCTAACACTATAATTTACTTTTGGTAGTTCTTAATAAATGAATTGGCAAGGTTTCATATTACGCATGAAATGGTAAGACTTTGAAAGAGTCAAAGTTGACGATTTTATGATGTGATGCTTAGTTGAAGCAGATATTATCCATTTAATTTTGGAGTAAATTAGATGATAAAAGGTTAAGATATCCAAAAAGTTTGATATAATCTTATAACCTATTGAACAAAATATTTGTTTCAATATATACTTAGAGGATAATAATTCTCAATATAGTAGTGAGAATTAAACGAAAATTGAAAGTTTCAATTATCATGAAAATACATCAAATTGAAACTAGTGTTTTTATTGATATATTTGACGTATAGTTGAAAGGCTATACGATGATGAAAGATTTACTTTCATAATAAATTCAAAGACTATATATTTGGAGATGATTGTGAATTTATTATATCTGCAAGAAATTTATTGAGAATATAGTTGTCATCTTCAGTAGGAGAATATAAGGACATATTGCTTATAGAAAATAATAATTCATATTTTCAATTGTTGAATTTATGATTGTCCAATAACAACTCTTATTGGATATGACAAGTAACAATTTAATTATAGAAATTAGATCGATTATAAGGAAGTTGTTCGCCTATTCTAGTCTAAATACATGGATAATCTACTAAAGATGTTTAGTATTTGGTATATATGATATTTATGAAGTATTAAAGATAACTATTATTCTGTGCATAAGTTGATATTTAAGTTCAAAGTTATATAGATATTAACCCTAAAAGTAAATTTTTATTATGATAAATTTTAATTATAACAATATTATTTTGAGATTGGAAAGGTTCCAATATAATATTAATTGCCAATTAAGACCAAAAAAATATTTTATTTAGTAAAAATGATTAGGAGTTCTTTAATGAGCTTTGTATAATTATTTACATTAATTGAGATAGTAATGTATCATAGTTGCGATTTGCATCATGTTTTAAGGTTCAATTTGTTAGGTATTTAGTGTTAATTTGAGTGTTTAATGTGTATTTATGTTTTAATTGTGTTAGTTTATGTGTTTATGTGTTTTTATGGGTTAGTATGAGTTTTTGAGCTTAAATGTTATATTTTTGAGGTACCTTGATGTGTTTGTTAATGTTTCAAGGTAAATGGCAAAGAACGGGGAAGTTTCAAAGAGTTTCGGGCTAAAACCATGACCCACGATCGTGGCATCGTGATAGAAAGAGGCGAGCTGATAGGACACAGGCCACGATCTTGACAGAGAGCTCTGAACCAGGCCACAATGGTGCACTTTGGGCCACGATCGTAACAGAGAGGGTTAGGTGCTAGCCACAATCATGGCAGGCAGGCCCACCATCGTGACCTGCATTGGGTAGACACAAAAATAGCTAAAAACTGTCAAGTTTTGGGGGGCTTTTCAGACCGTTTCGTCCCTGAATCAACCCTAGGGCTTAACGAGATATAAATAGAACATTAAAGAACAGAAGAGCAGCCTTTTTGCATCAATCAATTCTAAAACCCTAGAGAGCATATCGAGAGATTTGAGGAAGGAGACGAAGGAAGAGAGATACAGAAAAGAAGCTTGACGCAAAGTATTTCTTGGAACAGGTGGTTTCCTACCGTTGCTGCCTCCACTAGTCTGTTCCAACAGTATTTTCCGTCTTTATTTCAATTTTATTGATGTATATAATTGGGATAGTCGTTGACAATAGTTGTTATTGAATATCGATTTTTGTCTAAACTCACCTTCGGGATTTTGATCTTTGAGATTAATGAATTTTGATTTATTATGCTTTCATTGAGTTATTTGTGATTCAATATCTGTGCTTAATAATTTGGTAATAAATTGAGAGGTTAAACCAAGTGAATATCATCAAATTGGGTTAACGAAAGTTAGGTAGTTTGATATACAAGAATTGAATCAAACAGGTAAAATCGTGTAACGAGAGATCAAGCATAGGTTTTCGATAGGTTATTAGACAGATTCAGAATTAATTTAGGTTTCGGGTAAATTGGAAATCGAGAGATTACAATTCCATAATTTAAATTAAGGATTATAAATTAGGGTTAAAGGTTATAACTCGAGAGAGAGTAATCCACTCTAAGACCGTTTAGACCAGTAATTCGATAATTGCATAATCAATTAGATTTTTATTAAATTTAGATTAAAACCCCTTTCTCTTAATTAGTAGTTTCTAGGTTGTGAAAATTTGCTATTTTTTTTATATTTTATGAGTTCAATTCTTGATGTTGATTGTTTGATTGGTTAATTTCTACATTAGTTGTTTATTTTGATTTATTGTAAAATTTAGTCAAGGCTTAGATTTTAGGATTAGATTAACCTACTCGCGAGAATGATACCTTATATACTATGCGAACGACCAGTGTGCTTGCAAAAATATCGAGGTTATAAATATTAAAACTTAGCATACGTAACCGAGCGATAAAGTTTTTGGCGCCATTACTGGGGAGGTGATAATTTAGTTCTATAGTTTAAGGCATTAGATTAGTTTCTAATTTTTATATTCGGTTCTTTCGTTTCATTTTAGAAATTATGCTCTTACATGAACATAAGAGTCGCGAAAGGTTCGAGTCGTGCAGCGGAGACGTTAGATTTAGATATTACTCGACTAGAATGAACCTTTAGGAAAGCTCAGCGAGAAGAAGAAGAAGAGATCGGAAAATCAATAATGGCCGAGGAGTTTCAACAGAATATGGATCAGGAAACGAACCAAAGATGACAATAAAGGACCCTGATTGTAACATCCCGTTTCCAGAGAACGGGTCGGACCAGAGAAACGGGTCCAAGTGTGGTAAATCAACACATCTCATG
>JANZXP010000195.1:17527586-17553208 GCA_027576715.1 Erythroxylum flavicans | reverse complement strand
TATTGAGGTCCTCTCCCCCCCCCCCCCCTTCTCTCTCTCTCTCTCCAATTTTTTAATTTAACTCCTTCACAGTCTTTTGTCATCTTCACATTGAATTAAGAAAACCTTCACATTTCTCCCCATCCTTATATTTGAAGACCTAAAATGCACTAAGAGCCTATAAAAGATAACTTTTATAAGACTTTGGGATCTGAAATCATTAGGAAAGTTTAAAGGGACTATACTTTGGTACGGATCTCTTCATCCTATTAGTGTATGTTCTCTAAGGAATTCTCGCCCAATAGCTTCTTGTCTTTAAGTAAGCCAATGCCCTTACAAACCTGGGTTCCCAATAGCGGCTAGTTAAAGACAACATTAAGAACCTTGATATCCTATTTAAGAGAGAACAACTCATACTTAAGCTTGATTTTCTTATATTTATCTTTGGAAGAAGTAGGCTTGAGGAAGTTAGTTGGACCACTTTAGTTAAGGCTTAAAGAGGCTCAAAAACTTACTTTGCTTGATATGAATCTAGATCAATATGATTCATTAGGTTAGAAGGAGTGGTCTTATAGGTTTAAAGAGGCTCTGTGTAACTCTTTTCTTTTTCTTAGTAATATCACCCTTGTTCCCAATCATAAAGACAAGCTTTTGTATTTATCCCTATAAAAAAACATATACAAATTAGTCAATTCTCATATTAGCTATATAACTTGCAATGATCTATATATGAGAAACCTATAGGTCCATTAATTTGTAATTAGCCTCTAATAGAAGATCCTCCTCTAGCCATTCATCATTAAGAGAAAAGGAGATTCTCATAATCCATCAAAGTTTGTGCATATGAGTTTAAAAGAGCATTTTCTCTTATTAAAATCTAGGTTCACTTCCCCTTAGGTCTATCTAAACCCCTAACTGCTTTCTTTTATTAAGGATAAGATTAAGAAATTATTCTTCCATTTATGGGCATTTTTTGGTTGTTTGTTCATATTCATCTTAGTTTCAAAATTCAAACTATACTAAATGGGAAGTTTTCTTAAAGGTCAGATTTAGTGCATAAACCAAAACAACTTTAAGGACAGTTTAATATTCTTTAAGTGTTAAACTACTTAAAAGGAAGAAATAAGATACCAAGAATCAGAATGAAGTTGACTAAGAGACATATATATCTCTCATCTCTTATAAGGTTAGTAATAAAAATTATTAAGTGGAAGTCTAATCCTACACTTAAAACTATCATAGTACATTCTAACTTTGTTAGGTCTAAGGAGCATGTCCTCTTGAACAAAGAGGGCATCCAATACTTATATAAGAAAGAATGAGGTAATATGTCCTTATTCCCTCTAAATCATTTTCTCTAACTATATAGCTTTTGACTTCAAATATTGTCATTGTTCTACTTTAAGGAATTGTGATCTAAATTGCCTATTCTTTACCCTTCTTATCAACTTGCTGCTACTAAAAATCCTAGACTTCTTTCCAAAGATACTGGTGCTAGAACTTGACTTATTAAAATAGGATATCTTAACATAAAAGGAACATATATAAAAACTCAAGAAGGGACATATTGAGAAAGAGATCGGCTTCTAAGTTAGGAGTTTGAGTTTAAAATTTGGAGAACTTTAAGATGAATTTTTTAGCTTCTCGAAATTGGTAAAGGTTTGGTGGATAAGAGATGATAGACATTTAACTTTCCTACTTGTTTTCCCAAGTACTGCAAGTTCACAGGTCGTCTTATAATATACTTGGTATTGAATCCCACAGGAATTATGTAGTCACCTTAGTAGTTTAAATTAAACTTTAGTTGAGTAATTAATTAACGAACAATTAAAAACAATCAAAGTAGCAACTGGGAGAAAAAATTACAGAATTAAGGTTGCTAAAAACAAGAGGAATGAATGTTGAAATTGGAAATTTTGAATTACTAAAGTTAGGATTACCCTTATTACCCCATGCAATCTTTCAATTTTTGTCAATATGATTGTGTTTAGTCCTAAGTATTTTTCTAATGTCTCAGCCCTTTCTCTCTCAATACTTGGACTGAAAAATCCCAAAATAATGATTAAAATCTAGCATGTGATCTCTCAACCTCCATTCCTAAACTAATCGTTAATTAGATTTGATTACCACGTTGGACAGCTACATCACATCACATATCTCTATGTAAATGATGAAGTAACTTGATAAATGGAATGTCCTATATGAATGCCCACTCTCATGGTACACTCACAACATATTTCTCAACCCCCATGTCTCTATGTAGACTAAGCATGAGCATCTAAATACCATAAACACATGTAAATGATCATAACATTGCACAAAGTGAAGTCTTACATGGGTTGAGTAAAAATAATCCTAAAACAGCCTAGCAATCCATCAAACACAACTCAATCATCATCAATACAGGTTCCAAACTTCTACCCATACAATAAACAAAAATAAATCAAAGAAAAAGATGAGAAGAAGATGGGAAAAAGAAGCTTATTGCATGAGGAAGCAAGCTGGAAATCTAGACAACTTTGGTGTAGCCTTGGAATCTTTAGTGTTCTCCTCCAATGTGCAGCTCTAAATGCCTCCTTTCTGGCCCTCGTTTGTTCAGCTATGTTCTCCTACAAAAATCCCCTATTTTTGGCCTCCTTTCCTTATTTTTATGTAGCCCTAAATCACTCATCACGTGGCTGGTACACCAAACCTGGACAGCTGTCATTTTTGCTCCCCTTTCTCATGTTTTTGTCACCTTTTCTCCTTATGCCGACCCACTCACATACTTTATCTCTTGTCCTGGCTTGCCCTCCTAATTTTGTGCAGTTAATTGTCCTTAAAACATGGTTGGCACACAAATTTTGTGCCAACCAAGTACTAGTCACAACCGTGACCACCAATGTCAAATTCTTATTATAATGTCCTAAATGTTATTCTATGTTTCCTTCACTCAATTGCTTCATTTAACCTCCCAATAAACCATGAAAATAAGCACTTAATCATACCTTGAAACGTGCCAATTAATACACACAATGAGACTTATGCATGCACACATTGAATGCAATGGTAAGGTTAACACACCAACTTACACAAAATTAATGTACAAACATACTAGAACATAATTAAACACTAATACAGCCACTTGCAACGTAAAATTACCTAAAACAAGCATAAAATATACACATTCATGCAACATTAAAATGAAAAACCTAGTTCATATGTACTTTCCATGTAGTAGTCACACATCAAATATATGTAAATCTACACTTATTAACTCCCCCACACTTGAATTTTTTCTTGTCCTCAAGCAAAACAAAATACAAAACTAAAAACAATTTGATCGAGTTGTTGATGTGTGTAAGTTTTAATTAATTAACCTTGATAATTCGTAAGCGCACGAGTCGTTCGCGTAGTACCTAAAGTGTCGATCCCACGAGGAGGGATAATCTAATCCTAAAATCTATGGCCAAAATAAATCGCAGAAATTTAAAATGTAACGAAACTAAAACAAGAATTCAATTCAATCAATTTAAGAATCAATAAGGAAAATATTAACAATTTAGCAATTGCAACACACACTCAAGAATCAACCTAAGGAACTACTAATTGAGAGAAAGGGAATTTTACCTATCTTTAATGCTAAACTAATCGATTATAAATTACTGGATTATTGGTTCTAGACGATCCTAGAGTTGATTACTCACTCACAAGTTATAATCATTAACTCGAATTTATAAATCCTAATCAGATTGTGGAAGTTGTAATTTCTCAATTAACAACCTATCCAAAACCCTAATTGGATATGAAGTTGTCTAATAATCTATCGGAAACCTATGCAAGATCTCTCTTCGCATAATTTACCGATTCGATTTAATTCTTGTTACATTAAATTACCTAACTCTTGTTAGCCCAATTTAATTATCTTTTATTCAATTCAGCCGCTCAGTTTATCACCGAATTATGTAATTGCAGAAATTAAATCACAATAAATCTAGTAAAACATAAAAAATCAAATTTCATTAAATCAAAGATAAAACCCCGAAGGTGAGTTTAGAATATCATCAACTTCCAAAAATCCTATCATCAACTATTATTCCAATTCTATACAATAATAAAATAGAAAATAATAGGAAATACGAAATTGAACAGATGAAGGGAGGCAGTGACGTCGGAAAAGTCCTGATTCGGGAATTACGTCGAGTCAGCTTCTTCTCCTTTTCTCTCTTCCTTCTTCTCTTTCTCTATCTCTCGATAATTCACTCTAGGGTTTCTCCCAAAAGTGGCCGACACAAAAGCTGCCTCTCCTCCTTTGTCTTATTCTTTAAATACCTTTTGTGTTCTAAGTAGCCCTAGGTTTTTTTGGGGTCAGAAAGGTTCAAAAATCCCTCGAAACTTGACTTTTTTTAGTGTCTGGGCGTCTGCCCGATGCAGGTCAATATCGTGGCCTTGCATGCCACGATCGTAGGCTATATCTGAGCCTTTTGTCACGATCGTGGCAAGCAAGCCACAATCGTAGGCCATGTCCTAGGCTTTTGTCATGATCGTGGGCTAACTCTAGTGCTTCTGTCACGATCGTGGGTATATGTGTCACGATCATGGGCCATTGTTGCTACCCAAATGTCTTTGAAACTTCTCTGTTCTTCGATGTTGACCCTGAAACACTAACAAACACATCAAGGTACCTCAAAAACATAATAATGAAGCTCAAAGCCTTGTACTAACCCATAGAACACTTAAACCATAAATAATTAACAAACTAACACAATTCTAACCTAAACACAAACCAAATGATTGAATTAACAATTAAATACATATCAAACTAAACTCTAAAACACAATGCAATTAACACTTATCACAATTCAAAACATAATGCACACATTACACCAAACATGCACACTCGCAAAACATGCAACTGTATGATAGTGGCACAATGGCGATAATCTTAAAGAAATATTTCAATCTTAAATGTAATCATCGAACATAATCCAACATTTCAACTCATTAATTCATGATCAAATGAAACGAAATAAATATACAAGTCAATCAAGATAATTATAACCTATCCTTATATTTATGTCACTTGAATAAATGCATTTATGAATATCAATCAAATAGAAAGGTATTCTATTACTTAGTCACCCCTATGAAAATTATAGCTACTATACAAAGATCGGTAAGCTTTTATTTCATTAACACACATTTTTTAATCATGTTTTTAAAGCTAACTTAGTCTTTTAACGCAAAGGCAAACATCTGTGATGAATGTCCCCTAATTACTCAACTAAGTCAGCTTATATATATATATATATATAGACAAACATTTGTGATGAATGTCCCCTGGTTACTCAGCTATATCACCCTTCACAGCTGGTTACTAGCTCTATTCTTAACCCTTTTTGGGCCAGCGGAATAACTATCCATTTACACAAACCTCTCTTTCTTTTTTCTCTTTTTTTCACATTTTAACCTACTTCATTTCTTTGTAGCTTTTCAATTTTTATAAAAGACTACTTGTAACTTCCTACCAGTTTAATTGATTCTAATCGTAAATACATCCATCACGTAACATCAAATATAAAAATAGGTTCTATATCCTAATTCACACGCAAATTTACCTCAATTCTCAACCAAACACAAATTCATAAGCTAAAATACTTTCATATGCTAAATAATCACATTTAAAATTAATTTCATCCTCATTCGAATATGCCATTGATTCACTATCGATAGTGGCATATAATGCAAATGCACACAATACTTGAAAGACAGTTATGCCTATTGACACAAAATCATGCAAAATCATACAAAATAGGGAAAATTTGGGGAGTTAAATAAGACACAATATGTAATGCAAAATTGCATACCACTCCCCCACACTTAAATGACACATTGTCCTTAATGTGTGGAAGTGGTGCACAATGAAACAATCAAACACACAATTGGCATACAAAAGCAGAAATAACAATAATAAAAGATAAAGGGCACAAGAAAGCTTATTCAATGGGACGACAGTAAAGGTACCATTGTTGGAAAGTGTACTCCCTTAACATAGCTCCCTTGTTCTCATTTTTTGTCTTCCTACAGTCACACATAAAATTTAAAAGCATTAGTAAAATAAAGCACAAAACATAAAACACACCAAACTATAAAAAAAAACTTATGCTAGTTTTTATAGTCATTAGCAAGACATTTTAGCCTACACTTGGATCACTAGAGGGGTTGGAGAGACAACTTCTCTCATTCTTTGGGCAATTGGCCACTAAAATAAGGCTTACAGCGGTGGCCATTCACTTTAAAGATTTCTCCATACTTATTTTCTAACTCTAACGCTCCGGATGGATAAACATTAACTACTATAAAGGGGCCACTCCATTGAGATTTTAATTTTCCTGGGAACAGATGAAGTCTCGAGTTAAATAGTAAAACCATATCCCCTGCATAGAAGTCCTACTTGAGATGTGCATCATGCCACTGCTTTATCTTTTCCTTATATAATTTTGCATTTTGGTACACTTGCAGCCTTAATTCTTTCAACTCATTCAATTGAAGCTTTCGTTTTTCCCCAGTTGCTTTTTCATCTCAGTTTAGGGCCTTAATTGCCCAATACACCTTATGCTTTAATTCTATCAATAAGTGACAAGCCTTTCCATAAATCAGTCTATAAGGTGTCGTACCAATGCTTGTCTTAAATGCTGTCTGGTAGGCTCATGCTGTCTGGTAGGCTCGAACTGCATCATCCAGTTTATTTGCCCAATCTTTTCTTGAAGAGTTGACGGTCTTTTCTAAAAAAATTTTCAGTTCTCGATTGACGACCTCAACTTGGCCACTTGTTTGCGGATGGTACGGTTTTGCTATCCTATGTTGCATTTCATATTTTTTCAATAATGTTTCAAAAGGATTACTGCAAAAATGGGTACCTCCATCATTGAAGATGACCCTTGGCACTACAAACCTATTGGTTATCTTCTTAAGGAACTTTTGCACCACTCTACCATCATTTGTTGTAGTTGTCATCACCTTAGCCCATTTTGACACATAATCTACACCAACCAAAATATATTTGTTTCCATATGAAGACGAAAATGGCCCCATAAAATCTAACCCCCAAACATCAAAGACCTCAACTTTAAGTACTGCTATCATCGGCATTTCATCCCTCTTAGATATATTCCCTATCCTTTGACACCTGTCACATTTTTTTACCCATTCTTGTGCATCTTTAAATAATGTTGGCTAAAAGAACCCACACTTTAGTACTCTAGCTATTGTTCTATTAGCCCCATAATGTCCAACATATGTTGAATTGTGACAGTGAGTCAAAATAGCATAAAACTCATCGTCTGGAACACATCGCCTCAATAAGCCATCAGCGCATATTTTAAACAAAAGCAGCGCTTCCCATATATAATGCGAACAATTAAAAAGAAACTTCTTCCATTGTTGGTACTTAAGATCAAAGGGTAAGATACCACTCGCCAGGTAGTTCACAATATCTGCGAACCATGATACATTAGATGCATTTATCCACATTAAAGCCTCGTCAGGGAATTGTTCATTTATCTCCAATTCAACCTAAAATTCCTTTCTTCCTAGTCTAGATAAATGATCTTCCACCACGTTCTCTACTCCCTTCTTGTCACGAATTTCCATATCAAACTCTTGTAGGAGCAAAATCCCCCAAATTAATCTAGGTTTGGCATCCTTCTTTGCAAATAAATGTCTTACTGCCACGTGATCAGTAAAAACAATGACTTTAGAGCCTAGCAAATATGATTGGAATTTATCACACGCAAACACCAAAACTAATAATTCTTTCTCTGTTGTTGTATAATTTAGTTGTGGTCCAGTCAGTGTCCTGCTCACATAATAAATAGCGTGTAATTTCTTCTCTTTTCTCTGGCCCAACACACATCTTATAGCATAATCACTAGCATTGCACATGAGCTCAAATGGAAGTGACCAATCTGGTGATTGTAGAACAGGTGCTGAAATCAATGCCTTCTTCAGCTTGTCAAAGGCATTCAAATAGTTATCATCAAAGATGAAAGGCATATCTTTGACCAACAATTGGGTGAGAGGTTTTGCTATTATGGAGAACTCCTTGATGAACTAGTGATAAAAGTTGGCATGTCCCAAAAATGCTCAGACACTACAGACATTGGAGGGTAATGGGAGTTTATCAATTTTTTCAATTTTCACCTTGTTAAATTCAATTCCCTCGCATGAAATTTCGTGACCCAAAACTATGCCTTCCTGAATCATGAAGTGACATTTTTTCCAGTTCAGCACCAAATTAGAGTCTTAACATCTTTAAAGAAACTATCTAAATTTTTCAAGCACTACTCAAAGGTGTCTCCAAAGACTGAAAAATCATCCATAACCACCTCCATTATTTCCTCAATCATAACCATAAAAATAGCCATCATGTACCTTTGAAAGGTCGCCGGTGTATTGCACAACCCAAATGGCATCCGTTTGTAGGCAAAGGTACCATAGGGACAGTAAAAGTGGTCTTCTCCTGATTTTCTGGATATATGAAGATTTGATTGTACCATGAATATCCATCTAGAAAGTAGTAGTAAGCATGACCTGCTACTCTTTCTATCATTTGATACACAAAAGGTAAGGGAAAATGGTCCTTTTTTGTTACAGCGTTAAGTTTTCGATAGTCTATACAAACCTGCCAACCTATAACGGTTCTTGTTGATAACATTTCTCCCTTCTCATTTTTTATTATCGTCATCCCACCTTTCTTTGGAACACATTGAATGGGACTCACCTATCGGCTGTCTGAAATGGGATAGACGATGCCTTCATCAAGAAGTTTAATAATTTCCTTCTTTACCACTTCCTTCATGTTTGAATTTAATCTTCGTTATCTCTCTCTCACCATTTTGCATCCCTCTTCTAAGTTTATCCGATGCATTACTACACTGGGACTAATACCTCTTATATCTAAAAGTTGCCATCCCAGTGTTTTCATCTTTTTTTCTAATTGTATCGACCACCTGCTTCTCCTAATCTTCATCCAACAAATTTGAAATAATAATTGGAAATGTGTTTCCCTTACCTAAGAATGTATATCTTAAATGTGCAGGTAAGGGATTTAATTCTAGTACAGGTGTTTTTCAATTGAGGGTGGGGTGGGTAGGTCTGTTCTGTCTAAAGACTCCTGTTGTGAGTCCTCTCCTGCCTCCTATTCTTCTTCACTCCCTTCTTCAATCTCGTCCTTGTCCTCTGCATGGGGTTATCTCATATATACTACCACTTATTTTTCTAATTCCTCCACACATTCGTCAATCAAATCAACTCTCATACGCACATTTCCTTCTCCTACAGTCTTGAGGGTTTTGTTTATGCTAAACTCCACTTGATCACCGCCAATCCTCAAGATGAGCTTTCTATTATGAACATCGATTAGAGCACTTCCAGTATTCACGAAAGGTCTTCCTAGTGTCAAAGACAATTACGATCTTCTGCTACATCTAGGATCACAAAATCAACTAGGATGATGAACTTATCAACCTTTACGAGCATGTCTTCCACCACTCCAAAGGGTTTCTTGATCGACTGGTCTACGAGTTGTATTAACATGGAAGTTGGCTTCATATTACCCAATCCCAACTTCTTGAAAATTGATAACGGCATGAGTTTTATACTTACTCCTAGATCATACAAGCATTTAGAAATTTCCAAATTGCCAACAGTGCATAGAATAGTAAAGCTTCCTGGCTCCTTGAACTTTGGTGGCAATTACTGAACTACAACTTTCGGTGAGAGACATTGTCTAATTGTCCTCCCAAGCACGCTTGTTAGTGAGGATATCCTTTAAGAACTTAGGGTACTTGGGCAAATTTTGTAATGCCTTCACCAAGGAAATGTTGATCTGCAGTTTTTTCAGCTTGTCCAAAAATTTTGAAAATTGGGCATCCACCTGATTTCGCTGCAGTCTCTGTGGGTATGTTACTTTTGGCATGTAAGGAGGAGGTGGTACATATGGTTTTTTCCTTTTCTTATTCTTGTTCCTTCTTCTCCTTCTCTTCAGTAACCGCATATTGATTACTCAGTTGACCTTATGCGATTTTCATGCCAAATAACTCTCCCGCTTCTCAGTTGTATTACTTTCAACTGCTCCTTCTGACTGGGTTCTAAAGAGCTAGGAAGGTTGCTTGGAGGTCTACTTACTAATGCTGTGGCTAGCTGGCCCATTTGCACCTCCAAATTATGAATGGACAACGCTTGATTTTTTAACATTGACTCATTCCATGCTTGAGCCTTCTTTTGTTCGTCCTCCGTCATCTTCATTCTTTCCCCTGGCCATTAAATTTAATGGTCACCATTTCAGTTAACTTATCCAGTTTAGACTCCAAAGCCTTATTAGAGTCTTGTTGGAATCCAGGTGGGTCTGGCTGCCTCACATTGTTTTTAGCAAAATTACTCCAAGAAAAGTTTGGGTGTTTTTTCCAACCCGGATTGTACATACTAGAGTCTGGATTGGTTGCTCTGTTCTGCATACCCATGTAATTTTCCTGCTCCAATCCTTCATTGTTTAATAGGTAACAATCTACTGTCATATGGTCATGTTGGTTGCAAAGTTCGCAGAACTGTTACACCGCACTTACAGAACTCGATGGAGCATTCATGTTGTGTAATTTCCTTATCAGTGTTGCAATCTGTGCTTGTATGGCTAATGGTAACTCAGTTGATGCAACCCCTTTTTGCTCCTTCATTTGATATGGCCTAATTCTTTCAATTGACCACAGACAGTTATTAGTCACGATATCTTTAAGAAGATCATACGCGGCATCAATAGTTTTCTACATCAACAAATCTCCCATTGCGGCATCTATTGTGCTCCTTGTTGTCGCTGTAATTCCATTGTAAAAAGTTTGCAATAAAAACTCTCTTGGCAAGTTATGATGGGGGCAACTCCTCTGTAACTCCTTAAATCTCTCCCAAGCTTCATAAAGAGACTCCCCATCATACTGCTAGAAGGTTATGATCTCCTTGATGATTCTTGTGGTCTTGGTCAATGGGAAATATTTAAAAAGGAAAGTCTAGACCAACTGATCCCATGTTCTCACAAATTTGGGGGTCAAAGAATTTAGCCATGCCTTCGCTCTATCTTTTAAAGTGAAAGGAAACAATCTCATCCTGAGTGCATCCTCGGATAATCCATTGTATCTTAATGTACTACAGATTTCTAAGAAATTCGCCTGGTGTGCATTGGGATCTTCATGGGGTAGACCATAAAATTGCTCATTCTGCTGGAGGATTGTCACCTTTTCTCCTTATGTTCACCCACTCACATGCTTCTTCTCTTGTCCTAGCCTGCCCTCCTGATTTTGTGCAATTAATTGTCCTTAAAACATGGCTTGCACACGACTTTTGTGCCAGCCAAGTTTTTAAGTCACGGTTGTGACTAGTAAGGTCACAACCTCACAACCGTGACCACTAATGTCAAATTCTTATTATAATGTCTCAACTTTTATTCCATGCTTCCTTCACTCAATTGCTCCATTTAACCTGCCAACAAACCATGAAAATATGCACTTAATCATGCCTTGACACATGCCAATTAATACACAAAATAACAATACACACATTGAGACTTATATATGCACATATTAAATGCAATGGTAAGGTTAACACACTAACTTACACAAAATGTATGTACAAAGATACTATAACATAATTAAACAGTAACGTGGCCACATGCAACGTAAAAATACCTAAAACAAACATAAAATATACACAATCATGCAACATTAAAATGAAAAACCTAGTTCACATGTACTTTCCATGTAGTAGTCACATATAAAATATATGTAAATCTACACTTATCAAAAGAAGAGGGTAATTTTTTAATGATTTTTAACAATTCAAATTCATTGTTTTAGGACGACCATATCGAGAGACCTTTTCACTCTTTAAAATCCTCGTCTCAATTTTTTTGTTACTCAAAATCTCTTTTTCCTACTTGAACTCTTACAACCATTAAAACATTATCTAGCGTTTCTGTGAAAAGTAAGCTAGCATGCAACATAATTACTATTAAGTCATTTCATTTAACTTGAATTAATAATGTTAACTATATATGAAATAGATCTTCATGTCGATTTAATTCCTTACATCATATGTTGATTAAAATTTAGGAGAAATTTGATATTAATATTTTAAATTTCATATTGGATCTATAAAGAAATGATACAAAATTAAATTTCATACTTTGTCTATCGAGAAATGGTACAAATTTATGTTATATCATACTAGGTTATCATAATAGGTTGTACCGTATAATTTTGAATTGTACTGGAATACTAAAAATATTAGATCAAATTTTAAAATAAAATTTGAATGGATAAACACAAAAATATTTTGATGTTTAAATATTTTTAATAGTTATTATGTCAAAAGAAATAATCGAGTATTTCTTCTTTTTAATATATGCGAAATATTTTTTGATTAATTGAATTTTTTAGCATTATAACTTATTTTGTTCGGGTTAATATTTATTTCTGATTTTATAAATCTATTTTTCTTTACTTTTCTTTTCTAATTTTCTATTTCATTTCTTTTTTTCTTGTTAGTGAATAATTTGTCCACTCCATAGATGAAATTTAGCCATAAATTTTATCAATTGTTTGATTCTTGATTATCGAATCTTGTTCTTTTTTCCAAATTAATCCCGCGTATACATATGATTTAGAAGAATAGATATGCAATTCATGTACAACATCCCTTTCTTTTATCAATGGTTCTACTAATTAATATGTTTCCACAAATAATTAAAATTCAATTCCTTAATCTATATCTTCAATTTTTGGAAACTTATAAAGCTCTTATGTTAAACCCCGATCAATAAGCCTATAAATCCGCAGCGGATTCAGTAATGTAGGTGACAATAAGAGCTCGTTGTCATTATGTTAATAAAAAATGGCTTGGATTTGTTGTTTGCTTACTGACTTCATATAATTCAAAAAACAGTGGTTTTCTCGAAACTAGTAAATGAAATTATTGAGATGATTTTTGAAATATTTTTTAATTTTAATTATGAAAAAAGACTAAATTTTAATTATATAAAAATTGACTATTTTGTATATTTAAAAAATAGTCTGAAACTAAAGTCGATATTGGTGAGTATTGATCCTATACCACCGTAATACCAAATTGGTGTAAACTTTGATAAAATGTTTGCAGCTTTAACTAATATATAATGATTATTTAGGCTTATCTCTTGTATTTAGATAACATGTCCTAAATCTCGTTTCACATCCCATGTCCCGGGAATCTACTGACAACATGTTTCTTGGGTCATCTCTTGGCACACACCTCCTTTTGAAAATGAGATCCTCTGTTCTCGTTAGGGTGTTCTAACTTTGTGCCATTTAATTTTGTCCACCTATTTTTATAGATCTCACATAAATGTGTAGATGATATTTAATAAAAATGATTATCTGGAACAGGTTAACCAAAATTGAGGGTATGTGCCCCCTTCCCTTGTTACATTCCTGTCACAGTTACGTCTCTATGCCTGTGGATAAACCTTTGAAAGATGGACGCATATGGAAATTAGCTGGGATCCCTAACTGACACTCTAATAGGAAACTGACCTTAGCATCAGTGTATCTATGTTTGAGCTACTTCCAGTGCTATTTTGCTGGAACACTTGGACTACCAATCAGAAAGACTAGTCTGCAATGCTATAACTCAGCTTCTTACATGGAAATTTGAGTTCAGGTGCATTCTTTTTGAGTATGAAAATAGGAGATTGAGCTATTGCCCCAGAGGCGGGTTCAAACACGGTAAATAGGCATATGATATGTGACAGCGATTTTGTCACTCACTTTCAGCTATTAGTGAGGATGATTCGTTGGTATTAAGGTTGTCATTATTAACTAAGGCCTCTAATGAATCTGACAAATTTTCTAACGAGGAATCAATAAACACAATTACTATTTCTTCTGTATCTACAAAAGGTTAGAAACTGATTTTTGTTTAGGGGAGTTTATGCCATAATATGTACAACTTCAGCACAAAAAACTACAACCCCTTAGCAATTGATTATAGAAATTGTAGTATCAAGAGTTAGGTATGTTCCAGTAACCTTCTGTCCCTTCGTATCTTAATGCTACCTTCTGTCCCTTCGTATCTTAATGCTACTAACAAGTCTGCACCTCAGTGGTTGATTTGAAACTTCTTTACCAAGACATCGAAGGGTACCTGATAGGTAATGCAAGATTTATCCACCAATCAAAAACATGGTTGTAACAATTTTAAAAGTGGGGATGGTTAACCCGTTGAAATCTACCCGTTGATATGAAAAGATGAAGCACCTTGTTCAATCAGATGGATATAACAGTCACTGAAGGAAAGATATCGAGGAAATAGAGGCTTTGGGTAAATATTACAGATAGAGCATTTAGGTATTAGATAAAAATTAAGGTTATGTATTGTTATTTTTTTGTTTTAATAGTTTTGTAATAAATTAAAATTTTGAACATTTTATTAATATTTTAGCAATTTTGGCTAGTATTCAATTAAACAAAGTTTAAGATTGTAAATATAATTTACCCATTTGAAATGATATACTGTATTATAGTAATACCAAACTAGGATAAACTCATACATTATTCGTTACTTGGACTGATATATTTCTATTAGTTAGGCCCATCTCTTCAAGTCAGACAACACATGTCCTGGATCTCTCTTCACAGACCATGTCCTAGGTCTCTCCTGACAACATATTTCTTGGATCATCTCCTGATGCACATTTCCTTCCCTAGCTACATCACTGCAATAGAGTGCCTCTCATTGCCTGTGGACAAAACCTTTGAAACATGAAGTTGGTTGGGATCTCTGACTAATACTCTAACTGGGGACCAACTTTAGCATCAATGAATCTATGTTAGAACGACTTCCAACACTATTTTCTTTTGCAGGAATACTTAAACTAGCAGTCACAAAGCCTTTGTAAGTCTGAAAAGAAATCATCGATGGAAGATCCACTAAAGAATATTATAAGTTTGTACATATATCAAATATGTATAACTAGATAAGTAGAATCAAGAGTACTAAAGGTAAAATCTTTTGAGTTTAGCATACGCATCGGCATTCCTCTGCCTATCCTACTACATCTCTTTGCTGGGTTTTTGGTGGAATGATGATAACAGTTATTGATATAAAGGATTTCAAGTGGAATCCTAGTATTACCTTCAATGACCAATAATAAAGTGCAAAGTCGTAAAAAAGGAAATTAAGTATCTTATTGTTCAAGGAAGTGCTAAGCTCAATTATTCTAAGAGA
Source organism: Erythroxylum flavicans (assembly GCA_027576715.1). Classification (NCBI taxonomy): domain Eukaryota; kingdom Viridiplantae; phylum Streptophyta; class Magnoliopsida; order Malpighiales; family Erythroxylaceae; genus Erythroxylum; species Erythroxylum flavicans. Next base: position 17,537,941 of record JANZXP010000195.1, on the reverse strand, counting down.
CATTTGTTTGTCACTGAACTTACTATAAATTTAAGTGTGTCAATGACTTTTTTTATATATTAGTGGAGTTAAAAGACCCTTATTTCTAATGATATCTATAATCTGTGGAGAAGTTATTCAAAGAAGTGACATAAAATCTCACAATAGAACAACATCATCTAATAAAAATTATACTAACATGTGAGATTGAGAGAAGTTTAGAAGTATTAACCTTATCTATAATTCGTAAAAAGATCGTTTCTAAATGACCCACATAAAGAGAAAAATAAAATATATAAATAAAATACAACAAAATAATAAAAAATATATATAAACCAAAAACTAAAAAATAAAATAAAAACATAGATAATAATAATAATAATAATAATAATAAGTCATCCGTCAAAGTATCTTGCAAAAAAAAAAAAGATTCACATTTTTTTTGTCTCAAAGGTTTAAAGGATTCTCTTCATTTGACATTTATTTTGAAAAGTATACATCACAATCCTTAAATGTTTTTTTTTTGTTTTTGTTGAGACACTATATTCCATAAATTTGAGAAAGTAATTAGAATTGGAAAATTTCATAGTTTGTTATTTTAATATTAGTTAAGTTTTATTGTAGAACTGTTTCACTAAGACTTGATAAAAATAAGTGCTAAAGTATTTTCATATATTATCCTTTTATTGTACCTTTTCTTCTTATATCTTAATAAGAATTTTTTAAAAAGATGTAATATAATAACTAATTATATTTTGTTATAACTATATTAAAATATTCAAATTAGGATATAACAATCAAGTTAGATATTTGTGAGAAATTAATAAGGGTTTAAGTTCTTTAATTTATAATTTATAAAGATTAAAGATTTGATGACTATTCATATAATGTATTTTAATTTGCTATAATTCTAGTAACTATAAAGAAAATAATTACTGTGTGTTGTATTTGTTGAATCAATGATATTATACTTGGTCTCTTGCCGCCGGCATCCTCTCTCAGCTTGTTGCGGTATATGCAATAAGATCGATTAATACAAGAGGTCAAAAATGACAAATGCATAATAGACAAATTAATTATTTTTCTAATATGCCAATTAAGACCAGACAAATCACATAAGAATTCTTGCCTTTGTCTCACCTCAAAAGTCATTTCGTATTTGAACTTCAAGGAAACAACAGAAATCTACTCCTCCATTTCAATCAGCCTTGTCTGGTGTGTTTATGGTTCCACACAACAATTTCATTTACCATATGTATGGAAGCATTGCTGAAACATCATAGTGGGATTCAATCCTGCTCACTGTAGAATAATTACTATATATATTTTGTATTGAATTTCTCGAATCAATATCACTTAAATTTTATAATATGATTAACAAATAAAATATAATAATGCATAATCCTAATTCGTATTTTATTTTAATGCTTGATCTTTTTTTTTGTTTCCTTCAAACTGATTTTAAAATCAACCCATCTCAACTACCGTAGTTGCATAAGTATCTGATTTTTAACAGTACCTATACAACCTGTTGAAAGAATTCTACAATTATTATATAAAAGGTTAGTTAAGGAGTATTAGCTCTCTTAAAACCTAAGTCTATTTATAATAGACTTTTGGCATTTTAGTAATTTAATTGAATCAAAATTAGATTTAATTTCAATTAAAATTTAATTAGAATTAATTCTAATTAAATATTAATTATACCCAAATAAAGTCCAATCTTATGTTGATGCTTATTTATTAATTTTCTCATATTTAATCATAAAATTTCTCGAACTTTACAATTAAATCCAACTTGATTAAAATATCTTTTTCTCTCTTCAATTTGTTCTTTGTGTATGACCCATTTTGTTCTCAAATATGTTGATAATGGATATAAATTATGACCCTAATTATATTTATGATTAGATAAATTAAACTTCTTTAACTTATATTTAATTCTCTAATTAAAAAATTTATATCTATAGATCAAGAATGACGTCAAGCAATTTATCATAACCATTCAAATATTTAATAATGTCAAAGTAGCTTTGATTAATCATTTTGCGCAATAATTTTTCAAATAATTTAATACTTTTAGGATGGCAAATGGGTCTAAGCTTGGCCCAACTAGACTCAAAGTCAACAAGCTAGACTCGGGGTTCACAAGCTTTGGGATGGGCCTCAGGCCCAATTTTTTGGGCCAATAGCCCGAAGCTTGATCTTTTTAAGCAAAAAACATCATTTTGGACTTATAATTAAAAAATTTTGGCTAGGTTGGGCTAGGCTGGCACTCGGGCCACCTATGGCCCTGTGGGGCTCGAGCTCAAGCCCCCTATCCAGGGTTAGGCTTGAGCCCCAACAGGCAAGGATAGGATCGAACCGAGCTAGAGTATTCCTAAATACTTTCATCATACAATTTTCTGATTAGACATAAAGCATAACATTAATATCTATTATACTTAAGTCTAATCGTGCTCGTTTTTTGCTATTAGTAATTGATTTAATTAATGACATTCAAAAATTATTTTCAAAGTATTATTCCACCTTAACCAAGATTGTTTTGAATCAATACTAATTGATAACAATAAAACATTCTCCTTAATTATTTTAGGATGATGAATCTTATATTGATCACTCAACTACTTCTATAGAGTTTATGTTATATATCTAATGACTACCGACTGAACTATTATTGACTGGAATTATAGGTCATAAGTAATATTAAAATATAACAATTCTTATACGAGATCTTTTGAAGATCTTAAGACAAAGGATAAATTATACAATCATCATAATAATAATTTCCCTAGACATACAAGTAATTTTCTAAATAGAATTCCCATTTGAGGTCAGTTCAATAAACTTATTCTCTAATATACGTTAACATGTTTATTTAAATCTATCTATACTTTAGTCTATAAGCTCGACTACTTCATAAGGAAGAAATATAATGTGCTAGTCCTTTTATGCTTTATTAATATCCGGTCTTAATAAAACAATGACTAAAAAAGATTAAGCATAATACATAAATGCAATATAAACTCATAATTATGATCTCTTCATAATTTTATTTGCAAAGTATATTTACCTCTTAAACTTTAACATATATGTCCGAATATGTATAAGATAAAGAACGTCTTTAAATAATTATATTACTAAACTACAATCAATTCATTGATTATAGAACATCAACTAACAATCTTCCATTTGCACTAGGCCAATTGTTTAAATATCTTATATCATATCTCTATATGACGATCATACTATGGCTAAAACAGTAGTTTAGTGAGAGAATTCTACAAGATTTTTTACAATGAGTATTTGATTAAATATAACAATTTCATCTTATTTTTCATCATAATTAAAAGAAATTGTCTAAATACATACTTGGACCTTTGATAAGACATTAACTCTTTTTACATGCCCAATGATTCTAATATTCTACAATACATTACTGATTGAATAATTCAAGAAACTATACTAAGTTTATTAAAGAACTTCTTAATCCAAATATTTTTTCCACTAAACGAAAAATATATTATGACCTAATTAGCAATTAATACTACATTGGAACCTTTTAATCTTAAAATAATATTGTTTTTAAGTAAAATATACCTTAATTAGGATTTATTTCTAAATTTAATATCCTTAAAACTTTAAACTCAAATATCAACTCATACACAAAATAATGTATATTTTTTTATACTTGACTAGTATGAGATATCTCAAATAATAAACACTTTCAGTACATTATTCATATATTTGGACTAGAATAGGGAAACAACTTCCATATCTATCTCAATAGATCTAAATTTCATAATTAAGTTATTACCCTTTCCACATTCAATAAGAGTTGCTCTTGGACTATCATATATTCAATAATTGAAAATATGAATTTTTATTTATTAAATATTTAATATTTAATCATAAAGTTTCTTAAAATTTACAATCAAGTCTAATTTGGTTAAAACATCTTTTTCTCTCGTCAGTTCATTCTTTATGTATGACACATTGGGTTTTCAAATATATTGACAATGACTATAAATTATAATTCTATATCATATTTATAATTAGATAAATTAAACTCCTTTAATTTATCTTTAATTTTCCAATTAGATAATTTATATCTATAAATTAAGATTGACATTTAGCATCACATCATGACCATCCAACTATTTAAGAATGTCACAGTGGTGACAAGTAGGAGTGGCCAATGGGTTTCAGTTTCTCACTTAAGTTTCTCATTTGTAGGAGGTCTTGAGTTCGAGTCACCAAAGGGGAAGAGGGGGAAATTTTCCCTGTTGATGATCCTCTAGCCCCCTGTAAATGCTCCTTAGTCGGATCAATTGCAGACGTCTCGCTTCTAGCGGTAGTGTGGGAGTTGGAACTACTGGGAACCTAATGCTGAGTAGGGGCTAGTGATCAATCAACAGCTGACCAATCAGTATGTAACGACTCCTTGTGCGCAGAAGTGTCCAGGCTACGTAAGAACTTGATGGACCTTGGTGTACCAGATTTACCTTTTCTAAGGTTCTGGGGGTAGGGTCTTAGGGGCTTAGGATTAGTCCGACAAAAGCTGGGATACCTCATGTATATATAAAAAAAAGAATGTCAAAGTAGTTTTGACTAAATTTTTTGTATATGATTTTTCATATAATTTAATTATTTCATTATACAATGTTCCTATTAAATATAGAGTATCAAATTATATCTACTCTATTTGAGTCCAACCATACCAGTTCTTCACTATTAAAAACTAATTCAATTAATAACATTTGAAAATTATCTTCAAAGTATCATTATACCTTGGTTAAGGATTTTTTGAGAACATCTTCCCTAATTACTTTAAGATGATGAATCATATATTAATCACTCACCTATCTCCATTGAGTTTATACTATATTCAATGATTATCAACTAAGATATCCTTAACCAGAATAGATCATAAATAGTATCAAAATATTACAATCACACTATAAGATACATTGGAGAACTCAAATCAAAGGATCATTTATACTATCATCTCAATGAGAATTTTTATAGAAACATAAGTAATGTTCTAAATAAAATTTTCATATAGGGTTAGTTAAGTGAACTACTTTCGAACAAGCACTCATACGCTTATTTAGGTATCTCTATACTTTAGTATATGAAATCAATTACTTCCTTTATAAAGAAGAAACATAACATGTACTAATCTTTCTACATCTTATTAATCTTTAGTTTCAATAGAACAATGACTATATAGAAGATAAAAAAATATTTTTAAATAATTATGTCATTAAATTAGGATCTATCAATTAATTTTATGAAATAAACTATGAAAGCACAATAGCTTTTGTTTTATGAATTTATTATCAAGAAGTAGGGGTAGGCACGGTTCGGTTCGGTCGGTTTTTGAATGTTGAACCGAACCGAACCAAATAATCGGTTCTATTTTATAAAAAAATCGAACCGAACCGAACTTCAGATGAAACCGTCGGTTGGGTTCGTCTTGCGGTTCGGTTCGGTTCGGTTCGATTATTTCAGTTGATTTGGGCCTTAATTTTGGGCCTTAAAATTTGGGTCAATTTTAGTACATATTTAATATTTTTATTTCATTTTAGGACATATTGGATGATTGTTATACTTACAAAGTTGCCAATTTACCTTATATATCTAGAGTTAGAAGTATAAAAAAATACAAACTTATTTTGTTTTTAGTTGGTCGGTTTGGTTCGGTTCGGTTCGGAAAAAATTTTGCCTACACCGCAACCGAACCGATATAGTCGGTTTTCCAATATCCGAAACCGAACAAAACTATTCATCACATCGGTTTGGTTCGGTTTGGCCCAGTTTTGTCGATTTTTCGGGTTGGTTCAGTTTTTTGGTTTTTTTGCCCACCCCTACTCACGAGCATCCATCAGGCATGTGTGAGCAAATGAAGGGGGTAAAGTGGAGGTTGGATGTGTGATTATGAATATGCACATGACACCACAAACATGAACCTCTAAGCTCATGAAAGAGATATAAAATTTTGTTTCCTTTTAGTGGTGAGAAAGATGCTCTTATGGTAACATCACACATTTATATATTTATATGTGTAAAGGTCAATAAGAACTTGCAAGGAAGCAAGATTGTCTCGTACCAATCACCAAACACCTACAAGATTACTCCATATTATATCTACCGATGAGATGAGAACGCAATATCAGTACTCCAGCCAAAGCTGACACGTGCACATTTTAAGTTGTTCCTTCTTTGGGACGTGTACATATCACCAAAGATGCCATACATGTCAAATTGGTGTTCGTGAGTTTTGGCAGGTGTCATGAATAGAGAGAATGGGCGAAGTTGAAATTTTTTTTAAGCTAGTTTGGGCCGGAGTTGGGCTTGAGAGTCTGGTTAACTTAGGCTAGTCCTTTCGACTATGGGCTTGGCCATCCCCAGTCAGAATTGATTGAAACGGATCATTAGTTTTATGCTAAAATCTGAGACACTGTAACGCTCTAGCCCACTAGTTGACCCGTTAACTTGTGTTGTTTCTAAAATTGGTCCACTAGCCTGGTTAACTTAGGCTAGTCCCTAGCATTGTCTATTGTGTTGCATATACTGAAATTTTATGGGGTGGACCAATTTGGATCTTCTGTCCAAAACCCTATTCTGTATAATTACTAAAACGATGCCATTTTAAGTATTGAACATGAGTTTAGACACAGTCATTTTAAACATTGGACAGAGTTGAACAAAGATTATTTTGGACAAAGAATCCGAATTTAGAGGGGATGGTGTACATCAAGGTGGAGTTTGGCACTACTTTAGTGGTATCAACCTAACCATACCCTACAAATATAGAGAAATTCAATGAAAGAGCAGCACCACAAGACTCTGTCACACAGGAGAGCAATTTGAGAAAACAAGATAGAATCACAAGTGAAGGAGCTAGCATTGATACTACTTTTCTTACTTGAATCTAAGCTAATTACAAACTTGTTCTTAATCCATCAGATGAAAATACCTAATATTCTGATATTCGAGAAACCTGCACAGCAAATTTACAGGATATTGAACGTTGTTTCTGGGAAAGGTCATTCCAACTCTGTGAAAATAGTTCTTTTGAATTCATGCTGGACATCAATCTTTAAGGTCGTTCAACTCTGAAATCTCACAATAGCAGGTCATTTCCAGCATCTAACATGTTCCTATCGACGATGCTTTCCTTCACCTAAATATCAGAGTTTTAAGTGAAATAGAGATGGAGATACCTGAAATGTCTTACTCGTTCACTGTATTAGCTACCTGAATGACGCTTTGCGACTTGATCATCCTCATTAGCTGCAGACCTGCGACGGATTCTTGTGGCGTCAACGGTATTAACGGGTAAAAGATTTCCACGAAGTCGAGCCCTAAAATCACTTGCGAAAGAAGATCTTGCTATAGCTCTGCTATTCCACAAAACTTTTCTAGGACTTCTTCTTCTTCGTACAATGGTTCGGATACCCCAAGGATCGGGAACATTAGCGACAGGAATAGAACTGGTTGCGACTTGAACAGTACTTGATGGATCATTTGACACAACACCCTCACTAGCAGCAGAGCTCTCACGATTCCTTTTGGATTCAACGGTATTAGCAGGTGAAAGATTTCCAGGAAGTTGAGCAGCAACGTCACTTGCCCTAGAAGGGCTTCCTCTAGCACTGTGACTCCTAAAAAATATTACAGTTCTTTTTTTTATTGGTTTTATTGGTTCAGTGGCTTGGATTCCCGAAGGTTCCTGAACATTGGCAATAGAACTGGATCTGGCTGTGACTTGGTCACTACGTGATTGATATTTCAATACTTCACCTGTAGCATCAGCAGAGCGGTCACGTTTTCTTCTACCTTTAAGCATATCAGGTGAAAGAAATTCATGATCCTTAGCACCACTAGGGCTTGCTCCACCAGTACTTGTAGGAAGAGGCTTATAAAACAATCGACATACAACAAAAGTACCCTGCAAATGGATCCATTATGAGACTTCAGAAAACCAAATATATATGCTCATAGAAAGCGTTTTAGGGGAAGAGATAACCTTAGCAACATCAGCATACTCATTAATTACCCAACGAGTTCTCATCGCAGTATTACGGTGATTCCCTTCATAGAAATCTAACACACTTACATTCGCAACTGCCACCTTCTCATCAGTATAAACAGACCCAACAGTCCGTAATTCCCAATACCCACCAATTCCTATTCTGTCAGTCATCTCCACTTCACTTTCCCTGGTGTAAAAGTACCAATGATACTCCTTTGCACCATCGCCGTACCTATAACACGCATACTCCGGTAACCCATCCGGATGGTACTCGTACACGTTCATCTCCTTGATGAAATCATAGTCCCTATAATCATCGGCACCTGTATCGTCGTTAATTGGTGCATGATTCTTCTGATTCAGGTAGTAGCAGCACAGCTGCTCCTCGGAGGGTGCGAACACGCTACCGGGTGGCAGCGTAAGTGACATCATTTTTCCTTCTTCGTTCCGCGGGTTTTGGGTTATGTTCGAAAAACCAAGACGTGCTTTGGATATGGCGGTTGATGAAGAATTTCACTCTTAAACCCTAAACAAGACCTCCATCCCAAGACTTTCATCTAACTACCAAGAATGTAACTGACATTAACTAATTAACTTAAGTTGCAGTACTTTCCCACCAAAGATAACCACTGCCGCAACTGTCAAAGAAACCCGTTAGGCTTCAGCCTTTTGTTTGAGGTTTAAGAAGATGGGTTTAATTTGTAGTCGTTGATTCATTCATTTGTAGTCGTTGGATCGAAAAAACTTGTAGCCCAAGAGTTGGCCAATAAAAGGCTGGAAAATTAGCATATCTAAACATGGGCCTTCATGTGCTAAATGAATTGGACCTTAGTCAATTTGCTAAAATAATTTTTAAGTGTTAGCATTTTTAATTTTATGCTGACTAAGCTAAAGATTAATTTTCTTTTTATTTTTTAAGGTTAATAACAATGAAAATTATTAACTATTATTTTTAATTAATGATAATTAAATTCAATAAAACAATATTTGACAAATCTCATCTTGTAATATTAATCATTGCATCGCTTTTCATTATAATAAGTATTAAGTAATATTAAATACAATAATACTTTATGAGATATTTAAAAAATCTCAATTCAAGATGTGCCTTGAGGGAATATATTCGTGATCATAGATTGGATATCGTCATTATTCTGGAACGAAGAATAAGTGGTATTGATGCTGACTGGGTGCACAGAAGCTTTCGGGAATTCTCTTCAGAGAGGATCGAGGCTTAAGGGTTCTCGGGTGGCATTTGGGTATGGTGGAAGAATGATGTTGTAACTTTGTCTTCCTTTTCACGATTCGAACAAGCTATGATATTTAAAGCTGTGATGGAGAATGGCAAGGAGCTATGGATTATGGTAGCATACGGAAGTCCAGTGGAGGCGACTAGAAGAGAACTTTGGCTGATGTTAAAAAATATGGCAAACGGTATAGCAGGGTGTTAGGCAGTAGTAGGGGATTTCAATGAGATCGCTGCAATTGAGGAAAGGTAGGGGAGCTCCAGTTGATCCTGTACGATGTCTAAGGTTCAAAGAGGTCATTGAGGAGTGCAATTTGATCGGCCTTGGTAGTGTTGGACCGAAGATGACGTGGAGAGGGCAAAAAATAGGGAACTACAACCGAGTTTTTAAACGCCTAGATCAAGCTCTGTGCAATGATGTGTAGATACAGGAATACATTGAGACCATAGTCAGAATATTACTAAGAGTGGACTCAGATCATCATCCACTCTTGGTGGCCTTACGAGACGAGGCCCGAAAGACTGAAACAGGCCAAACTTTCTGCTATCAAACAATCTGGCAGAGGCACCCAAATTTTCTCGAGTTTCTAATAACAACTTGGCTTAAACATGTCAACATCAATGTGGGGCTGAAAATAATGGAGAAGGAGCTAATCAGATGTAACCGTGAGGTCTTTAGACTAGTCCAAGTGAGGACAAGAAAGCTATTGGCTCGACTGGCAGGTATTCAAAAAATCGCAATCTTGAAGTTGAATTATCAAATGAGCTAGAGGAAATATTGTCGTACGAGGAAGTGTTATGGTATTAGAAGGCTCGAAGTGACTAGGTGAAGCTCGGGGATCGCAACACCAAATATTTCCACTCGAAAGTTGTTATAAAAAAAGGAAATTAGGATAGAGGGGCTTCTATTCCCAAATGGCGAGTGGTGCTACGATGAAAACTCCTTAAGAAATCATAGGTTAAGCCACTTTAAAACATCTTATATGGAGCCACGAAGGGAACGAAAACTGAACTACTAGCAGCTTTCGCTAGTGGGCCGAAAATAATGGCGGAAGACCTCAGCAGATATCTTGGGGTACCGGTGCTTCA
>JANZXP010000195.1:17490455-17506957 GCA_027576715.1 Erythroxylum flavicans | reverse complement strand
TCATTGACATCATAAGATAAATTAGACAATTCAGATAGACAAAGTTATAGCCAAAGGTGACGCACTCATTGACCAATATTTTCTTACTTTATCGGTAACCTCGGGAAACGCCCTGACAATTTACTTCCTTAATCTAAAGACAACCCCCAGGAAATGCCATGACAAGATTAATCTCTAGTTGCATTAAGAACGAAAAAGACCCTTGTCCTAACCAATAAATTCGAAAACGCCATAATTTATTAAGTCAGATTATTTAATTCCATCGATTTTACCACCAACATACATCGTTCGCCAGATAAAACCAATTCGTTACTTTGATATAATAATATCCATGACAATACTATCCTATTCAGCAGTTTATCACTTAATCAATCACACAACTCATGACATTGCATAATAAATTAAGTAATAATAAATTTGGTTCAAGCACAGGAATTAAATAAATATCTAAACTGCATAAACAAATAAAATCATAGTCTCACAAATCATCCATAGCTGAATATCCAAGCGCCCTGACTTGAAAAGGGTTTAGTTGTTCATAGCTAATCTAAGAACACAAGAAAATAACATGAAAACTGAAATAACGATGGTGGCTGGCTGCTAACTACTGAAAGACAGAGGAAAAAGATAGGACATTCAAAAGTTAAACCTAAAGTTGTCAGAGGTCAAAAGAGGGTAAAAAGGTGGAAAGATGCGATTTCATTATGCCATAAGGAATTTATAGTCTCCAATTCATAACCCTAGCCATAATTGGTAGAAGTTTCCTAGTTAGTCTTCTATTTGGACTCTTCATTATGGCTTCCCAGGTGGTGTCCGGCGTCTTCAACAAAAATCCAACCCAAAATAGATGACGATTGGGCTTTAAACTCGTCTATAAATTCAGCCCAGTTCTTGTCTGATACGACATAAGCATGTCGTGTCTGTTTCCAGCACATAACTTCTCCCAAACAACCCAAATCCCTTGCATTACGATTCCAATCCCCACTTTGGTCTCCTGCACACGTAACAAACATAAAAAGCACACAAAAACACACAAATAATAAACAAACACATGCAAAATGAATGCAAACTATCCTATAAACCATGCATGAAATGCAACCTATCACAGACATTGTCGGGACTTCAAGGCAATAGCTTTCTGGAGAGATTTACGAGTAACCTAGATGGTCTTACTTAATATTTGTTTGCTATAGATTCTGTACTGAATGTGGAATGAATGGTTTGTACTGATTTCGAACATGAAGTTCTGAAGATTTTGATTGATGAATGTGATATTGAAGTGTTCCTTGAACGTGAATTTGGTGGAATATGTATTACTCAATATGTTTTTTTGGAATGCTGGACTAAGGCTCGATTATATATGTATATGGGACTAAAAATGTAATTGAAGGGGAACGAGACTGAAAATGGGAATGATTGAAAATATAATTGATTGAATATGAATGAGATGCATTTCATACATGAATATGTAATTAGATAATGATCGTTGTGACATGAGTAGCCACCGAAAATGAGCTTAAAGTTTCGAAATGTGGTATAGAGCCAAAGACTCGATATATACAATGAACCCTATATCCGCAATAAGTAAGGGATAGTATTAATGAGCCCGGTATCCATAATGGATACGGGACAATTTAGGCATTCAGTTACAACAACGTAATAATTGAAAGTGGGTCACATGAACATTGCATAGGCACTTACTAAGTGTAATTGACTGATTGAATGATAATGTGAATATGTACTTAAATGAGATTCGGATATGTGCATTCTATGATATGTGGTGCAAATTGTTAAATAAAAAATTGTGAATTATGTGCTTATATGATTTGATATATGGTATGAATTGGGTGAACCATCGAGGATGTATCATTGAGTTCGTAAAACTCACAAAAATTGTAACGTTGATATTCCAGGTCCGAGAGAGGACATTAGAGATAGATAGACTCTACAAGAAGACTAATTCTTGTATTTTTGTCTTGAAATGGCTCAAAGGTCGATCAACTCAGACTGAAGGATTAGTTAGTAGTTTATGTGTAATTCCTCTGTCAAGCAGTGTGCTATGTGTAGGGATTTGACATTATATATATTCGGATGGTTTTGTAAAGCTAAAATGTAAGTTTGGTTTTTATGAAATGAAATGAGGAATGCAGTTGGTTTTAAAATTTGGTAACTTTTCTGTATAATAGTTGATGCCATGATTAATTTGGATATGTGATTGCTCTAATATGCCATTATTATAGATTATATATTGGAATGTCCACAGAGTATTCTGGTATGTAATTTGTGGTAGTGGGGTGTTACAAAGAGACTATACTACCATAGGCTTGCAAATTCACTAATACTCTACCACATAGATTACATGCCATCATGGATCAAAAAGGGCTTTTACTTAGAGTTGTAATGGAGTTTGGGTTAAGGTAAGGCAAAAAGGTTAATGGGTAACTCACAAGTGTTAACAAAGTGCTAAGTAAGAAGGGACAATCAAACACAAATTCTGAGATATGCATATAAATACCACAAACTACAACTACTCATCACTAACTAGTGCTACTACATTTCCTCGAATAGTAAAAATGAATTTTAATCAATAACACTAAAAAAAAAGATGCTTTTCTTTTTCTTTTTCTTTTTCTTTTTTCTTTATCTTTTTTCTTCTTTTTTTCTTTTGACTAACACTAAAACAATAAGGAAATAATAGCAGCGTAACTCAATAAGTCATGAGTAAAAGTGCCTCTCGAAACATCTCAGAATTGAATATAAAATAGAAGTTCCTAAATTATATATATCAAATGCTCACTCATTACTACATTAAACTTGTGACAAGGTAAGGCTAATGGGTTTTTGGGTTTCAATGTAAGGTGATTAATTTAAAAACAAACAAGGTTAAAGTCTAAAAGGAGTTGGCAAGGAAAAAATGAGTTAGTGGGTTATTTAACCTAAGGGTTCAAAACAAAGAAGGTCTTAATCATTTCTGTAAAGTATGCATCTTGTAGTTTCAAATCAATTCAATGCAAGCTTTGAAGGTGATCTTCCTAGGGGAGCACAACAAAGAAATAGAATGACTATGAAATGTAGTCATATAGGCTTAAAACCTCGCATGTGCTTATATGAAAATCCAACAAAATTTTATGCATTACTTAATCACTCAAGTATCAACTTATTGACTAAGTTTATGCAACTAACTACTTCAATCAATTCTTATGATTCACCTTCCACTCAAGCTGGCTAATTCAAATTCAAGCAAACATCTCAATTCTCAATCCAACTGCTATGACAAAAGGGCATGGTTCAACATTCATCCTAGTTCAAGTGCAAAAAAATAAAAAATTTTAAATTGTCCCCACCCCCACACTTAAATGGGACATTGTCCCCAATATCCTAAAATTAATAAAAACACAAGGGGATGAGAACAGAAGGACTCTGTTGGATCAAAGATGGCTCAACGAATTGAAAGCAGAATTAACAGCTCTGGTCTTGCATTCCTAAAAACAAAACAGATAAAAATAAAATAAGGAACTCAAATGAAAGCAAACTAAAACAATAAAGAACTAAAATGAAGGGATAAGGTTGGGGTGCCTCCTAATAAGCGCTTGGTTAAGGTCACAAGCTCGACCCCTTGTTTCCTCCTCACGTGACAAAATTGTGATCTTTAGGTGTCACATGCGGCTCCTCCACTTGAGGTTCTTTAGGATAGGTCTCAGTTGATGATCCATCATATTCAGCATCTTCCCTATCCTCTGACTTTCAATTTTGACTGAGTCCATACAATCTAGAAAGATATCAAATGTCTTTTTGCCTTTTTCTTCCTCATTTAATTCCTCCAATATGCTATGTAAAGGTGAAGAGTTAGTCTAAAAAATAATCATGAACTTAGTACTTACCTCCGAGTTAAATGATATAGCTTTTTCTGCCTAGAGCTCCTCCTCAACTTCTTCGACACAAGCAATTCATTGAGGATTGACCTCAAAATTCTCAAGCTCCTCATCACTTTGTAAAGTTTCCACATAAACATCCATTAGGTATGCCTCGAGTTGATACAGCTGCTCCTCTTCGCTTTAAGGCTCCAGATGATTGATATCTCCCCATCGAGCCAATGCTTCTTGCTGGAATTGCAGAGCATCCTGTCGAATTTGCTGTACACTTTGTTGAAATTGCTGTTGCATATTCTGTTGAAACTGCTGCATATCTTATTAAATTTGAAGATCGTTAGCAGCCATAATATTAAGAATTTCTTCTAGAGATGTAACTGAGTTGTGTTGGCTTTCGAATCTTTAGCACTAGACCATGTATTTTGTGGAAATTTCCCTCCATCCTATTGGAATTGTAAAGTATTCTGCTGCCATTACAAAGTATTAGTGTTCACAATATTAATCAACTCTTCCAGAGATCCACCAGAGTCGTGATAAGAAGTTTTTGGTTTGTTTGAGGATTACTGTGCGTCCTGCAAACTATCATGGAAGTAATTATGATGATTATCCCATCCATAACAAAAGTTAGGTTAATTAGTCCAAACATTTTTATAGGATTGAGAATATAAGTTATAAATGAAACTACTTCTGTCCGCATCGAATTTTTTTATTTTTAATCAAAAACACGAAACAAAAAAGAAGAAGAAAAGATCACCGAATAACTAAAAAGAAATCAATTACGAACAATTATATACAAAACACTAATTAAAATCATAAACAAAAACTAAAACACCGCACTCCCCGAAGTAATGAACTTCTATTTTCATTAGCAAATTTACATAAACAGAATTGTTTTGAGGAACTGTGGGAGATGTAAACCGATGAAAGAATGAAAAAGATCAACAAAAATAAAAATAAAAACAACATAAGAAACAACAATTAACACACGCCAACTCTCGGTAATGACACCAAAAATTTGATAACCTGTCGCTAACTACCAAATAATAAATTCCTAACTACCAAACTATGCAGTAAATGGTGAGCTAGAGTCGAACCACAGAGAGCTGGGCTGCAAATGCTATTTCAAATGTTGTAAAAAAAAGAAAACAAAACACCCTGAAATGATGAAGACGAGACAACTAATACGTAATGAACGTAACCAAAAAGACAAGCATAAAGCAAGTTTAGAAAAGTCTAATAACAATGGAAAGGAAGTAGGTTGGAGATATCTTTAGGATTCTAGGATGTTCATTGATCTTCAAATTTAAATAAAAGGTACTCTCATTATGGTGTTAGTCTATGGACTCGATTAAGCTCTCGAACCCTTAATTTCTCTAAAATAAGCAAAACTTATAAGCTCTAGAAATACCCTCGATCTCTACTATAACCTAGAATAGGCTCTCTAAGTTCATTAGCGAAGATGCATTAGGTATTAAGAAACAACTAACTTAGGCCACCTACTTATAAGCTCGGAAGGTGTAACCTAAAGATGTAAGATCCTAGATTAGTTGATTAAGTATCCTAACAAATTCAACTAACCTATTGCTACTTCTGGGAATCACTATAGACTATTACATATCACAAGCTCAACCCTAGCCTTCAAATTAGAAAATTACCTAAAGGATGATCAAGCCTACAAGCAATTTTTAATTCATGAAATTTATCCTAAATCCCAAACCAACCTAGACCTACAAGTACCAATTCAAGATAAGTCCAACTCTATTCTCACAATTTCCATCCTTTCATCCTTATAATATCTCCAAACTCTAAGCAATTTAACCACACATGTTCATGTCAAGCACAATGAATAAATAAACAAAACCCATAGCATAATCAATAAACATTCAAATACCCAATAAATTCAGTTATACAAAAACACATAAATAAACTCAAACATCGAAGATTAAAACTGGAAAGTTGCAGAAATAAACATCCTTTGATATATCACAAAGGTTCATTACAAATTCACAAGTTTCAACTATAAAATCCATCAAACATTCATTCTAAATATTTTAGCACATGTAAAAACGTGATTAACACTAAGAAAGATCTAAACTAATGAAATGAATAGATTAAGACATATGAAAATAAAGCATTGAAAATGAAATAAACTAGCTAAGCACAAAGAAAATAATAAAAACTTTTCTCCTCTTTCCTTCCCTCTTCTTGAAGTTTTCCAAAAGTAGCAGATTGTGTAGCCTCCCTCCTAGGTCCCCTTCTCTTTCTTTACAGTATGTTCCATTTAGGTAAAACCTAGGATTTTCCTCCGCCTTAAAAGTACAAAATTCCCTTAAAAAACGTAAGTTCAGAAGGTTGTTTGGTTTTATCTATGCGCAAGCCACGTTGGTGGCCTTTAGTGCACGATCGTGGCCAGTTTATCTACTCTCTATCACGATCTTGGTTGACTCGTCACGATCGTGGCCTTGGGTTATTTCCCGGTTCTTCTCCGATTCTCCTCTGAATGCCCTTGATGGTTTCTCCTCCATGGATGGCTCTCTAAACTTTGTCAAACTTCTTCCTTTTAGCATATATTTGTGTACATTCCTTTAATCTATATGTAAACACAAGATGAACATAAATTGAGTGCTTAAGCACAATAATAAGATTGAAAAGACATTGAAATGTGTAAGAAAATATAAGATGATTCAATCCTATCACATACCCGCCATATTTGAACTATTGCTTGTCCTCAAGCAATTTAAAAATAACCAAGATATTCTGTCAATTTGTCTTCAAAGAAGATCGAGTATAAGCAATCCTTCAAACTTCGACAAACTCAAGTATCGAGCTACTACATATATTATAATCTTTTCATCAATACGCATAAACAAAATCAAAGGTAAAAACCATTGATCAAAGGTATGATAAAACTAAGATGGATTTTCCTTATGATGTTTACTCATTTCACTCAAGTGTTTAAGGCCAGTGTTTCATTGAATACTCCCTCTAAGAGACTACACTACCATAGGCTTGCAAATTCACTAAGTCTCTCCCATATAGATTACATGCCATCATGGATCAAAAAGGGCTTTTACTTAGGGTTGTGATGGAGTTTGGGTTAAGGTAAGGCAAAAAGGTCAACGTGTAACTCACAAGTATTAACAAAGTGCTAAGTAAGAAGGGGCAATCAAACACAAATTCTGAGTATGCATATAAATACCACAAACGACAACTACTCATCACTTATTAATGCTACTACGTTTCCTCAAACTGTAGAAACAAATATGCTTTTAATCAATAATGCTAAAAACAAAGACGCTTTTCTTTTACCTTTTCTTTTTTCTTTCTCTTTTTTCTTCCTTTTTTGAATAACATTAAAACAATAAGGAAGTAATAGTAGAACAATCCAATATGTCATAAGTAAAAGTGCCTCTCGAAACATCTCAGAATTGAATACAAAATAAAAGTCCCTAAATCATATATATCAAATGCTCACTTATTACTTCATTAAACTTATGACAAGGAAAGGCTAATGGGTTTTCGGGTTTCAATGTAAGGTGATCAATTCAAAAATAAACAAGGTCAAAGGATCAAATGAGTTGGCAAGGGAAAAATGAGTTGTTGGGTTAAGCTAAGGGTTTAAAACAAAGAAGGCCTTAATCATTTCCATAAAGCATACATCTCATAGTTTCAAACTGGTTCAATGCAAGTTTTGAAGGTAATCTTCTTGGGGAGCATCACAAACAATGAAGAAAAATAATGACTATGAAATTGCAGTCATATAGGCTCAAAACCTCGCATGTGCTTATAAGAAAATCCATTAAAATTTCATACATTACCTAATCACTCAAGTATCAACTTATTGACTGAGTTTATGCAAGTAATTACTTCAATCAATCCATATGATTCACCTTCCACTCAAGCTGGCTAATTCAAATTCAAGTAAACAACTCAATTCTCAATCCAACTACTATGATAGAATGGCACGGTTCAACATTCATCCAAGTTCAAAAATGCAAAAAATTTTAAACTGTCCCCACCCCTATGCTTAGATGAACATTGTCTCCAATGTCCTAAAATCAATCAAAACACAAGGGGATTAGAACAGAAGGACTTTGCTGGATCAAAGAGGGCTCAACCAATTGAAAGCAGAATTTATAGCTCTAGTCTTGCATTCCTAAAAACAAAATAGACAAAAAGAAAATAAGGAACTTAAATGAAAGTAAACTGAAACAACAATGAACTAAAATGAAGGGATAACGTTAGGGTACCTCCTAATAAGCGTTTGGTTAAGGTCACAAGCTAGACCCCTTGTTTCCTCCTCACATGATAAAATTATGATGTTCAGGTGTCAGATGCAGCTCCTCCACTTGAGGTTCTTCAGGATAGGTCTCAGTTAATGATCCGTCATATTTGGCATCTTCCCTATCCTCTGACTTTCAATCTTGGCTGAGTCCATATACTCTGGAAAAATCTCAAATGTCTCTTCGCCTTTTTCTTCCTCATTTAATTCCTCCAATATGCTATGTAAAGGTGAAGAGTTAGTTTAAAAAATAATCATGAACTCAGTACTTACCTTCGAGCTAAATGATATAGCTTTTTCTACCTCGAGCTGCTCCTCAACTTCTTCGACACAAGCAATTCAATGAGGATTGACCTCAAAATTCTCAAGCTTCTCATCATCTTGTAAAATTTCTACGCAATTGTTCATTGGGTACACCCCAAGTTGATACGGCAGCTCCTTTTCACTTTACGGTTCCAGATGATTGATATCTCCTCATCGAGGCAATGCTTCTTGCTAGAATTGGAGAGCATCCTGTCAGATTGCTGTACACCTTGCTAAAATAATTGTTGTATATTCTGTTGGAACTGTGCATATCCTGTTGAATTTGAAGATTGTTAGCAGCCATAATATTAGGCATTTCTTCTAGAGATGTACTTGAGACGTGTTGGCTCTCCGAATATTGGCACTAGACCATGTATTTTGCAGAAATTGCCATCCATCCTGCTAGAATTGTAGAGTATTCTGTTGCAATTGCAAAGTATTAGCGTTCATAAAACAAAGAAGACCTTAATCATTTCCATAAAGCATGCATCTCGTAGTTTCAAACCTATTTAATGCAAGTTTTGAAGGTAATCTTCCCAGGGAGCATCACAAACAACAAAGAAATATAATGACTATGAAATGCAATCATATAGGCTCAAAACCGCACATGTGCTTATGTGAAAATCTATCAAAATTTCATACATTATCTAATCATTCAAGTATCAACTTATCGAATGAGTTTATGCAACTAACTACTTCAATCAATCCATACGATTAACCTTCCACTCAAGCGGCCTAATTTAAATTCAGGTACACACCTCAATTCTCAATCCAACTACTATAATAGAATGACATTGTTCAACATTCATCTTAGTTCAAGTACAAAAATGCAAACAATTTTAAACTGTCTCCACCCCCATACTTAAATGGGACATTGTCCCCAATGTCATAAAATCAGTAAAAACACAAGGGGATGAGAACAGAAGGACTTCATTAGATCAAAGAGGGCTCAACTACTTGAAAGCAGAATTCACAGCTTTGGTCTTGCATTCCTAAAAACAAAGTAGACAAAAGAAAATAAGGAACTTATATGAAAGCAAACTGAAATAACAAAGAACTAAAATGAAGGGATAAGGTTAGGGTGCCTCCCAATAAGCGTTTGGTTAAGGTTACAAGCTCGACCTCTTGTTTCCTCCTCATGTGACAAAATTGTGATCTTCAGGTGTCACATACGGCTCCTCCATGTGAGGTTCTTTAGGATAGGGTCAGTTGATGATTTGTCATATTTAGCATCTTCCCTATCTTCTAACTTTCAATCTTGATTGAGTCTATGCACTCTGGAAAGATCTCAAATGTCTCTTCACCTTTTTCTTCCTTATTTAATTCCTCCAATTTTTTATGTAAAGGTGAAGAGTTAATCTAAAAAATAATCATAAACTCAGTATTGACCCCCGAGTTAAATGATATAGCTTTTTCTGCCTTGAGCTCCTCCTCAATTTCTTTGACACAAGCAATTCGTTGAGGATTAACCTCAAAATTTTCAAGCTACTCATCACTTTGTAAATTTTCCACACAAATATCCATTGGGTATGCCTCGGGTTGATAAGGCTGCTTCTTTTCACTTTGCAGTTCCAGATGATTGATATCTCCCCATCGAGGCAATGCCTCTTGCTTGAATTGTAGAGCATCCTGTCAGATTTGCTGTACATCTTACTGAAATAGATGTTGCATATTTTGTTGGAACTGCTGCATATCCTGTTGAATTTGAAGATTTTAGCAGTCATAATATTAAACATTTCTTTTAAAGATGTGCCTAAGTTGTGTTGGCTCTCCGAATCTTGGGCACTAGACCATGTATTTTGTGGAAATTACCTTCCATATTGTTAGAATTGTAGAGTATTCTGCTGTAATTGCAAAGTATTAGCGTTCACAATATTAGTTAACTCTCCAGAGATAGGCCAGAGTCATGATAGAAAGCTTCTGGTCTATATGAGAATTGTTGTGCGTCCTGCAAACTATCATGGAAGTAATTGTGATGATTATCCCATCCATAATAAAAGTTAGGTTGATTAGTCGAAACATTGTTATAGGATTGAGAATATAAGTTATAAAAGAAATTAGTTCCATCCATATCGAAATTTTTTTAATCACAACCACGAAACAAAAAAATGAAAAGATCACGAAATAACTAAAAAGAAATCAATTACGAACAATTATATACAAAACATCAATTAAAATCGCAAACAAAAACTAAAACTCTGCACTCCCCAAAGTAAGGAACTTCTGCTTTCTTAGCAAATTTACACAAACGAATGTGTTTTGAGGAACTATGGGACATGCAAACCGATGAAAGAATGAAAAAGATCAATAAAAACAAAAATAAAAATGACACAAGAAACTACAATTAACACATGCCAACTCCCCATCAACGGTGCCAAAAAATTGATAGCCTGTCACTAACTACCAAATAATAAAGTCCTAACTGCCAAACTATGCAGTAAATGGTGAGATAGGGTCGAATCATAGAGAGTTGGGATGCAAATGCTATTTCAAATGTTGTAAAAAAAGAAAACAAAATAGCCTAAAATGATGAAGACGAGACAACTAATATGCAATGAACGTAACCAAAAAGATAAGCACAAAGTAAATTTAGAAAAGTCTAATAACAATGGTAAGGAAGTAGGCTAGATATATCTTTGGGATTCAGGGATGTTCATTGATCCTTGAATCTAAATAAAAGGTACTCTCATTATAGTGTTAGCCTATGGACTCGACTAAGCTCTCGAACCCTTAAGTTCTCTAAAATAGGTAAAACTAATAAGCTCTAAAAATGCCCCGATCTTTACTATAACCTTGAATAGGCTCTCTAAGCTCCGTAGTGAAGATGCATTAGTTACTAGGAGAACACTAACTTAAGCCAACTCCTTATAAGCTCGGAAGGTGTAACCTAAAGGTATGGGATCCTAGATTAGTTGATTAAGTATCCTGACAAATTCTACTAACCTATTGCTACTTCCGAGAATCACTATGGACTATTACATATCACATGCTCAACCCTAGCCTTCAAATTAGAAAATTACCTAAAGGGTGATCAAGCCTACAAGCAATTTCTAATTCATGACATTTATCCTAAATCCCAAACCAACCTAGACCTATAAGTACCAATTTAAGACAAGTCCAACTTCAATCCATCCCTTCATCTTTATAATATCTCCAAACCCTTAAGTAGTCTAGCCACATATGTTCATATCAAGCATAATTGATATTAAATAATCAAAACTCCTAACATAATCATTAAACATTCAAATACCCAATAAATTTATATATACAAAAATGCATAAATAAACTTAAACATCCAAGATTAAAATTGGAAAGTTCAAAAATAAACATCCATTGATATATCACAAAGGTTCATTACAAAATTCATGAGTCTCAACTACAAAATCTATTAAACATTCATTCTAAATATTCTAGCACATGTAAAAACGTGATTAGCACTAAGAAAGCTCTAAAATAATGGAGTGAATAGATTAAGACATATGAAAATAAAGCATTGAAAATGAAATAAACTAGCTAAGCATAAAGAAAATAACAAAAACTTCTTTGCTCCTTCCTTCTCTCTTCTTGAAGTTTTCCAAAAGTAGCAAATTGTGTAGCCTATCTCTATGTCCTCCTCTCTTTCTTTATGTATTATGTTCCATTTAGGGTAAAACCTAAGATTTTCCTCTACCTTAAAAGTCTAAAAAGCCTCTCAAAAACTTAAGTTCGGAAGGTTGTCTGCATCTATCTACCTGCAGGCCATAATCGTGGCCTTTAGTGCATGATCGTGGCCAGTTTATCGACTTTTTGTCACGATGGTGGTTAACTCCCCACGATCGTGTCCCTGTGCTTAAGCTTCTGTCACGATCATGGCATATTTGCCACAATCGTGGCCTTGGGTTATTTCTCGGGTCTTCTCCGATTCTCCTCTGAATGCCCTTAATGGTTTCTCCTTTATGGATGGCTGTTTAAACTTTGTGAAACTTCTTTCTTTTAGTATATATTTGTGTTCACTCCTTTAATCTATATGTAAACATAATATGAACATAAATTGAGTATTTAAACATAACAATAAGATTGAAAAGACATTGAAATGCATAAGAAAATATAAGATGATTCAATCTTATCATTAACTATCATCGTTCTATTTATCAGATTAACCATAGTCAAAACACATTTGCCTTGAAATTATAACACCCTTGCTACCTCCAAAATATTCCAATGTTTGTGTTATAATCTCCCATTTTGTTGTGGTGTACTCGTGCAACTAGTTTCATGAATAATATCATTTTCTATATGGAATTCTTATCTCGAATCAAAATCCATCCTATTATTACTTCATATGTGCTTAATATTCTTTCCAAATTATGTTTTGCCCAATTTATAAAAATATGTTATGTATTTACTAGACTCGTTTTTATCTTTTAATGAATAAACCTAAATTATATGACTATGATCATCTACAATATTAATAAAATAATGTGCACGATAATATAACACTTTATGATAAGGCTCCAATAAATCAAAGTGTATAAGTCAAAGCAACTTGCAACATTGTTATTACTTAATAGGAAAGGAGAATAAGTTTGTTTGGAAATAAGCATCATAGATATTCTTGTTCTTAAAATCTATCATAACAATATCAAGAATAAAAGATAAGTGTTAATTGACTGATGTCTAAGACATTGATGCTAGACTATGAAGGAGTCCACTCTCTCTATCATCATAGTCGAATGCAACCTCATAGACATGAAGTAGTAGACCCCACTAAAGCTTACCCACTTTAATTAACATCCTCAAGGAGTGGTCCTATATCACACAAAGCTCATTAGTGAACAAAACCTAATAGTTTAACAAGTAGTCAATTGACATATGGAAATAAAATTATAAGTCAAACTAGGCACATAAAGGATATTAATTAAATTATTCTCTTGACATCTTGGCCCCATTGACCAAAATTACTGGTAGAGGTGCTACTTCTTTAACATCACACATTAAATCCTAATAACTTATCATATGATTGGATGTTCTATTGTTCAATATCTATGCAAGGTTTTTAGAATCCTTACTAGAAAGCTTCTTAGAGTTATCATAATTTAGATGTGTTAATATTTTTAAAATAGTTCGCCCGATAGACATGGAATGCTACCATTACTCTCAAAATTTACTCCTATAAAATAAAAAGTTTGAGCGTTGCTTGAGGCTCACCAATTTTTGAGATTACCTACTCTTGACTTTAGGCTAGTTCAGTATGATTTTGGCCTCGTGTTCTTCTCTACTAAGTGCGATAACTAATGGCCTCAAAGCACTCCAATGTCATGACCAATCCTTTTAGTATGTCCATTGCCTCTTGTTGCCTCCTTTCAACCATGATTTTCTAACCTAAAGTGATCTCCCCCTTCAACTCATGAACCTATGAGGCATTCATGATTTAAAAAAATCTCTTAAATCATCCAAAACTATCTTGATGGTCTCTTTATATGCAACACTAGGCTGAATGGATTTCTTGATCGAGTTAAAAATCCATGAAGATATTCACCATAGCCTTTTTCTATATATCATACGTTTCTCCATTTAAAAGGCACATTATAATCATCGCTCCTATATTATCCAATGGATGAAAAAAAAAAGGTGATGATGGATCAACTTTCTTCTTCAATGTTAAGGTCTTAGCTGCATTATCAACCATTGACTGTGTGAGAGGAGGACGATGTGAAAAGAGAGGAGTGAGAGGGTACTATTGATCAAACAATAAAATTGCACCAATGCAGTGACATTGACGATGATTTTTAGGAAAATTAGATCTAAGGTTTATCTATACCCACTTTGATTCCATGTAAAGAGAAGAACTAAAGAGAAAATATTCCTCTTAATTTTTTAAAAATTATATGTATGTACAGTAGTATATATAATCAACATTACTCCTAAATAAGGTAAAACATTGTCTCCTAGTTAAGGTAAAAATTACCTCCTAATTATAATAGAGTAACTCTTATTTACAACTGTATTTTCAATACTATATCAAGGATGAGACACGATGATGATGGTTTAAAGCAAATGTGAGAAATTAGTCTTTACAAAAAAGAAACTATAGATACTTAATTTTGTTATATTTTTCCATATTATTTTTATAATTGTTGTTTACATAAAAATTAAAAAGAGAGAAGAATAAATATAAGAATATATTATTAATAAAATTTTGTTTTTAAATTATTAATTTTTTACTTGGGTTGTGTTTGTTTTTTCATGTAAAATTACTTTCTTGTTTGTGTTTTTAAAACTTTGTTCTTTTGGCTTATTTGATTTCCTTTATCAATTTTTCGTTGTTGGCTACTATGATGTAAGCTAGATATACATTACTTTTAACACTATTTTCATAGTATATTGCTTGTATTTCAAATCATTTTTTAAAGATTTGGTACTTAATTTAAGTAGCATTGTTATTTTAGGTCTTATTTCTACCTATACAAGGAACAGAGCAATTCAGAGGAGAATTAGGCTGAATTGGAACAATTTTGGAAGAATTGGAGGAATCATGAATATGACACCTTCAATCTACTGTACTTAGGACCATGTTCAAAGGCAGTTGCTTCTATTTTTCTTATCCACCATACATACCCTGTGTTTCCCCATGGATGAAGAATATAGTACCCTCTATAGGCCTATATAGTTCTTACATTGGCATTATAGGTTTTTAGGGAATTTCTTAGATAACATGACTAGTTATATAGACACGTGTTTGGGGTCGTGTAGCTCATTAAAAAGTCAAAGTTTAATATTTTAAAAAAAAGAGGTAAAAAAGAAGGAGTTCTTTGGTAGATTAAATCATTAAACCTAAATGTAGGATGTAATATACTTTTAGTGCCTAAATTAAAAAGGGATTTTGGTTGATTAACCTACAAATAAGGGTTTTATATCTCGAGAGACAAAATGATCTAAAATTATTAAATCTTAGTGGTCCAAGAAACTAGATTAAGTCATTAAACTAGAACATAATTGAATACAGTAAAGACCTAAGAGATTTTTCACCTAAATCTAGATATTTCATTAATTGATATATTATTATCATAGTTGTGCCTTAGTGTTTTGATTTGTTATTTATTTTATTTTCTTATTCAATAATCTATAATCATTGGCATAACTTGTTAAATTTGTGAATAATGTATAGTTAACTAATAGCCTTTATAAGATCTACTTGTACTTGTTTGTGCTAGCTGTAACTACTTCATGTAATTATAGAAGGACACAATTAAGTTTTTGATGTCTTTATTGAGAACTAGGTGTTACTATTTGCATATATTTTTTAATTTTATTATTTTCTTACTAAACTTTATTTTTAGTTTCTCTATCATAGATTACTTCTTGTATGTGCAATCTCAATAATTTTGAAATCTTATTTAGCTAGATCCTGAGATTGAAAAAATATTGTATATAAGAAGAAGACTTAAGAAGAGAATAGAAGCTAAAGAAGCAATGATGGCTAAAGAAAATATGAGTTCACTAAAGGATTTTTCATATCTAAATTTCTAGGATATCAACTTAAGAATTGTGAGGCCCAACGTGAAAGCTACCAACTTCAAGCTGAAGCTCTCCTTATTATTCATATTGCAACAAAACTAGTTTAAAGTCCCTAACTTGTACTTTTCTATGTTTCTGGAATATTGTGACATATTGAATCTTAATTGTAACATCCCGTTATCCTATGTTAAGGGTTAGAACCCTAAAATACTATAAATGAGAGATTATTGAGCAGTTAAAAAATGCATTTCATGCTCATGCATAATATGACATACACACATGTGCGAATATTAATCTTTGCACACATTAAAAATGCATTCAATGACATTTTTTGGGAATTTTTATAAAATTTCAGGTATTTATAAAATAGGAAAAATGCCAAGTAGTAGGACAATTGATAAATGGTAGTTGAAATAAGAGTCAAATGGCAATGGAAATTTTTATAAATGACAATTGGAATTAATAACATAAGTTATTGAAATTTGGAGACAATGGGAGTAGAAATTGGAGTTAAATGGACTAGTTAAATAAAAGAACCAATTGTGAACCTA
>JANZXP010000195.1:17477693-17490355 GCA_027576715.1 Erythroxylum flavicans | reverse complement strand
CCAAGTGGCTAATAAAAGTTCTGTTGATTTCATTGTTTGTATCAAATGATTATAAAACAAAGTGGAATGTTTTGGTTGTTGATGTTCTGTAATTTATGTTGTGGTTTTAAGAAAAAATATATATATATACCGACTGTTTAATTGTTTAGTGATGTGATGTGGCACACCACCCTTGTGGGGCACGAATTCAGATATCACAATCGATATCGAGTTCGGGTCCAGCGGGAGTGGGGTGTTACAGGGGTCCAACATAACTAACATAAAAAAAAGCAGGTTAGTTGTAACTAAACTTGTATTGGTACAAGTAATTTGATGTTACATGTTATTACTAAATTTTTTATCATGTATAAAATTAGCTTTTTATTATTTTTTAAGTGTTATTTGGTTGTGGAGTGAAATTTAGAAACTTTTTTCAATTTTAATGAAGAGAGGTGTTGGAATCCTTAACTATACTTCCATTCCATTTAATCAACTAGTGAAATATATGTATCATTTGGTAATTTATACATTTACGGTGACATATAACAACTCCATAACTCCCATTTGTTTCTAAGTTATAAACAAGTTGTAAGATCATCTTCAAGCATTTATAATGACTTGTTAATGTTCAAGAATTATCCTAGAACCGATTGATATCTATATATATATATTACAAAAAATGATTGTGTAGGATATAACGTTCATTATTTTTTCTAAAGAGTGATAGTATTGTATTAAAAGAGTCAGGGTAATCTTGAACTAACCATTATTTTTTTTATCAATCTAAAATTAATGGTTAAATTATTATAGAGTTTTTTTTTTCATGGAATTTATTTAAAATGAATGGCTCATAACTTACATTCCAAACGAATGTGAAATGTTAGGATCAAGTATAGACTGTATTAGATGTCGAATTGATATGAATATATATATATATATATATATATATATATATATATAAATTATCTTTAAGAATGATGCTAATGTAGGATTGAAGCTTCACTCAGTTTCAATTTTATTAAACCCCACCAAAAAAATATAACAAGTATTTTAAACTCTATTTTCATTCTCAACTTTGAAAGCTTAAATTTATCTATATTGAATTGAAAAGTTCCATTCTCTCATAAAAAATATTATATAATTGCTTATCCTAACCACTGTAAAATGCACGAGTAAGGCAAAAACTTCTTAAGTCCTGTTAAAGTTTAATTTGAACTTATTTATACCATAATTTTAAAGATCGTACCTTACAATATAAAAGGGAACGTTCTGATAGTGTATCATTATCATTAACTACCAAATAATAAATTCCTAAGTACGAAACTATGCATTAAATGGTGAGCTAGGGTCGAACCATAGACAGCTGCGATGCCAATGCTATTTCAAATGTTGTAACAAAAGAAAACAAAACACCCTAAACTGATGAAGACGAGACAACTAATATACAATTAACGAAATCAAAAAGACAAACACAAAGCAACTTTTAAAAAGTCTAATAACAATGGTAAAAAAAGTGGGCTGGAGATATCTTTGGGATTTCAGGATGTTCATTGATCTTTGAATCTAAATAAAAGATACTCTCATTATGGTGTTAGCCTATGGAGTCGATTAAGCTCTCAAACCCTTAATTTCTTTAAAATAGACAAAACTAATAGGCTTTAGAAATGCCCCGATCTCCACTATAACCTAGAATAGGCTCTCTAAGTTCAATAGCGAAGATGCATTAGGTACTAAGAAACAATTAACTTAGGCCACCTACTCATAAGCTCGGAAGGTGTAACCTAAAGGTATAGGATTCTAGATTAGTTGATTAAGAATTTTGACAAATTCAACTAACATATTGCTACTTTTGGGAATTACTATAGAATATTACATATCACACGCTTAACCCTAACATTCAAATTAGAAAATTACCTAAAGGGTGATCAAGCTTACAAGCAAATCCTAATTCATGACATTTATCCTAAATCCCAAATCAACCTAGACCTAAAAGTACCATTTCAAGACAAGTCCAACTCTATTATCACAATTTCCATCCCTTCATCCTTATAATATCTCCAAACCCCTAAGTAGTCTAGTCACACATAATCATATTAAACAAAATTGATATTAAATTAAAAAACCTATAACATAATCATTAAACATTCAAATACCCAATAAATTTAGATTAGTAAAAACACATAAATAAACTCAAACAATTAATATTAAAACTGGAAAATTACAGTAATAAACATCCATTGATATATTACAAAGGTTCATGGCAAAATTCATGAGTTTTGTTGATAAATTACAAAACAGTCTACTCGTTTTATGCTAAAAAACTACAAGTGTACAGGTCGTCACTTGTAGTTAAAAAGTGGATATCGATTCCACAGGGATTGATGCCTAGACACCACTTAATTCAGACAAAACTTTGTTTAAGAAACAAAATTGTTTAATGAAAATAATATGGAAAATTAAATTAAAATTAAAAAATTAATAATGAACACTGAACAATACCAAAATGCAGAAAAATCAGAATTTAAGAATCTAAAGACTAGAGATTACTTTTTCCCGATTTTGTCTCCCTCTTATTTTATTAATCAAATTGTGTCTCACCCAAGATTTCTGAATGTATTAACTAACCTCTCTCAAGGTGTAATTAATTGTCTCTAATCAAATTAAATGAAATCAATAGAACGATCTCTCAACCTACCTAATGACTCCAGCAATTCAACTAGTTATTAAACTATCCTATGGGTGATCAATTGAATTCACCAAGATCTCTCTTCTAGCTAATCAATTGATATGATGATTGCAAGTTTATAGGTTGCCAACTCTCATTGTACAATCCTACATAAATAATCTTACTCATTCTCTTGATTTGTTGCAAGATATAAATAAAATAAACAAACTTCAAAGACACTTTTATTTAATTCAATAAAATAGGAGTTTCAACAAAATAGTTCAAAAGCAATCCCTAAAACTAAATCAGCTACTCATGGTCTCCATAACATCATCAACACACAAATAATCCATCTTACAAAGATTAGTAGAAAGAAAAATATAGAAAATTGAATAAAAGAAAGTTCTTCTCTTCTTTGCCAAAATCTGGAATTTTGGATGTTGATGTGATATTTTTCCCAATCTTGATGATAATCTTTGACTTCAATTCTTCCTCAAGGCTCAAAACTTTTGTTCTTCACTTGAGAAGGCTCTTTCTACAGAAGGGTTTTCGTGTCCCTCTATCATGGAGGCTTAATTCCCTTTAATAGTCCAGAAATCCTAAATTTTATGAAGCCCTACATAATTCCCACGATTGTGGGAATTGGCATGATTCCCACTATCGTGGGAATTTGCTACAGATAGTCTCATCTTTTCTTCTACTCTTTGATCTCTAGCTCAATCTCCAAGTTACTCAATCTTCCTTCCTATATAAAAATAGTCAATTCTTACCCTAAATTAACGTCAAACATAAAAGAACAACAATGGAAACAAACTAAACGAAATCATACAAAATGAATCATAAACTACAATAATAATTAACAATTATGCAAGAAACACATGTGGTAAGGGTTAAGGTGGGTAAAGAGGGAAAAAGGTTAACATAAGCATTTGTAAAGAAAAAAGAGGATAAAACAGGATAACAAAACATAATTCTGAGATATACAAATGTAACTAATGTTCTGCACTTAGTGATGCTACTCAAATGTTCTTCCTTTTTTTTTTCTTTTCTTTTCTTTCTTTTCATTTTTTGTTTTTTTTCCTTTGCTTAATACATGGAAGAGATATGAATCAAAATAGCACTATATACAATGTAATTCACAAGCAGCAATGTACTCAACTCATCGCGGTAAAATTTTCACAACGATCCCAACTAATGTATTACTTAGTACTCTCCTAAGCTTGTGAATGGGTAGGTTAACAAGTTTAAGGTTTTAAAATTTTTGGGTGTTTTCAAGAAAGAAAAGGTTAAGGCTCAATGGGGGTAGCAAGGGATAATCCAAAGGTTAGGTCATTTAAGCCAAAGGTTAACATAAAAAGGGCCTTAATCATCTCAATTAAACATGCATACAGTAGACTCAAACTGATTCAAAATAAGTTCTGAAGGTAATAACCTAAGGAGGTAAAGCTCAACAAAGAAATAGAATGACTATGGAAGGAGTCATATGGCTCAATTCTCACATTAGCTCAAAGGAAAACTCATTATGCATCTCTACACTACCTCTTTGCTCAAATGTCAATTTGTAATTAAGCTTACGTAACCAACTACTTTTATCACTCTATATGATTCACTTTTTACTCAAGTAGCCTAATCCGAGTTCAAGCATGCATTCAATCTAATTCTAACTAGCATAACAGAATCTCATGGCAATATCCATCAGAATGATTCAATTGCAGTTCCATTGTTGACACAAAGTATATGATATGCCTAAACATGCATCCTATTTAACAAAATGCAAACAATGCAATTGAGAAAGTCAATGTCACCTCCCCACACTTAAAGATCACATTATTCTTAAAGTGACAAGTCAACTATCAAATAAGGGAAAATGACATCAAACCAAACAAAAGAAATTAAACCAAACAAAAGAATTAAAACAAACAAAAATGATAGTAAACCAAACAAAAAATGACAACAAACCAAACAAAAAATGTCATGAAATCAAACAGAAATAGAAACAAACTAAACAAAAGAAAATGATGTGAAACCAAACAAACATAAAATGAAATGAAACCAAACAAAATAAACAACAAAATTTAAAAGTAAAAAGGTACGAAAAACTTATAGAGATTATGGTGGCAACAGTGTTGGTGAAGGAGCTTCAAAATTGTTCCTCCGACAAAATTTGAGAAACCTCTTCTTCAAGCTACACTGCTCCTTGTGGACTTGCCACATTTAGGTATCGAGCTCGTTGATTTGGGATGTCATTTTTTATTGATTGGCGGCCATCTAGTTAAGGATTTGTTGAAATCAGTTGACCTCCGCTGGTGCACTCGGTTCCTCCTTAGCTGCTTCTTCTTCTGGCTCTAGGACTGCTCGAGATGTGGAGGGTCAGGAAGAGGCTGTATTGATGTCCCTCCTATTCCTTACTGCAGTACGTGTCTGAGAATTTCAGAGTTCTATAGAATGGCACTCCAAAATCTCATAGCGTCTCAAATACGATATGTCAAATGTATCGAATGGCGTTGTGCGTACATCTCCCATATCATGGTTATAAAATAGAGCTAAAGTAGTAACAACATAAGACATGCCAAAATATAAAATCTTTTTATTTACAACACACTATTGATCAAAAAATTCTAAAAGGCTTGTTAATTTTAATTTTTTGATCCATACACTACAAAAAGAAAAGTTCTTTAGCCGAGCATTTGTTACTTTCAGTTTTATTAAACACAGTTAAACATATAAATTTGTGTAAAAGTAAATGCTCGACACTCCAAATTAAAGAATTTTTTGCATTACATGAGTCAAAATGTTCTTCACCCGTGAGAGTTTTCCGATAAGAATCGACATCAAAATCAATGTGATCATTTAGAATTTTCGTATTCGACAAATTGAAAATTTCACGCATGACAGGATAATCAAGTTTAAAAACATTTCCAATTAACTTAAACTAGAAAACATCCATTTTAGGGTTATACTGGACTGTCGTGAAAAACTCTAAAGTCATAGTAGGGTAAACAAGTACGTCACACCGACAACCTATTCCAACCTATGTTTACAGCTTGTTGCTCAAGTTTTTATCTCACTCCTATGTTTTCTAGCAATTCAAATTCAAAATAACGAGGAGTGACTATTTTTCTAGCCCTAAGGTCTAAAATATGCGTACCTTCTTCTTCTAAATAAATAAAAAATGCAGCCTGATAAGCTGTCGTTACATCGGACTTACCTTCATCAGAGACTTACAAGCGGAGTTCGTCAGTCAGTTTTCGAGCCATCATCTTCCTTGGTGCCATTGTAAGAAGAAAACTAGAAAAATTAAGAAAAAATGAGTTAATTCGATTTTTAGAGAGAGAGAGCAAAATCTTACCCAAATCCTTATATTTTGAATGATTAATGCATGAAAAGAGTAAAGGATTTTAAGATTATTGAAAAGAGATGAAGAAAATACTAAGAATCTAGAGGAAAATTAAAGGGTTAGAGAGTGAGAGGAGAATTTTTGTGGGTTAGAGAGAGAAGGAGTGAAATTTTGAAGAATGAGTGAAAGAAGAAAAGGAGAGGAAACTTAAATTTCCCTCTGAATGGAATTCTCATTATTCCCATGAACGTGGGATGGGTTGATTCTTCCCCTTCTAAACCTTCTTCTAAGCTTAGTATGTATTCTCCATGATCCCACAACCTACAAACACATCAAATTAATATTATTAACAAGAATTTTGAAAAGTAAACAAGTTGAAATTCAAACAAAAACTAAATTAACATCAATCAAACATGATCATAACCAAAGAACCAAACCAATAAATAAACAAAAACAATTAAAAGGAAGTAGAATTCCATGGGTTGCCTCCCATGCAGCGCTTCTTTTAATATCTGTAACTTGATGCTCTTCCTTGAAAACTCAGCCAGGATCAATTATAAACGGCTTGCTTCCATGTTTTTCATTTAACATTGGTTTTGTAGCCTGTAAGTAAGCTATAAATTGTAACATAATCAAAAGGACAATATAAATAAAATTATAAAAACTGATTAAGCTCAATAATGTCTTTTTTCCAAGTGAACTATCAACATAACAAACTCCCTGAATCGTTTATTGGGTCCAATGATTTGTCCTGTACGAAGGTGAGTTGCTCTTTTTCTTCCTTAATCACCTTTGTCTCCTCTGCTTCTTCCACTTCCTAAATAGAGACTTTTATAACTTCTTCAAACTCAGTTCTTTAGAAGATTTGAACACATCAATTATCCTAAACGAATTACTATCCTTTGGATTCTTAAATACATCATTCATGTTGAATGTCACTTGATCATCATCAATCCAAAAGATAGAGTCCTTTTCGTGAACAGCTACCCAACATTTTTCAATGTTCACAAGTGGTATATCAAGAACTGGTGAATAATAGGGATGGTTTTCATCCTTTTCTTCATCTTCTCTCTTGATTTCTTGGTCTTTTATAAAGTCGAGTTCAACATGGTCTTCCACTGGTTCTTCTTGTTCATCCCCATTTCCAAGTGTGATAGCCTCATTTTGCTCTCGTTGATATAATTCCATATTGCTTAGAAAGTCTTTCACACTTCTCTTACAAAATTCACAGGAAAGTTGTCTTACTTGAATCTCCAGGTTGTGAATAGAAATGGCATGATTTTCAAAAAGTTGATCAAACTTCTCTTCTAGCCTCTTCTGACTTTCCTCCTGGATGGAAAACATTCTCTTCTGGTTCTCTTCCATTTCTGTTAGCTTATCTATGATTTTGTCAAATTTAGAATCCCATGAACTGGACTCATCTTGTTGAAATTCAAATATGTCTTGATGTCCCATTCGAGTACTTGCATTGTTGGACCAATAGAAATCTGGGTAGTTTTGCCACTCCAGAGTATACGTGTTCCAATAAGGATCTGTACTTTCTTAACCATACTACGCCTTATTTTAACTCACAAAAGTTCCTTGCTGCCTATACTAACTATCTTCCATCATTTTTTTTTCTATACTAACTATCTTCCATCATTTTTCTTTCTATGTATTCTTCTTTTCTAGCCCTTCAGACGTCTCATTCCTCATTTTAAGATGTCTTAATATGTCTTGTGATATTGGATAGTTCGTTGTTACCAAATTCTGTTATCTTCACGTGCTCCTTGTGTTCATGCACTTGTAAATACACAAGAAAAAGTATCAAAAACTCTTAAATCAAAGTAATATAAACTAAACAAGATTCTAAACAATCAATCCCCAGCAACGAAGCTAAAAACTTGTTGATAAATTGCAAAACAATCTACTTATTTTATGCTAAAAAATTACAAGTGTACGCGTCGTGACTTGTGGTTAAAAAGTAGATATCGATCCCACAAGGATTAATGCCTAGACACCACTTAATTCAGATAAAACTTTGTTTAAGAAACGAAATTATTTAATGAAAATAATCTGAAAAACTAAATTAAAATTAAAAGAATAATAATGAACATTGAACAATACCAAAATGCAAAAAAATCGTAATTCAGTAATCTAAAACGTAGAAATCGAATTGTATCTCTCCTAAAATTTTTGAATGTATTAACTACCCTCTCTCAAAGTGTAATTAATTGTCCTTAATCAAATTAAATGGAATTAATTGAATGATCTCTCAACCTACCCAATGACTCTAACAATTCAACTAGTTGTTAAACTATCCTATGGGTGATTAATTGAATTCGCCGAGATCTCTCTTCTAACTAATCAATTGACATGATGATTGCAAGTTTATAGGTTGCCAACTCTCGTTGTACAATCCTGCATAAATAATCTTACTCACTCTCTCGATTTGTTGCAAGATATAAATAAAATCAACAAACATCAAAGACACTTTCGATCAATTCAATAAAATAGGAGTTTAACAAAATGGTTCAAAAGCAATCCCTAAAACTAAATCAGCCACTCATGGTCTCCATAACATTATCAACACACAAATCCATCTTATAAAGATTACAAGAAAGAAAAACACAGAAAATTGAATAAAATAAAGTTCTTCTCTTCTTTGCCAAAATCTAGAATTTTGGATGTTGATGTTTTATTTTCCCCTATCTTGATGATAATCCTTGAATTCAATCCTTCCTCAAGGCTCAAAACTTATGTTCTTCACTCAATGAGGCTCTTTCAATCCTTTAGTGCAAAATCGTGGTTCTGTGCTCAAGCTTCTATCACGATCGTATAACCTCCGAATGCTCTTGATCGTTTCTCATTTATGGATGGCTCTCCAAAATTTTTCAAACTTCTTCCTTTTAGCATATATTTGTGTTCACTCCATTAATTTATATGTAAACACAAGATTAACATAAATTGAGTATTTAAACACAACAGTAAGATTGAAAAGACATTGAAATGCATAAGAAAATATAAGATGATTCAATCTATCAAATACCCCCATACTTAAACTATTGCTTGTCCTTAAGCAATTTAAAAATAACCAAGATATTCTGTCAATTTTTTTCAAAGAAGATCAAGTATATACAATTCTTCAAACTTTGACAAACCCTAAGTATCGAGCTACTATATGTATCATAATCTTTTCATTAATGCATATAAACAAAGTCAAAGGTAAACACCATTAATCAAAAGTAAAATAAAACTAAGATTAATTTTCCTCACGATGTACACTCATTTCACTCAATTGTTTAAGGTTGGTGTTTCACTCAATACTCCCTCTAAGAGACTACACTACCATAGGCTTGCAATTTCACCAATTCTCTACCACATAGATTATATGTTATCATGGATCAAAAAGGGCTTTTACTTAGGGTTATAATAGGGTTTGGGTTAAGGCAAGGCAAAAAGGTCAAAAGGTAACTCACAAGTATTAACAAAGTGCTAAGTAAAAAGGGACAACTAAACACAAATTCTGAGATATGCATATAAATACCACAAACTACAACTACTCATCACTAACTAATACTACTACGTTTCCATCAATACCAGAAATAAAGATGCTTTTAATCAATAACACCAAAAACAAATATGCTTTTCTTTTTCTTTTTCTTTTTCTTTGTCTCTTTTTTCTTCTTTTTCTTTTTCTTTCTCTCTTTTTCTTTTGGATAACATTAGAACAATAAGGAAATAATAACAACAAAATCAATAAAAACATTAGTAGAAGTGCCTCTCAAAACATCTCAGAATTGAATACAAATCAAAAATCCCTAAATCATATGCATCAAATGCTCACTCGTTACTTCATTAAACTAGTGACAAGGTAAGGCTAATAGGTTTTCGAGTTTCAATGTGAAGTGATTAATTCAGAAACAAACAAGTTAAAGGCTCAAAGTGGTTGGCAAGGGGAAAATGAGTTAGTCGGTCATTTAAACTAAGGGTTCAAAACAAAGAAAGTCTTAATCATTTCCATAAAGCATGCATCTCGTAGTTTCAAACCGGTTCATTGCAAGTTCTGAAGGTAATCTTCCTAGAGGAGCATCACACACAACAAAGAAACATAATGACTATGAAATGTAGTCATATAGGTTCAAAACCTCGTATATGCTTATATGAAAATCCACCAAAATTTCATACATTACCTAATCACTCAAGTATCAAACTATTGACTAAGTTTTGTGCAACTAACTACTTCAATCAATCCATATGATTCACTTTCCACTCAAGCCATCTAATTCAAATTTAAGCACATAACTCAATTCTCAGTGCAACTACTATGACAAAATGGCATTGCTTCAACATTCATCACAGTTCAAGTGCAAAAATGCAAAAATTTTAAACTGTCCCCACCCCCACACTTAAATGGGACATTGTCCCCAATGTCCTAAAATCAATAAAAACACAAGGGGATAAGAACAGAAGGACTCCCCTGGACCAAAGAGGGCTCAACGACTTGAAAGCAGAATTCACAGCTCTAGTCTTGCATTCCCAAAAACAAAACAAATAAAAAGAAGTAAGGAACTCAAATGAAAGCAAACTGAAACAACAAAGAACTAAAATGAAGTGATAAGGTTAGGGTGCCTCCCAATAAGTGCTTGGTTAAGGTCATAAGTTTGACCCTTGGTTTCCTTCTCACGTGACAAAATTGTGATCTTCAGGTGTCACATGCGGCTCCTCCACGTGAGGTTTTTCAGGATAGGGTTTTAGTTGATGATCTGTCATATTCAGCATCTTCCCTATCCTATGATTTTTAATCTTGACTGAGTCCATACACTCTGGAAAGATCTCAAACGACTCTTTGCCTTTTTCTTCCTCATTTAATTCCTCAAATCTACTATATAAAGGTGAAGAGTTATTTTCAAAATAATCATGAACTCAATACTCACCTCCGAGCTAAATGATATAGCTTTTTCTGCCTTGAGTTCCTCCTCAACTTCTTCGACACAAGCAATTTGTTGAAGGTTAACCTCAAAATTCTTAAGCTCCTCATCACTTTGTAAAGTTTCCGTACAAACATATATTGGGTACACCTCGCGTTTATACGACTACTCCTTTTAGCTTTTCGGTTCCAAATGATTGATATCTCCCTATCGAGGCAATGCATTTTGCTAAAATTGCAGAGCATCCTGTCAGATTTGCTGTACACCTTACTGAATAACTATTGCATATTCTGTTGAAACTGCTGCATATCTTGTTGAATTTGAAGATTGTTAGCAATCATAATATTAAGCAATTCTTTTAGCGATGTACCTAAGTCGTGTTGGCTCTTTGAATCTTCAGCACTAGACCATGTATTTTATGGAAATTGCCCTCCATCCCACTAGAATTGTAGAGTATTATGCTACATTTGCAAAGTATTAGCATTCACAATATTAATCAACTCTTCCAGAGATAGACTAGAGTTGTGATAGGAAGCTTCTGGTCTGTATGAGAGTTGTTGTGCATCTTACAAACTATCATGGAAGTAATTATGATGATCATCCTATCCATAACAAAAGTTAGGTTGATTAGTCCGAATATTGTTATAGGATTAAGAATATGAGTTATAAAAGAAATTACTTCCGCCCATATCGAAAAAAATTGTTTTCATTTTTTTCACAAACATGAAACAAAAATGAAAAGATCATGAAATAATTGAAAAGAAATCAATTATGATCAAATATATGCAAAACAACAATTAAAATCACAAACAAAAACTAAAACACTGCACTCCTCGAAGTAATAAACTTCTATTTTCCTTAGCAAATTTATGTAAACGAATGTGTTTTGAGGAATTGTGGGACATGCAAACTGATGAAAGAATGAAAAAGATCGGCGAAAACCAAAAAACAACACAAGAAATAAGTATTAACACATGCCAACTCCCCGCCAAAAATTTGATAGCCTGTCGTTTACTACCAAATAATAAATTTCTAACTACTAAACTATGTAGTAAATTGTGAGCCAGGTCGAACCACGGAGAGCTAGGATGCTAATGCTATTTCAAATATTGTAACAAAAGAAAACAAAACAC
Source organism: Erythroxylum flavicans (assembly GCA_027576715.1). Lineage (NCBI taxonomy): Eukaryota > Viridiplantae > Streptophyta > Magnoliopsida > Malpighiales > Erythroxylaceae > Erythroxylum > Erythroxylum flavicans. The sequence continues at coordinate 17,478,331 of JANZXP010000195.1, read as the reverse complement.
CCTAAATTGATGAAGACAAGACAACTAATATGCAATGAACGTAATTAAAAGGACAAGCATAAAGCAACTTTAAAAAGGTCTAATAACAATGGTAAAAAAAGTGGGTTAGATATCTTTGGGATTATGGGATATTCATTGATCCTTAAATCTAAATAAAAGGTACTCTTATCATAGTGTTAGCCTATATACTCGATTAAGCTCTCGAACCCTTAATTTCTTTAAAATAGGCAAAACTAATAAGCTCTAAAAATGCCTCGATCTCCACTATAACCTAGAATAGGCTCTCTAAGTTCCATAGCAAAGATGCATTAGGTACTAAGAAACAACTAGCTTAGGCCACCTACTCATAAGCATGGAAGGTGTAACCTAAAGGTATGGGATCCTAGATTAGTTGATTAAGTATCCTAACAAATTCAACTAACATATTGCTACTTTCGAAAATCACTATGGACTATTACATATCACACGCTCAACCCTAGTCTTCAAATTAGAAAATTAGCTAATGGTGATCAAACTTACAAGCAATTCCTAATTCATGACATTTATCCTAAATCCCAAACGAACCTAGACCTACAAGTACCAATTCAAGACAAGTCCAACTCTATTCTCACAATTTCCATCCCTTCATCCTTATAATA
>JANZXP010000195.1:17457123-17477593 GCA_027576715.1 Erythroxylum flavicans | reverse complement strand
ATGGATTTCTCATATTGGGCCTATTCAGTGAACTTGTTCTCTGACAAGTACCTACATGTTTGTTTAAGTATCTCTATACTTTACCTTATAAGATCGACTACTTCCTTAATAAGGAAATGCTAGTCTTTTTTACATTCTATTGATATTTAATCTTAATAGAACAATGACTAGGAACATTTAGGAATGATACATAAATACAATAAGAATTTCATAATTATAATCTCATTTGCATTGTACAATTATTCTATGGACTTTATCGTATACATATAAATATATATAAGATAAAGAATGCCTTTAAATAATTTGTCACTAAACTACATCCAAAACTATTGGCTATAAGGCATAAACCATCACTTACACTAGAAAATTGAGTAAAGAGAGGCAAGTGGTAGAACTAGATTCTATAAAAGAGGAGGTCGTGGTAAAGGACGAGGTGATTGGGGAGATATACATTCAATTAAACACATAGAGAAAACAAGAATGTTGCGCAATATTATAAACCCAAAAAAATTAAGAATTAAAAGATGAATGCTAGAAAAGGGAAAAGCAAGTCAGCTATGCAAACAAAAAGAAGAGGAACTCAAGTTATTTATGTCCTATCAAATGACATAATAACTTCTAGTAACATGTAGCTTTTGGACAACAATTGCTCTGATCACATGACATGAATAAGATCATTGTTTAATGAGTCTTACAAATTGAAGGTGAGACTTGGAGATGATAAAGCAAGTTGAAGGCAAAGGTACTTTTAAAGTTAACAATAGTCATAGTAATGTAAAGCTCCTTTAAGATGTCCATTGTATTCTTACTTTACCTTTAAAATAGTTAAATGTTGGGCAACTTATACCTGGGGGATGTTATATCTTGTTTGAAGATGTTTCTAATGAGATTAAAGATAAAAAATCAGATAAGGTTATTGTTGATGTTTGCATGACAGCAAATGAGTTACTTTCATTTGAAGTGTTAAGAGATAAGAATCGTGCTCTTATTATTAAAGGAAATGAATATAAATAACGACATTTACGATATGGGAATTTAAATGTGTTGATGGTAAAACCTATCTACTTTTTTTACGCTAAAAAATCGCAACTGCATAGGTTGGGACCTATAGTAAAAAGAACGGATATCGATCCCACAGGAATTAATGCCTAGACACCACTTAATTTAGACATAAATTTGTTTAAGAAACTAAATTATGAAATGCAAATAATCTGAGAAATGAAATTAAAATTAAAAGAGATTAATGTAGACAATGGACAAAAACTCAATTGGAGAAAATTTGAATTCAAGAATCTAAATGCTAGAGATCACTTTTTTCTTATTTTGTCTCCCTTCTATTTTATCGATTGAATTGTGTCTCACCTTAGATTTTTCAATGTACTAATTACCCTCTCTTAAGGTGTAACTATTTTGCCCAAATCGAATTAATGGGAATCGATTGAATGATCTCTCAACCTACCCAACGACTCTACCGATTCAACTAGTTATTAAGCTATCTTATGGGTGATCAATTGACTAATCGATATCTCTCTTCTAATTATTCAATTGACATAATGATTGCTAATCTATAGGTTGCCAACTCTCGTTATATAATCCTACACGAATCTCATCTCACTCACTCTCTCGATTTGTTGCAAGATGACAAATAAGAATAACAATCATCAAAGACACTTCATTTAATCCAATAAAATATGAGTTTTGACAAAGTAATTCAAAAGTAATCCCTAATATGAAATTAACCTAACATGGTCTCCATAACATCATTAACAATCAAATGAACCATTTTTACAAAAAAAGGAAGAAATCAAAGTGACAGAAAATTGAATATAAGACTCCTTCCTTTCTTTGCCAAAATCTGGAATTTTGGTGTTGATTTGCTATTTTGCCCAATCTTGATGATGATCTTTGTCTTCAATCCTTTCTCGATGCTCCGAACGTGTGTTCTCCACTCAAGGATGGTGTTTTTACGAGTGGGTGTCGTCTCCCTCGAAGATGGAGGCTTAATGATGTTTTTATAATCCAAAAATCCTAGGTTTAATGAAGCCTCGCAGATTACCTCGGATTACAATTCTCATATCCGTGGGAATCTGCATGATTCCCACAAGCTTGGGAATTGCACACATATACATTCCTCCTTTTCTCTGTAATTTCCCATGTCTGTGGAAATTTGCATGATTCCCATGAAAGTGGGAATTTGTCCTATATGCATTCTCCTTGTCTTCTCTTCTTTGATCTTTTGTTCAACCTCCAAGTTGCTTCCTCTTTCTTCCTACATAAAATAATCAATTCTTACCCTCAATTAGCATCAAACACATAAGAACAACAATGGAAATCAAACTTAATGAAAATATACAAAATGAATCCTAAACTAGAACAATAAACAACAATTATGCAATAAAACATATGTCAATTACCTATAAAAACATATCCTAATGCACACCTATAATCTACCCTTCTCTGCGTCCATCATCTTCCATCGTGTGCCATCATCATCATCTTTGTTTAATCATCTATTGAGGTAAATGGTCCATCTTTGATTGTTTTTTTTTACTATGTACAATGTCCATCTTCTTCCGTTCCTGTGTACTGCTTTGATTGTATGGCTTTTTGTTTCTGGTTTGATTGTAATGGCATTTCGTCAGTCTTTGTTTTTTACTGGGTTAATTAACGAATATTTATATAGGTCTACCAACTTTAAAATGTATGAGGAATTACCAGAGCTAATTGACAATATAAATATCAATAATTTTCAATGGAGGAACTTAAGTCCAAAGATAAAACTAAGTGGTATTCTTAATATTAATACAGTGAAAATAACATAAGATGTTTTGGTTATAGAGGATAATTAAGTACCCTAGAGGCATTATAGAGGATGTTTTGGTAAGTTTGAAAATTTTAGATTTTTTGTTTTTTTTATCATTATGGAAAATGAGGATGATAGAGAGGATTCCTTGATCTCATGATGACCTTTCCTATCTAATGCTAAAGATATTATATATGTGCATTGGATAAGATTATACTTATTTCTATATATATGTCATTTTTTTGAAAATTTTCATGTTATTTAGGAAATAATCATACATCATCTATTAGAGACTTGTAATTTTTGAGGAGAAAAAGAGGAGATTGATAGTTCTATTCTAATAGAGAATGTGGCATATTTAGAAGCTAATGAAGTACTTATGATTTGGTATTGAGTAAACAATTAAGTTAAAAAATCATAAAGAAGCATTTGTTAAAAGGCAATTCAATGATTTAGGTGTTTTTGTTTCAATTTCGTAGCTTTAGGGATTTTTAGCAATAGCTTTAGGGAACTCTATGGGTACCCTTGCTCTTATGTCACTAGTGTCATATTCTATGTCAAGCAACCATATAAGGCAATGAGAATCATTGCTACCAAAGAGATAGGTCCATAGAAGTTTTTGAAAATCTCTTACTACCAATTAGAGGATAAAAGTTATGGCCACTTAACTCTTATAAAGAGATTCATCCACCAGTAGAAAGATTTTTTCCAAGTAGGCCATAGAAGAACATGAGAAGAAAAAATAAATCAATGAAACAGAAGACTTCTCTTAGGCCATAAAAAGGGGCAATTCCAATTGCATGGTGCATATGGACAATCTATTCATAATATAAAAAGCTATAAAGGAATAGAAAATAGTCTATCTCTTTTTAGTCAAGATTGAGTGAATGTACGATTGTCATTAATTACCAATTTTAACATAAGTATTTATTATATGAAAATTTTATTAATGTTATATGAATATTTGACATTCCACTGTAACTATGGGATATTTAACAACAATAACATTTTCTCATAATCTTAGAACTTAATTTCCAATAGAAAACCTTATGTAATATTAATTACCAATGTTTAGCTCTAACTTTGAGGATGAATACAACTTGATGCGAACCCACCTATAAGTAAATGCCAATGAACCTATAAACAAGTTTGAACCAAATCCAAGAAAGCTAAATCATTTATATAAAGAGAATTGACATGTTGACTGCAAAGATTGATAATCAAATTCACTAAGTAATTTAACACTATAAAGAAAGACTTCTTCCATAAGATTGAAGTTCTATAGAGAATAAAGATACATGACTCTTAATAAAAAAGATGCAAAAAATCACTTAAAGTAAATAAAATTAATTGTTAAATACAAAATAAAAATTAGGATTTTGGCCTTGGGTAGTCACAATATGAGACAAGATCGTGTTATAAGCCATATCTACAATAAAGCTTTAACACTAATGGAATAAACTATGATAAAGACTTTGTCTTCCTATCTTATTTATCTAAAAAATCACATGAGTTGGTATATGTTTATGTTAGAGCTAGAGCAATTTTTTATAACTTCGTTTTCAACATCGATATAGGGATATAGGGTAGGATATAGTTGTATATGAGGTTGTGTTCAACAAGAGAGTTTGCCCTTAAATAGTCACCTACATCAAAAGGTTAAAAAGGCTCTTTGTATAAAAATATAATCATAAGCTTCTTAGTATAAATAACACTCTGGATATCACTATTTTCTTTGTTCTCTCACTTTTCTTTTCTTCATTCTCTTTTTTCAATCTCAGTTATTCTTTATATACATACTTAGGTGCTAAAAGTGTAGTGATGGATTTATCATCCTTTAAGAAAATGTACATATTCTTGAATACGTTACATAACCATTGTATCATATTGCTACATTCTAGCCAATAAGACGTGACTAGCTTAGATAGTTAAAAAATCATACAATTCCTCATCTTGATACATTTTAGAAGAAAATGAATTCACCACCTACATATTCACCTTAATCTCCCCGTATTCATTAATTCGTTAAAACTTGTATGGCTTTTGATGTTTCATAATCTTTAAACTCAACTTCTCTAAAAGGTTATTACTAGCCAAATTAGTGCAATTTCCTCTATTAAAAGTCATAATACATGTATTATTATGAATGTGAAATTTAATATGGAATATGTTTTCCCTTTGCCTTATCCTACATGATATGAAGGCTTAATTCTCTCATAGTAATAATATTCTCACCTTGAAAAATATACTCAATATTCTCATCATTAGAATCTTTAAATGTTGGTATAACATTTTTTTATTTAAATCATTTGCAATATTCAGTTCTCCATTATCCTTAATGATCAGAACACTCCTATTTTTGATATTAGGATGCAATATTTACCATTTCCAAATCCTAAAAAAATTAATATATCTATCTCAAGAGGGATAATAATCAAATTTACCATTTCCATTATTGTAGAAATCTTCTTTAGATGGCTTAACCATTTCATATAAGAATCCTTATCATTGTTTTCCCTATTAAGCCTCTAAAAAATACTAATATCTGTTGGGTACTTCAATGCTTGTTTATGTTATAATTATCTCTTAACCTTCATTTCCATTTACACCATCTGTTCTAATTCTATATAATAATCCTTCTAACTTCATCATCACCCCTCACTTCGCCATTAAAACTGAATTTAAAACATATCTTGTTTTCTTTGATTTAATAAAATATTATTATTAATTCCAATTTATGAAATTATATCACATGCTTTTGTTGACATTATATCGATAATTGATTATAAGAGTTTCAAGTGTTAATGCTTATACTGAATTTGGCGTTGTATGCAACAAATATAAATATAGAACTATATGACAAGTGTATTATATTAAATGCAAAATTTTCTTTTTCGTAGGCCCTATTTTGTGTTAAAAAACATTGTTCATCCTTCTTCTTTGTAGTCTATTGTTGTTTGTCCATCTAAGTAAGTCGTCCAACTAATGTCTACCATATATGTTGCTTTAATAGTAAGGGTTTTTGTGTTTGGGTTTTGATGCAAAGTTCTTGATTTTGTGTTGCTGTTTAGAATATTCTTATAATCATTGATGAGTTTTTATGTCCTTTAATAGTTTAAGTATTCATGTTTGGGTTTTGTTTGAATTGTTGATGAGTAGATTTATGAATTACATAAGTATTTATTGTATGTGGAATGAGTTTGAGATCTTATGAATGATCCAATGCATAATAAATCCTTAGGACGGTATATAGACTGGAAACCCATAATGCAGCTCGCATGAGGCTTATCGGTGAAAAATTTCACGAGCCTAGGACTCAAATCGGGAACTTAATTTCTTAATTCATATGGTGCAACAATGTCATGTAAATTAGAGTTTCTTTTAATTTGATAGTGTACGAACTTTAATCAAAAAATTAAAGAAGTAATAAGTTGTATAGTTACGAAAAATTCAAAATGATTTAAGCATAATAAATCCCTAGGATGGTATATAGGCTGGAAACCCGTGATACAACTCCCATGCGGCTTATTAGTGAAAATTCCAAGAGCCTAGGAGTTACAGTGAGAACTTTCTTTCTCGATTCATATGGTGTAATAATGCTACGTAACTTAGTGTTTCTTTTAATTCAAACTTAGTGTACGAACTTGATTGAAAAAATTAAAAAGGTAGTATAAGTTGTATAGTTACCGAAAATTCACAATGATTTGAGGCATAATAAACCCCTAGGATAGTATAGAGGCTGGAAACCTATGATGCAACTCCTATGAGGCTTATCGGTGAAAATTTTCACAAGCTTAAGAGTCACAACGAGAACTTGCTCTCTCGATTCATATGGTATAACAATTCCACATACCTTAGTGTTTCTTTTAATTTGAACTTAAGAGTATAAACTTGAATCAAAAAATTAAAGTAGTAAGTTGTATAGTTACAGAAAATTGAAAATTCACAATGATTTGAGGCATAATATACCCTAGAGTAGTATATAAGCTAGAAGCCTATGATGCAGCTCTCATAAGGCTTATCGGTGAAATTTTTCATAAACTAGAAGTCACAGCGAGAAATTGCTTTCTTGATTCATATAGTGTAACAATATCATGTACCTTAGTGTTTCTTTTAATTCGAACTTAGTTTACAAACCTGAATAAAAAAATTAAAGAAGTAGTAAGTTGTATAGTTACAAAAAATTCACAATGATTTAAGGTATAATAAACCTCTATGATGGTATATAGGCTGGAAACCTATGATGCAGCTTCCATGAGGCTTATCGGTGAAAAATTTCACAAGCCTAAGAGTCATAGTGAGAACTTACTTTCTCGATTCATATGGTGTAACAATGCCATGTACTTTAGTGTTTCTTTTAATTTGAGCTTAGTGTATGAACTTGAACCAAAAAATTAAAGTAGTAAGTTGTAGTTACAAAAAATTCACAATGATTTGAGGCATAATAAAGCCCTAGGACGGTATGATGTAGCTTTCATGAGGTTTATCGGTGAAAAATTCTACGAGCCTAGGATTCACAGTGAGAACTTGCTTTCTCGATTCATATCGATTTTCAATGTCATATACCATAATGCTTATTTAAAATCAAACTTTGGAAATCAACTTGTAGGTGATTAATTCAAACATGATTACTTAAACTTCAATGTGATTAATTCTCATTTTTTTAAATAACAATTTTGCATAAATGAGTAATGTTGATCGATCTTGGATGTATAGATGATTAAATGCTGATTGTTTCATTAATCCTAAGGTTTTTAAGGGAGTTGAAGCTTTTATTCATCTCAACCTGCATATATGGATGGCCTAAAGATTAGATGTCTGTGTAAAAAGTGTAAACATATTCATTTTCTTCCTATTAACAAAGTGAATCTCCATTTATTAAGAAAAGCGTTTGTTCCAAATTATTTTGAGTGGACACGACATGGTGAGCCATTAATTTGTAGCACCTCAAGGGGTGATGAAGTGAACTTGTCAATAAATGTGGATAAGTTTGAAAGGGGGGCTGGATTTAGAATAAATAATATGGGTGTAATTGAAAATCCTTACATCCAAATGGTTTATGATGCAGCTGGTTATACCTTTTAGGAAAATATAGAAAATCTTTAAGAAGAACCAAACTTACATGCAAAACAATTTTTTGACTTATTACAGTCAGCTGACCAAGAATTATGGCGAAATTATGAGATGATGACTCAATTGTCTTCAATTGCTTGAATATTGAACATACAGTCAGAAGGGCATATTTCTAATCGAATTTTTTAATAAAATTTTTGGTTAGTACAGTGAATCATTTCCTTCAGATTATACAATGGTTTATAATTTTTACAATTTGAAGAAACTTATTAGGGGTTTTGTTTTTCCAATTCAAAAAATTGATTGCTGGAAATTGGGATGTATATTGTTTTGGGAGATGATGTGGAATTACAAGAGTGCAAATTTTGCGGTCAATCTGGGTTCAAACTTAGAAAGTGTACTTTGAAATAGAAATTAGTACCTTGGAAGCGAATGTATTACTTCCCGCTAATTTCGAGACTTTAAATTCTATATACCTCTGATGTTATTACATCTCACATGAGATGACATAATGAACATGAACAGGAAGATGTAATAATGAGCAATCCATCATATGCACTGGCATGGAAATATTTCAATAACACCCATTATGAGTTTGCAGCTAAAAGTCAAAATGTTAGGTTGGGATTATCGACAGATGGATACTCTCTTATGATGTTACCTATGTACACGATTAAGCTCTCAAACCCTTAATTTCTTTAAACTAGGCAAAACTAATAAGTTCTAAAAAGGCCCCGATCTCCACTATAACCTATAATCGGTTCTCTAAGTTTAATAGCGAAGATGCATTAGGTACTACTAAACAACTAACTCAGGCCACCTACTCATAAGCTCAGAAGGTGTAACCTAAAGATATGGGATCCTAGGTTAGCTGATTAAGTATCCTGACAAATTCAACTAACCTATTGTTACTTTTGGGAATCACTATGGACTATTACATATCACAAGCTAAACCTTAGCCTTCGGATTAGAAAGTTAACTAAACGGTGATCAAACCTATAAGGAATTATAATTCATGACATTTATCCTAAATCCTAAACCAACTTAAACCTACAAACACCGATTTAAGACAAATTAAACTCCATTCTCACATTTTCCATCCCTTCATCATTATAATATCTCCAAACCCTTAAGTAGCCTAGCCACACATGTTCAGATTAAGCATTGATATTAAATAAACAAAACTTATACTCAATCAAATAAAACCAAGGATGGACATTATAAACGAAGTGATAAAAACTAAAATTCAACATTAACTTAACAGAAATCAAAACTCTTTATCCTACGAAATGACTAATCATAACCTAAATTACAAACTCTAAACTAATTGCATCAAAATGAAAATTCCAACACAAAAAACTTGCACAAAAACCCAAATTTATTTGTCATGAATCTAAGAACGTGCATAAATCCTAACTATTAAGCACAAATTAATCAAAAGCATCATAAATAAGCAAAAACCATAACATAAACCATTAAACATTCAAATGCCTAGCAAATTTAGATCTGAAAAAGCACATAAATAAACTGAAACAACCAAGATTAAAGCTAAAAAATTGAAGGAATAAACATCCATTGATAAAACATAAAGATTCCTTACGAAATTCACGAGTTTTAATTATAAACTCCATCAAACATTGATTCTAAATATTCTAGCACATATAAAAACGTGATTAACATTAAGAAAGCTCTAAACTAATGGAATGAATAGATTAAGACATATGAAAATAAAGCATTGAAGATGAAATAAACTAGCTAAGAATAAATAAAATAGCAAAAACTTCTCTACTCCTTCCTTCTCTGTTCTTCTTCTCTCTTCTTGGAGTTTTTCTAAAAGTGGTAGATTGGAGGCTACTCTTCTAGGTCCTCTCCTCTTTCTTTTTTGTAGTATGTTCCATTTAAGGTAAAACTTAGGGTTTTCCTATGCCTCAAAAGTCCAAAAAGCCCCTAAAAAATTTATTTTCGAAAGGTTGTCCGCATCTGTCTGCACGTAGGCCACGATCGTGGCCTTTAGTGTATGATCGTGGCTAGTTTATCTGCTCTCTGTAATAATCATGGCTGACTCTCCACGATCGTGGCCCTAGGATCAAGCTTCTGTCATGATTGTGGCCCTGGGTTATTTCCCGAATCTTCTCTAATTATCCTCCAGATGCCCTTGATGGTTTCTCCTTCATGAATGGCTCTCTAAACTTTGTCAAACTTCTTCCTTTTAGCATATATTTGTGTTCACTCCTTTAATCTATATGTAAACACAAGATGAACATAAATTGAGTATTTAAATATAATAATAGGATTGAAAAGACATTGAAATGCATAAGAAAATATAAGATGCTTCAATCCTATCAGTTGTCCACGTTTGTCCTCACGCAAGCCACGATCGTGGCACTTGATTTTCCTTTCTATCTTAATTGTGGCAGACCAGGCCATGATCGTGGCACCTTCTATTTGGTTCTGTCACAATTGTGGCTCACTGGCCATGATCTTGGCCCTAGGTTTGGCTCATGGCCTTCTCTGAATTTCCTCTGTTCTTCGATATTTGCCCTGAAACACTAGCAAATATATCAAGGCACTTCAAACACATAAAATTGAAGCTTAATCACATGCTCTAACTCACAAAACACACAAAACACAAATATTTAACTAACTAACTAACTAACATAATCTAACTTAAACATGTATTGATCGTTCAATTTAATAACTAAACACATACTAACTACCTACTAAAATATTATGTAGTCTACCACTATCAACATCCCCACACTTAAACTTTTGCTTGTGCTCAAGAAAAAACAAAACAAGCAAAACTCAACACACCAGACATAAACAATAAAACACACGCATATGCAATAATGGGATAATGGCATTACATTTCATGAAACAAATTTAACTAAAAACATGATCCTTTAAGTTGTTCTAACTTATTAACTTATGAACTCTGTGTCTAAGTACTTCAGACTAAATATACATACTAATCAAGACTTAATGTCACATTCGTTCTCTCCTCTCACTTACAGACATACATTGATAATTATTCGGTCAATCAAAATTGTAACTATCCTTAAGTATTTTTTCATGAAAATTCGAGCTATTTACTAAGATCAGTAGGATATATTAACCAACGCATTATTTTTGTTACTTTTAATTGACATGAACTTAGCCTTTTGACGCGAAAGCAAACATTTGTGATAAATATCCCTTGGTTACTCAACTAGGGCATGTTTTTGTTAAGCAGTTTGGTTGGAATGTCATTATAGCCTTTTGACATGAAGGCAAACATTTGTGATGAATATCCCCTAGTTACTTAGCTGCATCACGTTCTCAGTTGGCTATTAACTCTATTTATATCCCAATTTGTTTCAAAAAAGGGCTAGCAGAATAGTTATTAATTAAACAGAACACACATTTTTTTATTTTATTGCCTACCTCATTTCTTTAGTTAATCATTCTAATGAAAAGGTACTAACAATGCTACATATTTGATTGACCTAAAATTATAAATGAATGTGTTAAATTCTAGAGTGAATGAACCAACATCATATCGTAATTAACATGCATATTTGACTGAAACAACCTAGAACACTGATTTCACAAACTAATAAATCTTCACAACCTAAAAGACTATATTCAAAGTTAAATTGATTCCGTTAAGTCCTAGCTATTGACACATTCACAGAAATCACACCATGCAATCCTAAACAAAACTCACATACAACATGCAAAATTCACATTCAAATAGAAAAAACATATAATGCATACAACCTTGCCCACACTTGGACAACACATTGTCCTCAATGTGAGAAAAACAAATAAGCAATATATAAGGTGGGAATAAAAATAACGAAACATGAGAACAATTGAAACAAACAATAAAATAAAAGACAAGGGTTATAATGTAGAACTCGTCATAGTGATTGAGGTAGTGATGGTGATGGTATTGAGACTAAATTCATTTGACACCGAGATTGCTTTACTTTCTTATAATTGATTCAAGAGAGTAAGAGAATTAGTAATCCAACCCATTCCAAATCATTAAGACTTACTAATAAAAGTTAAACGAATCTAACTACACACAATTTAAAGCTAACTACTAAATGTGCTAATTTATGGTCATTAGCTTGACCCTTCATCCTTTAAAACTCAGTCGGGATCAATTATGAATAGCTTGCTTCCACCAGTATTGCCCAATATTAGCTTTGTAGCCTGTAAATAAGCTAAAAATTGCAAGATAATCAGAAGGACAATATTGAAAAAATTAAAGAAACGAATTAAGTTTAGTAATGTCCTTTTCACTAACAAAATGTCAATAAAATAGGGAATAATGAAACTCCCTTAATCTTCTATTGAATCTAGTAGTTTAAGAGGGTGATATGTTCTTGTTCTTCCTCAGTCAACCTCATCTCCTCTTCTTCTTTCTCTCCATAAAAAGATACTTCCTTACATTCTTCAGGTTTTATGCCTATTGTCATATATTCTTCTTCTTTTTACTCCTTTAAAGATTCGATCACATCAATTTTCATGAATGATTCACCCTCCTTCTTCTTATCTTAGTCTTCTACAAGGTGGGATTCAGCTTGTTTTTTTGTAGGTGCATTTAGCTCTTTCCCACTCCTAAGTGTGATAACCTTACACAACTCTCTTGGATGTACTTCAATATTGCTTAGACAGTTTTCCACACTTCTCTTTCAAAATTAACGGGAAAGTTGTCTCATTTGAAGCTCTAAGTTATGAATAAAGGAGGCATGTTCTTCTGTTACTTGCTCAAACTTCTCTTCCAGTCTCTTCTGGGCCTCTTCCATGTTTATGAGCTTATTCATGATCTTATCCAATTTAGAATCCCATTAACTAGACTCATCTTACTAAATCCTAATAGGTCTTGATATCCTATATGAGTCCTTATATTGTTAGACCAGCAGAAATCTAGATAGTTCTGTCAACCCTGATTGTACGTGTTTAAATACGAATGATGACTTTCACGAACAAATTGTGCCTCATTGAAGTCTGTATAGGTCCTTTGCTCCCTATAATGTGTTTCCTCCATCATCGTTCTTTCTATCTCTTCTTGACATTTAACTTTTTCAGATTCCTCATTGTTACCTTGTGATGTCCAAATTGATATGTCTTCTACTTTGTACTCAAACTTCCTTCTCTTCTTTCTTTTCTTATATATTGTTTAAATTTCTTATGATTGGATACCAAAATCATAAGAGATGGTGAAAATTCCTTAGACTAAAAGAATTAAACTAATCCTACTAACTCCCCGACCACGAGACCCAAAACTTGGTGATGGGTAAGTTTTACAATTTATAAGCTATTAAAATATTACAACTCGTAAAAAGATTTTTAAAAATAAAAATCTTAACTACTAATTACATAATTATTCTTAATTCAACTGACAACAAACATTATCTAAAGTTTCAAAAAGTACTTTCAAATTCAAATAAACATATATTCAAAAACTTAAACTAAGAGCATACATGAGAAATGAAGATTGAAAGGTATCTAACAAAAGAAGTTTAACAATGGACTTCATTTGAAAGAGACAACTCCACATTTATAGAACCAAACGATGCGAAAAGGACGAGGACGAGCAGTACCTGAAGCAGATGTGACGATGGCAGCGAGGACGAGCGGTGATGAGGTATGGTGACAAGATGCGTGGTGGTCTTCAGTAGCGATAGAGATGATGAAGCTAGATCACCGAGGACAGTGGCATACTGAGGACACACGGTGGCACAATGATGACATGCGGTGGGATGACGAGGAGGTATGGTGGGACAACAAGGAGGCGCGGTGGGATGACAACGACAGAAGAGAGAAAAAAATAGGGCTACGGTGGACGAGGGGAAATTGAGGGGGGGGGGGTTGGAAGTTGGATTTGACTTAGGTTATATGAAAACAACATCATTTGGTGTTAAACCAAATGACGTCGTTTTCGTTTTTTTAAAATGCTGAACCAAAAGAAAATGACGATGTTTACGACTAAAATTTACTAATGAACTACCATCGGTAAACTCAAAACTCATTTTCTCCACTAAGCATTCACGCTTTTTTTACCGGCGGACATTTATTACTATTGCTATTTCCATAAGAAAATTTTCTAGGTTGATTTCCCTCCATATTTACTAAATAAAATTTTTCTGTTGCAAATTGAAATTTTTCCTGACAATTGTACCAATAGAACGTGATTTTTTGTCTGTAATTTCCAATGGTTCCATTTCTGTCGGTAATTGTCCACCGCTAATAACTAATTTTCTTGTAGTGTAAAATTAAAGATGACTCAGGTACCACTATTAAGAAATCAATGCAGGATCCAATCACGCGCATAATGGAATAAGGAAAAAAAGTTCTTTGTTTGACTTTTCAAAGGCTAAGATCATTTCAAAATTTTATAATGTGTTTAACATATAAAACATGATAAAGCATGAATCATAATTTGTACCTTATTATGAAGCTTGATTCTTTTCTTATCATTTGCGTTGAACCTTTTCGAAATTGGTTGATTTCAACCATCCTCTAATGGTATATATAAATCATGTTGGGAGAACTCTACAAATATTATAGAGAGGGTTACATAAGAAGTTTTAACTCCATTACAGCCTAAACCTACTTATAATAAGTTTAGGACAATTTTAGTAATTTTACTAAAAGAAAATACTAGTTTTAGTTAAAATTTAACTAGAATTATAATTAGTTCTTATTAAATAAGCCTAGATAAGATCCAATATCTCATATTGGTCCTTATTTACTAAATATCTTATATTTAATTATAAAATTTCTCAAAATTTACAATTAAGTCTAACTTTATTAAAATACATTTTCTTTCTTCAATATGCTTTTTCTATGTGACCCATTAAGTTCTCGAATTTGGAAATTGATATAAATTACAACCCTAAATTGTATATGTAATTAGATAAATTAAACTCCTTTAATTTATCTTTAATTTTCTAATTAAACAATTTATATCTATACATAAAGATTGACGTCTAGTAATACAACATGACTACTCAAATATTTAGGATATCAAAGTTGTTTTTGACTAACCTTTTCTTGCATACTTTTTTTTATATAATTTAATCCTTTTATCATACAATATTTCGATTAGACATAGAGTATAGAAATAATGTCTACTATATTTGAGATCAATCATATTAGTTCGCTACCATTAGTAATTGATTCTCCTAATAACATTTATAAAATATTTTACAAATTGTAATTCCATATTGGCTAAGGATTTCTCGAATTAATACTAATCAAGAATAATGGAACATTATTCCTAATTACTTTAAGGTGATGAATTCTTTATTGATAAGTCATTTACCTCTATATAGTTCATTTTATATGCAATGACTAATGATAGTTTGATAATTGACACTTTTTAAGACTTCGATAATTTACCTTAACTCCAACACTCTCATGACAAGAATGTTAAGAAACACTAAAGTCTTAAGTCATAGTACTCATCATTTAATAACATGATCATCAATATACTTATAGAGTACTCCCCTAATTTAAACGTTGAAGACAAAATCTTTTGATTAGACACAATTTAAACAAGTTTACTAATAAATCATGTTGGAAATCACTCTCACGGATCACATATTTGGCACTTTGGAAAAATATACTTTGGTTTATAGAAAATCATCCTAAATCCTTGTTTGTAATTTGGCGAACAATCAAGTAAGAGTTGATAACTAGAGATAGAATAAAAGGAGGGACTTCTAGCAAACTCACTTGTGTCTTCCATAGCACTAAGTAAGAATCACACAATTATTTATTTTTTAATTGTCAATTCAACTTACAGTTGCAACCAATATTGCCAAGCTCAGGGAGACCTCAATTTGTTCAAAATTGTTTTAGTAGTGTTATTTACATCATTTGGATATTAAAAAAGGTAGAGTCTTCAAAGGGGAGCTGTTAGAGTTCACCAAATTCAAAAAATTAATCTTTTTGAATGGATAAGGGAACTAGTCTTGAGAAAAGGATTAGGAACTTTCTTAGGTCCACCTATGGCAGCAAGTTGTAGCTTATCATGAAATTGCCAACAACAGGAAACTCCAAGTACATCACCAACTTTACTCCAGGGATAAGCAAAACAAGCTCTAGATTTACTTATAGGGATGTCAATCCCAGCCCGGCCCGTTTTTAGCCCAGTTTTGGCTAGCCTTGGGTGGGCCACGGGCCGACCATGGTTTGTCGGGCCGGGAAGCGGACCGACTGTGGTCAGCCTGACAAAACTGCGTTGTTTTGTCTAAAACGACGTCGTTTTGTAATTTTTTATATTAAAAAATATAGAAGAACCGGGTTTGGCCCGGCCCGCCCTTGGCCTGTCAGGCCATGGGCCGACCACGGGCTGGGCTATCCCGACCCGTGGCCCGCCATTTTTTTGGCCGGGCTGCCCTTGACCTGGGCCCGACCGAGCCCATTGACATCTATATTTACTCATGGTCCCTCAGGAATTGAATGTAGATATCCTATATAGTCCTAGTGACAATTGTTGAGTTCTGCAATCAAGCTCAAGATCATTGAAGTTTATTTTAGATATGAGAAGATCATACGTTGTCTGGCCCTACAACCTAACTTGGAACATTCCACTCCAAATTCTTTCATAAGCTAACTTTTTAAAATAATTATTTCATATTACCTTATTATCTCTAAGTAGTTGAACTATTATCTTCTAATGACTGGTGTTATTGTCTTGTATGCGCTTTAATGGTGACTTCTAATTTATTAATATAATTTTTATATTTCAAAAAATATATAATTTGCTTTTAAACTAATATTTATTTATTAATACATTTTAATTGTTAAAAATATTTGAATTATTTAAAAATAAAAAATTTTATTTTTATTTCATAAATAACTATTTCTAAAATTTTAAAATGCATTAATGCTAAGATATTTAAATTTTAAATATATTTACTGAAAATTATCAAATTTTAAAATATTAAATTTTAAAAATAATTTCTAATTAATTATAAAAGTAAAATTAAATTTATTTAATATAATTACTAAGCCCAATTAACTATCTTCTCTGACCGAAAATCTTATCCTAGCTCACTACCAAATGCTCAAAAGTGATTGTAAGATTTGTGTGGAGAAGACGGTGTATACTTAGATGGGCCTTGGCAGCTTGGTCCATATCCCCTGTATCTTGTTAATAACCAAACTACAGAACTGTTATGCTGTAGATAAGCTTTTGCTTACTTATTTGTGCTGTTTTTTTCAGTTGGTTTATCTTTTCCCGTCTCTTACGATTGTTTATTATCAATGCTTTTGTTTTGAAGAACGAAAAGGAAAAATATTTGTAGGAATGGGCATATCTTATAATTAGCTTTTTCAACAAGGTTTGTAATGAATTGAACAAGCCATAGTTTCTTTACATTTTGACAAGTCAAAATAAATCTAAGTGTAGTAATTGGTGTATTAATTTTTATCTAGAAAGGGAGTGTATGCGAGTTGTTTATTTCAAGAATAGGCTAGATTGAACCACGATTTTTGTCGTAATATTTTATTGTAATATGATGATAAAAAATGGGTGGCAAAAGCAAAATAAGACAAAAATGTCATTATATCATTCTAAATAGTCCAATCCTTTGCTTATTAAGAAGAAAAAAGGATAAATAGAAATGTGGATTAACAAAAGAGAGATAATTTACAAGAAATGATCCATCCGTAGCGGACATATCCATTTCAAATATTGAAAATAAAAAGAGAATTTTTTTATTTTATATTTTATTCTAAAATTCTTTGTTTTGACCTATAGGATGAGGCTCTTTTTTTATCTCGATTTTAACATGTTTTTTAACTAAATTAAGTGGGCCAACCTTTGTCTAGCCCGAGCAAACCTTTGCACGCTTCAGTTACCTATCGGGAGGCCTATGCCTTATAAAAACTATCTACCTGAGATTGTCTCTTGGCCCGTAGGTTTTGACATAAGGTTAGAATCTAGCTCTTTCAGAGTGGTATCTCACTAACTCCCCCTACCTTCTTTATTGTTAAACCTACTCTAAAGAGGCCTAACAATTAAAGGTAGCTTGCGTCGTAATAGTTGTGATTTGCATGATATTTTAGGGTTCAATTTGTTAAGTATTTAATGTTAATTAGAGTGTTTAATGTTTATTTATGTTTTAATTGTGTTAGTTTATGTGTTTAGGTATTTTTATGGGTTAGTATAAGTCTTTGAGCTTAAATGTTATATTTTTAAGGTACCTTGATGTGTTTGTTAGTGTTTCAGGGTAAATGGCGAAGAATGGAGAAGTTTTGAAGAGTTTCAGGTCAAAAACATGGCCCATAATCATGGCAAAAAGAGACGAGCTGAAAGAACCTAGGCCACGATCGTGCACTTTGGGTCACGATCGTGATAGAGAGGGTTTGGAACTGGCCACAATCGTGACCTGCATCGGGCTGACACAAAAACTCAAGTTTTGCAAGACTTTTTATACCAATTTGACCCCGAATTAACCCTAGGGCTTCCCAAGTATAAACACAATATTAAGGGACAGATGAAGCAGCCTTGGGTAAGAGCCTTTTGCATTAGCCGAATTCCGAAACCCTAAAGAGTTTATTGAGAGATTGAGGAAGGAGATGAAGGAAGAGAGATATAGAGAAGAAGCTTGACGCGAAGTACTTCCCAGAACATGAGGTTTCCTGCCTTTACTGCCTCTGCTATTTTGTTCCCGAAATATTTTTCGATTATTTCAATTTTATTGATGTATAAAGTTGAGATAGTTGTTGAGAATAGGTTGTGTTGAATGTTGAGTTTTTTTCTACACTCACCTTTGGGATTTTTGTCTTTGATATTAATGAAATCAATTTATTGTGTTTTTTATTGAATCTGTGATTCAATTTTTATTCTTAATAATTTGATAACAAACTGAGAGGGTGAACTGAGTGAATATCATCAAATTGGGCTAACGAGAGTTAGGTAATTTGATAAATAAAGAATTGAATCAAATCATTAAATTTGTGTAACGAGAGATCGTGCATAGGTTTTCA
This sequence comes from Erythroxylum flavicans, assembly GCA_027576715.1. NCBI lineage: Eukaryota > Viridiplantae > Streptophyta > Magnoliopsida > Malpighiales > Erythroxylaceae > Erythroxylum > Erythroxylum flavicans. The sequence goes on along the minus strand of JANZXP010000195.1, from coordinate 17,458,722 downwards.
ATAGGCTTTTAGACAATTTTAGAACTAATTTAGTTTTTGGGTCAATTGTTAATCGAGATATCACAATTCCATAATTTGAATTAGGGATTATAAATTAGGGTTAAAGATTATAACTCGAGAGAGAGTAATCCACCCTAGGATCATCTAGACGCAGTAATTTGATAATTGCATAATTAATTAGAGTTTCATTAAGGTTGGATAAAACCCCCTTTCTCTCAATTGGTAGTTCCTAGGTTGATTTTTGATTGGGTTGTGCAACTGCTATCTTGTTTATATTTCTGAATTTTAATTCTTATAATTGATTGTTTGATTGATTAATTTTTTGCATTAGTTATTTATTTTAAATTGTTGCGATTTAGTTCGTCCTTAGATTTTAGGATTAGATTAACCCTCCTCGTGAGATTGATACCTTAGATACTACGCAAACGACCCGTGCATTTGCGGTATTATCGAGGCTAAAAATAATAAAGCTTTTTCATAGCGCAACACCCCGATCAGGAGTCGGTAGTGAAAAAGAGCTTAAAGCTCAGAATGTGGTAAGAGTCTTTGGCTCACTATATAAAATGAGCCCTATATCCCTAACGGATAAGGAACAGTATTAATAAGCCCGGTATCCACAACGGATACGAAATAGTGAAAAAGGCACTCGATCACAACAACATAATAAGAGAATGTGAGTCTTATGAATATTGCATACACACATGATATGTATGATTTGAATGATTGCAATATATTGTTAAATTGAGTTGAATGAAAAATGTGAAAACTTATGAACAAAGTGCTTTGTGATGCTACATACTAATAATTGTGAATAATGTGAATAATGTGGTTATACAAGTTGTTGTGTCATATGGCATGAGTGAACCATTAAGGATGGTTAACTTACTGAGTTTGCAAAACTTACTAAAATTGCAACGTTGACTTTTCAGGTTCGAGAATGATGACTTAGCTTCTATGACAGCTTAGAAGAGATCTAGCATTGCTTTTAGATAGAAGACATGGCTTAAAGGTCGGTTAGTTAGGATTGAAGGAAATAGTTAAACTTTTTGTATAATTCCTCATGTATGTAGCACTTTTTATAACAGAGTTGTAGACTCTGATTGATTGTCGATATTGTATATATATGATGTTTTGTGAAATGCTACATTGTAAATCATGGTTTATGAAATGAAATGAGGAAAATTGGGGTTTTAGACATTGTGATATTTATGTTTTTAATTTATGATGCCATGAGATAACAGAAAGTGATATAGTTAGCACGCCATTTTTGTCGGGCATGTGCACGAACGTCTGACTGGTGTACAGGCACATGTCAAATAGGAGCAGAGCACTACAGAAAACTATTCCAGTTCATACTTAATATGGTAAAACAAGCCAGTCTAGTCTAGGCTTTAAAACATTGATGAAGAGGATTAGGGTTGACAAATTAAGTTCGGCCTAATTTGAAGTTAAAAGGTTGAGATTTTCAAAAGTTGTTATTTTAATTTGTAAATGTAACACCCCACTCCCGCCGGACCCGAACTCGATATCGACAGTGATATCCGAATCCGTGCCCCGCGAGGGTGGCGTGTCACATCACTTCACTAAACAAAAATCGGT
>JANZXP010000195.1:17421311-17444905 GCA_027576715.1 Erythroxylum flavicans | reverse complement strand
GAGAAAGTGGTAGAGACCATTACGAAGAGGATGAGAGTCATAGGGTGGAAAATTTTTGATATTAGGGGGATTAGCTCCAATGTGATGATGCATAGGATTAACCTTGAAAAAGGATGCAAGACAATAAGAGAAAGGCAAAAAAGGTTAAATCCAAACATGCAAGAGGTTGTGAAGAAGGAAGTGGTGAAGCTTTTAGATGCAAGTATTATATACCCAATTTTAAATAGCGAGTGGGTAAGCCCAGTACAATATGTGCCTAAGAAGGGAGGCATGACAGTGATGGATAATGAAAAAGGTGAATAGATTTTCACTAGGACCATCACAGGTCAGAGAGTGTGCATTGACTATAGGAAGCTCAATTAGGCCACCAAGAAAGGCCATTTCTCTTTACCTTTTGTTAACCAAATGATTGAGAGGGTGGCTGGCCATATTTTTTATTGTTTTCTTGATAGATATTCAGGATACAATCAGGCGTTCATATACTTATAAGACTAAGAAAAAACCACTTTCACTTGTCTTTACAAGACTTTTGCTTACAGGTGGATGCTTTTTGGTCTATGCAAAGCACCAGCCATATTCCAAAAGTGCATGACGACCATCTTTACGGATATGAATGAGGACTTCATAGAGGTATTTATGGATGACTTCTCTATTTTTGGAGACTCTTTTAATTATTGCTTGTTTAATTTGGATAGAGTATTACAAAGATACAAGGAGTCCCATTTAGTTTTAAATTAGGAGAAGTGTCATTTCATGGTCCAAGAGGAAATAGTTTTGGGCCATAAGATCTTATGCAGGGGGATTGAGGTAGATCAAGCTAAGACTAAAGTGATTGAAAAGCTCCCACCCCTACTAACATCAAGGGCATCTGAGCATTCCTTAGTCATGCAGGGTTCTATAGACTATTCATCAAGAACTTTCCTCTTATTGCTGGACCATTAACTAACTTGTTAGTTAAAGATGTGTCTTTTGTGTTTGATGATGATTGTTTAAATGCTTTTAATAGGTTAACGATGGTATTTACAACAGCACCTATTTTGACGTCACTAGATTGGTCACTTCCCTTCGAGATCATGTGTGATGCAAGCGACCATGTCATTGGCTGTGTACTCGAACAACCGAAGAAGAAGAGGTTACATGCAATTTATTACGCCTGCAAGACCTTAACAGGAGCACAATTGAACTACACCACCACTAAGAAGAAGTTGCTTATAGTGGTATTTACATATGTTTTGTTATTACCTTTTAGGCTCACAAGTTATTATTTTTATAGATCATGTGGCATTGCGTCATCTCTTTGCAAAGAAGGATGCCAAGGCTAGGCTCATCCGATGGGTGCTTCTGCTCCAAGAATTGAACATTGAGATTAAGGACAAGAAAGGAGCAGAAAATGTTGTAACTGACCCCTATCGAGACTTGAAAGGGAACAAAATAAAGAAGAAAAGGAAATTGAAGAACATTTTCTTGACGAGGCTTTAATGATGGTAGAAAATCCTTTTTGTCCTTAATTTGTAGATATTGCCAATTAACTCTCAGGTGTTATTCTTCCCCTTAATCTCTCGCATCAACAAAGGAAGCATCTCTTATTTCAATTTTCTCGCTATATTTAGGATGAACTTATGTTATATAAAATATGTGCTGATAGTTTGATTCACAGGTGTGTTACTAAAGATGAAATGCCTGAAGCTTGTGTCATAGTTTGATTTATACTGGACACTATGGAGCAAACAAAACGGCTGCTCATATTTTAAAGTGTAGATTCTACTAGCCAAACTTGTTCAAGGATGCCCAAGATCTTGTATTACGTTGTGATAGGTTCCAAGAGTAAGCAATATTTCGAAGAGAGATGAGATGCCACTTTTGTGAATATATTTGATGTGTGGGGCTTGGATTTCATGGGACCATTCCCATCTTCTCTAGGTAACTCTTATATATTGGTTGGAGTTGATTATATGTCTAGTGGGTCGAAGCAATAGCTACTCCAACAAATGATGGCAAGGTGGTGCAACAGTTCATCAAGAAGATCTTTAGTAGATTTGGGGTGCCTAGAGCTATCATAAGTGATGGAGGGAGCCACTTTTGCAACAAACCCTTTGAGGCTCTTTTAAGAAGATATAATGTTCATCATAGAGTAGCAACCCCTTACCATCCACAAATGAGTGGCCAAGTAGAGGTGGTGAATAGAGAGTTGAAGAAGATTTTAGAGAAGGTAGTCAACACTCCAAGGAAAGATTGGACTTTGAAGCTGGATGATACGTTGTGGGCTTACAGGACAACTTTTAAAACTCCCATAGGTACAACAAAATATCGACTTGTGAATGGCAACGCTTGCCATTTACCATTGGAGTTGGAGCATAGAGCCTATTGGGCAATTACAAAATTGAACATGGATTAGAAGCTAGCAGGAGAGAAGAGATTATTACAACTTGATGAATTAAAGGAGTTAAGATATGATGCATATGAAAATGCCAAGTTGTATAAGGAAAGGGCTAAGAAGTGGCATAATGGCCACATCAAGAAGAAGGAATTTAAGAGTAGGGACTTTTTGCTTTTATTCAATTCAAGACTTAGTTATTTCCTGAAAAGCTGAAGTCAAGATTAAGTGGCCCATTTAAGGTTATTCAAGTGTTTTCTAATGGAGCTTTAGAGTTGGAAAATGAAAAGGGTGAAACTTTTAAAGTTAATGGGCATAGGTGCAAGCTTTACTTTGAAGGACCATTCTCACAAGAAAGGGAAGTACTTTCTTTCCTTTCACTCACTCTTTTATGATTTCATATGGAATGGTCAAGCTAATAACCATAAATTAACATGCTTGTCTTTCATTTGTTTGTCTTTGTGTTAGTGTGGTTTTGTTTTTATTTGATAATATTTAGTTTGGTTTAACTTGTTTCGCCCTTTATTCTCTTGTTGTTTAGGTCCCCAATGATACATTTTGAGGTTAATTGAAGATATATTGTGCATCATAGCTTATTGGAGGACCAAAGAATGAGAGGAAAAATGTGCCACCTCTATCGGCCCCACCACCATGAGCCCATCTTGCCCTTAATCTCTTCTATTATTCTTCTTGTGTTTTGTGTTTTGTTTTTCATGGCGTTGTTTGTTGGTTTTGGGTGTTCTCCTTTTCATATTGAGGACAATGTTTTGTTTAAGTGTGTGGAGGTAGTCATTGCATTTATATTTGCACTTTTGCATGACATTTAGGATGCATGTTAGGTTGCTAGTATTAAATGTGTCATTTCGCTTGCCTTTGAATCTTTGTGATGAATGTGTTGGCATGAGATTCTATCATGCTAGTTGGAATGAGATTAAATACATACATGAACTTAAATTAGGCCACTTGAGTGGAGAGTGAACTTGTGAAATGATGAAAGTAGTTGGCCGCATAAGCTTACTCAAAACTTGACACTTCAACAATAAGGTAATGTATAAAAGCATAATAGATTTTCATTTGCGCCTATGTAAGGAATTGAGCCTTTATGACTCTATTCTATAGTCATTTCATCTCCTTGTTTGTGTGATGCTTCCTTAGGTAATTACCTTTAGAACTTGCTTTAAGTCCGTTTAAATCTACTGGATGCATGCTAGGTAGAAATGATTAAGGCCTTCTTGCTTTAACCTTTGGCTTAAATGACCTACCCTTTTATTAACCCTTGCTAGCCCCATTGAGCCTTTAAACTTTTGTTTCTTGAAATCACCCATTGTTAAAACCTACAAACCTCATTAGCTTGCCCAATCACAAATTAATAAGTGCTAAGTAATACTTTAGTATGGAATCACAAGTTAAGAGCACATTGCATATAATTGTTGTTTTCTGTTCATTGCTTCTTTATTGAAAAAAAAGAGAGAAAAAAGAGAAAAAAACAAAATCAAATGAAAAAATAAGAAAAGAAAAAGGAATAACATATAGTAGCTTCAATAAATGCAGAGTAGTAGTCGTATCCATTTGCATATCTTAGAAGTTTATTTTTTCATCCCTTTGTTAACTTAGTAGTTTATAAATGTTTATGATAAACCACTAAAACCTATTTGACACATCTTAACCCTAGCTACATTACAACTCAAAACAAAGTCCTTTTGATCTATCCTAGCATGTAATCATTGTGGAGGAGAATTGGTGTATTAGCAAGCCTATGATAGTGTGGTTTCCTATAAGAAGTTTGAGCGGAACACTAACCATCAAACACTTGAGAGAAATGAGTGAAATCTATAAGGAAGGTCCATTTTGAATTTATACTTAACTTTGAGTGATAGTTTCGTAAGTTAAGTTTGCCTATGTGCATCAATGAAAATTAGTCATGATGTGTGTAGTAGCTTGACACTTGAGTTAGCTAAAGTTTGAAGGATTGCATGCTTTAATCTTTGTGAAAATGAAGTGATAGAATTTTATTGGTTATATTTGATCTTTGCTTGAGGACAAGCAAAAGTTTAAGTGTGGGAATGTTGATAGATGTAGATTACATTGTATTTTTGTAGGTAGTTTAGTCATGTTTAGTGGTTAATTTGATTGTTTAGTGTGTATTTAGGTTAAGAATTGTGTTAGTTCATAAATATTTGTGTTTTAAGTATTTTTTAGGTGAGAACATGTTTTTGAGCTTCAATATATATATATATATATATATATATATATATATAAGGTATCGTGATGAGTTTGTTATTGTTTCAGGGCATTCAGAGGAGCTTTGAAGGAGATCCAGAACAAAACATAGTCCCAAGATCATGGAAAATATATCACGATCTTGATAGAAGCACCAACACAGCCCATGATCATGGCAAATTGTGACAGAATCTTGAGCACAGGGCCACGATCGTGGGGAATCTACCACAATCTTGACAAAGAGCAAATAAACTAGCCACGATCATGCACTAAGGGCTACGATCATGGCCTGAACGTAGACAAACGCGAGGTCACTTTCAGATTCAAGTTTTTGAGGTACATTTTGGACCCCGGAAAGACACTAGAGTTACCTTAATTGGAAAAGATTATAAAATTATTATGAGGTAACCCTAGAAAGGACTCTACATTGAGCCAACATTTAAAAAACCAAAAGAGAGAGAGAGAGAAATAAGAGAGAGAGAAAAGAAGAAGAGGAGGGTTCCGACGCCGAAGCTTCCCTGATTAGGTGATCTCCCGATGCTACTACTTTCCTAAATCGTCCAACCTAAGTTTCATTTCCTCCCCCATTTTCCTTTTATTCATTTAATGTGTAAGATTGAGATGAGTTTTATGGCTATGGATTTCAAGTTGTTAACGATGTTCTAACTTTTCCTTCGGGATTTTGCATATATTTAATGCTAATATAGTTAATTGTGTTTACTTGATTTGGGTGTTGTGATTGATTAATGTATTTACATGTTTTGGTAATAAACTGAGAGGGTGAGTCGAATAAAAATGATTAGATTGGATTAACAAGAGTTAAGCGATCTAATTGACCACTTAATTAATCTAGTCGGTAATTTCATAGAGAGATATCTCGTGCGAGAACCGATTGTTCATTAAAGAGCTTTAGAACTAATTAGAATTGTGGGTAATTTGTTAATTGAAAGATCGCAATTTTTATAATTCGATTAGGGTTTATAATTTAGGGAATGGTTATAACTCGAGAGAGCGTAATCAACCCTACGACTGTCTTTAACTGACACCTCATAAATGTAAAAATGGCTAGATTAACATTAATGATAGGTAAAATCCCCTCTTTCATAACCTGATTAATTCTTTTGACAGATTTCCATTGTTACATTATTTGTTCATTGATAGTTTCTTTGATTTAGTTTACTTTTCAATTTATTATTTGACTTTGAGCCTTAAACAAAGCACAACCTGAATTAAGTGGTGCCTAAGCACAATCTCTGTGGGATGATATCTACTTTTTACTACAAGTAACAATCCATATACTTGCGATTTTTAGCATAAAACAAGTAGTTTGTTTTTGTAATCAACAATTTAAAAGAGGTTGACCTTCTTGCTTCTCTTATGGTATAATTTTCTTCTCACAAAGCCCCTTTCTCCTCTGTCTATAAAGACAAAATGTAGGACTGGTGCCAACAATTCACCACAAAAGAGAGGACGCACTAATCCATAATCACTAACTAATACAAATACAATAAAAAATAAATAGAAAATAATTGTCCTTTCTGTATATTTTCCCTATTTTTTTCTATCGCGTGCTTTACACAATCGATCAGATCAGATCAGATAGATATCCCTTCAACACAAAATAGGTCATGAAAATAATCTTGAAGACCCACCCAAGCACAAAAGTCAGGATCTAGGATCTAATTCAAGATTTTCCTTGGAAGTTTTGAGAAGGAATTGAATGTAATAATATCGATTCATATTGATATAGAAGAAGAGGTTTTCTATTAATTCAAATGTTGTACCTATGAGGTAAGGATAGAGAAAGAGGAAAAATCGAAGATTTCATATAGTACTTTTTTTATATCAAAAATCAATATGATTTCTTTGTACCCTTCGCTTTATGAGAAAATGGGTTTAAGTTTATAGGATTAAACCAAACCTATAGGACTTAAGGAAAGATGGAAGGGAATCAAAAAAGAGGATAATATACTCATAATATTAAAAAGAAAAATGAAGTAAAAAAACTTAGATTCCAAATGAACAAATCCAAAATTGAAAACAAATATTTCATATTCTTGAAGAATGAGGGGTAAAGCAATTGATCAAGAAAGATTTCTTGTTCTTATTATAAGTTACAAGAAAGTTATAAGATCATGATTGTATTCACATATTTTTGGTAAAAGGAATAATCTTCTCCTTTGAGAATAATCAAAAAAGAAAAGTGTTTGATTGGAACATGAAAATGTGACTGAATTTATCCTAGTTACTCTTCAGGACGGAGTAGACTAAGGGAGGAGTTTCTTGAACAAGGTAAATGATCCAATGGTTTTGAAGAATTAAACGAGGAGCCGTATAAGGTGAAAATCTCATTTATGGTTCTATAGAGTGGTAGTAAGTGTGACTTATCTATCAACTTTTTCACTATCATCCCCAAAAACCAAACTCTACCTTAAGTAAAGTTGCCAGAGTATGATTAACCTCTGAATTTGAAATCACTACTTATATACCATGTATTGGCCATAATTTACAAAAACATTGTGTAGTCTTAGTAAGAGGGCAAAGGGTTAAAATTTCACCCAATGTGAGATATCATATTGGTTGAGGAACCCTAGAAACTATTGGATTAAAGGATGGTCAACATGGGCCATCTAATGCGTTGTAGATTCTTATCCAAGACTTGTATAATTTGATGATTCCATGGGAATCATTAAAAACATGTAAAGTTTATGGCTAACCTAATATTGAAATTTTCATATGGGGACTAGAGTAGGATACCATAAGATGGATGATCTTCTTTCTAAAGAGATTTAATTCGAAGCCATTATATGTCCAAGGTCCTATATTGGAATAATGTCATAAGTTTTCCTTGACTTTGTCCTTATCAATAAACAATTTAAGATGCTTCAAAATTTTAATTTTTAGAAAAGGTCCGAGGTAAATAACAATAATTTGAAGGACTTCTTTACACACTATTTTGAAAATCGAAGGACTCAATTGTATAGATATGTTAAATACAAGATTTCCAACCCTAGTAGAAAAAGGAGGGAAATGAATACTGAATTAAAGTGAGATAACATAATTTTATACTCGTTCTCATCAATACATATAGAATTTTGTGGAAAGTCGTATTCAATAAAAGTCTTATGTACAGCTTAAAGGGAAATCTTTCAAATTTTCGAGATCTACCTTATAATATAAGGTCAAAAAGTCAAAATAAATGATCTTATTAGCCCTTATAGAAAAATAAAAAATAATTCTTGAGAACCTATTGCACGCTCATGTAACGTTAAGATACTGTAGAATGAAAAACTACAAAATTTGATCCAATTTATTGTAATTGATTAGTTAACATATTGATTAATGCTAGTCTGAAGCATGGAAAAAAATAATTGGTTTATCCAATTATTTATTAAGTGATGAAAAAGATTCAACAAAAAACAAAAAAATTGACTATTTCTTTACTATTTTATATTAAGTGATACGTGGAGTAACTCCCGATATAGCAACAAAAGTAAGATGTATAGGTAGATCAACTCATCAAGTTCCCTAAGATTCAGACGAGAAAAAAGCACCTACCATTCGTTGGTTATTAAGGGCATCCCAAAAACATCTAGGTCAAAATATGACTTTCAAATTTTGTTTCAAATCAATGGATGCTACCAAGGGGAGTGAAGATTGCATACACAAAAAGGAAGAAACTCATACAATGACAAAGCGAAATAGAACTTTTATACATTTTCGTTAATCCATGAACAAGATTTATGTAGACCCATAGACTCATAGAGCCATAAATCTTTATCGAAAAAGTGTTAATGGAAAAATAAATAATTAGAATTGATTGATATTGTTCTCCAAACAAACAAAAAGGAAAGATGAAACATAATCATGGAGTAATTAAGCTGTCTTAATGACTTGCTTAAGAAAAAGAAAGAGGTAAATACCATGGAATAGGGTTTAATCTTATTTGTTGGGATTTCATAAATATTCCATTATATAAAAATAAAAGAGAGTTTGAAACAATTGGGATTTTTTGCAGATTTGATGCAGTTACTAATTCATGATCTAGGATGACATAATGAAAATTTCATTCTCAATTTTACAAGAAATTTTATGAAAGCCTTTCATTTGGTTCTTTTCGATGGAAGTTTTATTTTCTCATAATGTATAACTTTTAGCTGAATTCTTTTTTTGATGATCAACTCAACCTTATACCTTGGTTATATTTCATCTCTTCAACAAGTTTAGTAATGAGTGTAACAACCCTATTGTTCTAATAGAAAGGAGAACATACAATTAGTTTCTTGAGAAATTTTAAAACGAAAAATTTCAGCCAAATCTTTCAATTTATTATTTTACTATGTTCAACTTTATGTACACCTATTACCTGGATTTACCATGAAAGATGTATGGTCTAATGAGGCTATTATGAAACATTTACTCATAGACAGGGCAAGCTCTTCTATTCTGATTCATGGTTTTTCTTGGCTATATGGTTCGTCCAAAGAGGGGGGAGATCGAGGTTTAAGAAATAGTTAATGGTCTTATCAATACACAGATGTATAACTCCTCAAGAATTTCAATTGCGCTTATGCTCATAAAGATGTATAACTCCTCAAGAATTTCAATTGCGCTTATACTCATGACTATAGGAATTGAGTTCAAGCTTTCCTTAGCCCCTTCACATCAATGGACTCTTGATATATACGAAGGAGTGTGGTTCATTTGTAAAATTCCTACCTCTTTATCTATCTTTGAGATTCATGGATTTTTCAAAACTCCATAAACATGCAAAAGAGAAATGTTATCCCCACTCGAACCAAGACATAACTTTTACTTGTTCAAATAACAACTAAGTTGAAGCAAAGTAGGATTAGGAACAATGAATCTGCAATAACAACAACAATATCCTAGTAAAAATTTGGCTGAGACTTGGAGTCTAGGAAAGTCAATAAGCATGTGCAATCTTATCCCTAACTAGTAAAGATATTTTTTGTGACATACTCACAAGAAAGGAGAAAAAAAAGAAAAGTTTTTTAAGTACCGTTTAAACATATTCATTTTGAAAGTTTGTTATTACCGATAGCTCTTATAAAAGGTCAGGCTAATGATGTATACAATACTTAAATTTTTTATGTAAACGCTATATAATTGGTACTCATTCTTCAAAGATTACGAGTGTAATAGGAATATTCATCGACAAAAGAATCATCCTAAGATGATCATCTCATAACTATTAAAAAATAATCAAATCAGATGATTTTATTTCTTAATCTTTTTTATTTGCTCCTACCAAACCAAGAAGTTAAAAAAATTGAGAAAAATCATGCATTTACAACCATTGATGAAGGATTTTATGAAAAGTTAGGATAAGTAATTATTTTTAGAAATCAAATAGACTCGGTCTATACATATGCGAGGAATGAAAGTAATCAAAGAAGAAAAGTTCTTTCTTTTATCACTTTAAGAGTTGTGCAAGATGAAAGTCTCATGCACGATTTGGAATGAGAGAAAGAAGTGAAGAATTCTCTTTTAGACTCTCCAGCTGTTGATTTTCTTTCTATTACTTCCAAGGTTACCGCATCAACTTCAACCACTGGGATTTTTAATATTCCTTTTTATTTCTCAAGTTTCTTTAAATTCTGGCAAATCCTAAGTCACAATGCAGTGGTGGAGAATCTTGAGTTCTACCTTTTATGTAACAGGCATTTGGTCCCCCCCTTTTCTGCGAACAGATCTTCTGTTCTCCGTACCCAATTCCCCCAAATCTGTTCCCTTTGTTCTTCTTTGATCTCAACCATCCAATGCAATAAATTGGATAGTTGAGAACAAAGGGGAACAGATCTTAGATCTTGGGAACAGAATATATGCTCCTCTTTTTCTTGTCTTTTCTATTAGACTAGATAAAAAGGGATCAAAGCCTTTATACCCACTATCTTGTATCAAATCTGTTTCACACGATCTCATTCATACATTTCTTTGAGTCCCACATATTTATGTGGATGAGATCACATGAAACAGAATTAGTACAAGGTAGTAGGTATAGAGAATTTCGTTCCAGATAAAAAGAATATGTACTTCACCTTTCAACCGATCACACTCGAAAGCACAACCAATGTTTCTGATCTTGTTATCATTATATGTAGGATGGACAAATGATTCGTATCAGGTTTCATACAAGTTTCATATACTGAAATGGTAGGATTAACAAGTGATAACGTTTTTAATATGTAAAAACCCCTTAATCGCATTGATTAACATCCTGCGAGTGCCGGCAAGCCTACACCAGATTACATGCGATTCTCTAAACGAAGGCGCATGACAGACCAACGCCAAACCTTTTACTTCAGAAGAACAGAGAGACCCATTACGCTGGACTGGAGACCCATAATTAAACACACAGACCGTAACATAACAACCCAGAAACGGTCAGAAAGTGACAACAGAAGGTGCCAAACGACAACCTCTTTACCTACGCATTTATTTAGCCTTATAGACTGGAACAAACACTAAAGAAGACTAACACTCTGGTTGGCTGTGCTGTAGTTGAATAGAATAAACACGAAGATGAACCACCACGGCACCACCACTGCCTTCAGCCACCACTTCCACCACAAACCACCGCCCAGCTCTTGCTCCAGACACTGTGATATTTTCATCCGCTGCATCATCATCAAACCTTTGTTTTCAATTTGATGAAATGTCTTGTACACCAGACACTCTCCACCTGGCAGCTCCTGCTTTACCACACTCTTGAACGAGTATCCCTCCACGTCACCAGAGTCTGTGGCCCACAACTGGGCCCTGGCACTTCGGCACGTGACTGCGACAGAGAATTCCTTCGGTGCAAAGCACTTCACCACCCTCTTCACCATTGTCTTCAGTTTAAACTCTGTGAAGTCGAACCGCATAGCCTCGTAGCTCGCATAGCTGAACCCATCTTCTGGGGTCACGTGCACAGTGGACAACGATTTACCTTCAATCCCATTCATCGAGTACCCACATGGGTCGAAGTTGTGGTCGCAAATCACATGAGTTGGTATAATCTCAGATATCCCGGAGCTTCTAGTCATCTCCTGAGCAGTGTCATCCTCCGATTTCTTGTAAAAGATTGAGGCTTTTTCTCGGTCAAGCCCTGTCAAGCACATCTCAAAAGTGACCACATCGGTCTGGGGTTTTAATTCTTTCGACGCAGAGTAGATGTGCCAGTAGTGATTCGGATCGCCGAGGATGTGGGATGCAGCATTCAGGTGGCCGAAGAATTTGTTCAAGATGGCAACTTCTTCGGTGAAGTCCCTATGAGGAGCAGGCTGGTAGTCCGGAAAAATGAAGCTGCCGCGAGAGTACTTGACGTCGGAGACGGTGAGTAAGAGCGAAGCAGCTAGCTTGAGAAGTGGGTCAATGGATAAGAGCAGTTTAGTTGTCCCGCAAGTTTTGAGGATTATTTTTAGAGGGTACACGAAGAGGCTTGACTCGGAGAGGACATAAGAGTCGAACTCGGTGTTAGAGAGTTGATCGACTATGGTGCAAAATGCAGGCTCGAGAATTGAGTCGATCTGGGACCGAGTCAAGCCACGCAGACCGAGTCCATTGGAAAATGGTGGCTCTGAGAAAGTCAATTCGAGACGTTTTTCAAAGCCCTCGAAGCCGATTGGGGAAGGAGGTGACGGACTATGGATTGCCATTGATGATTGCCAAAACTACTGACCTCTACAATGCTTGGTTTCAGGTGGGGATCGGCCTTTTTCAGTTCGAAAGTTCGAGTGTTCTTTTGTTTATACGAAGCTAAGACACAGGAGAAGCAGAAACAAAGAAAAGTTAAAGAGATTGCGAAAATCCTACTCTACTGAATCATGTCTTTCCAAGTCCTATCAAGATGGCTTCCTCAGGCACTGAAACAACAAAATGCCAAACATCATTACAAAGACAGAGAAACTAAACTAACCAAAACATAATCGACAAGAGAACGACACTTACGTTGGAGTACGCAGCAGATCGGAACTTCTCAATGCCACCGTCTGGTCGAACGTCTTCAATGCTGTAACCGAGAGGGACTTCGTACTGATGGAAATTACTACTGCTACTGCTTGACTTCTTATCCCCACCTTTCGCCTCCATTACAACATTCACAATCCTCTGCAAAACGAGGGTAACAAACAAAAAAACATCAACCGGTTCTCCTATTCAAAGAAGCAACATATTCAACACGTCGCAGACCCAAAACCAGGCCATCAAAAGAAAAAAGACACATATTGAGGTTCTTACGTTATCTAAACCAGAGGTGATGAAGCTTGGATCTTTAAGCAGATTGTACGAGAGAAATGCGTGGAAAAGAGTTGTTTGGTAAGAAAGAAAAGTTGGGACTGATGAACTGGAGGTACAGAAGGAGACTGTAAATTGCAGATAAAAGGCTTCTGTGAGGGGATGGAGAACGGAGAAGCTTTATTTATAGCGTCCAAAAGGAGTGGCATTAGCAAAATATCACCCGGTGGGAGTGTTGGTAGGGAAAATCAGTTGTATACTCTTGGAGCAGTAGCCTATCGCACCTTCGACGTGAAAGTTACGAACCAATAAGATTACTTTCAGATTTTGTAAGTTTTTGGCTGCGCACTTCCATTTGGCGAAATGTGGAACAAGACGTGTCTGCACATGCTCACTTGGCTCGTGGGAATTTTGCTGGGTTCATATGTTACACGCGTGCAAACCATCAGGTACTGGAATAAATGCTCCAAAATCCTTATTAATTTCCTCAAATTTCATTCAATTGGTATGTAGCCTTTAAAAGTAGGAAACTTTTTCGATTGACTTTTGTTTCCGTTGTTTTTCCTTTTGCAGTTGTTTAAGAAAAATGATTACAAATATTTATTTTATTTTTAAAAATAGAAAATCGTAACAACAATATTAAAATACAAATTTCCTGTTTTTGTTTGTTTTCAAAATCGGCTATTGTAACTGAAAACTTGTTTTCACCTTTTTTTAATTTTACAAAAGGATCAAATTAAACCTTAATATTTTTACTAAAATTCAGTTTAATATAAATGTTTGACATGTTCAAAAATTTAATTTAATAAATTTGTTAATGTTTCATTAAATAATTTTATTTTAAAAATATTTTTGTAAACCCCGTTATCACCGATGCGTCTAAGCTTAAAAAAATGTTTTTTCGGCTTTTTCGATCGTGGCCTTCATTCGGTTTCTAGAAAAAAAGAAAAGCAACCACTGTTAAGCTAAAGATTATCCAAAGAAATGAAAATAGTAGTGTCATTGTTGTATTATGTCTAACCTAAAAAAGAAGGATTCCTTGGCATTGCTTGCTAAATTTGTCACTTGATGTGTGGTTTGCTTTATTACATGTTTGGATTTTTATGTTTTATTACAAAAAGATCTGTTATATGAGTTTCAAGTTTTGGCTTTTCTTGTAATGACTATTTTATTATCATTTTGATTTTTAAAACTTTTATTTGGTGGGTGGCTACGCTTGATGTCATTTGTTACTCTGAGATGCATGAAATTTTTATTATGTCAAACATGAGCCCACTATAATATAAATGAAGAACAAATTAATCTTGTTTTGCATAAACCAATCTTATGTCCTGCGTCCTTTTTTCCAGTAGGTTAAAACAGAGATTAACCATCCTTGTGATCCAACTGGACATATACTAAAAATGGCAATCAACTTGTTGAAAGCTTGAAGAGAGATTCAAAGCATATATAAGGTTATTTTCTCCTCAAACGTTTAGAAAATAACACAATATAGTTTTATTAAGGTGTTTTGCCAATTTATTACTTGTCGAGATGACATTTTGCCATAAGCATAGTCCAGTTCGACCTAGCTGACTCAAAATCAATAGAATCGGTCTGAGTTAATCAGGATTCAAGTCAGTCATAGCTTTTTTTTTTTTTTGGGTTTCGAGTTAGCTTAGACTAGGATTGTTCGGCTCGCACTACAACAAAGTTGATTTTTCGCTACGAAAAAAATTATAGCTAAAGGTACTAAAATTGTAGCTAATAGGAATTGACGTAGATTTAGTTTCATAGCCCAAAACATCGTCAAATCTCTGTAGTTGAAAACTATAGGTGACGTTTTGTGCTAATTATCGCTAACAGTTTTTGCCTACATTTTGTTTTTGTAGCAAAAAACTATTAGCGATGGTTTGAGCAATCATCGTCAATACGTTTGGCTACACTTATTTTTCGTAGCTAATAACTATTAGCTATGTTTCCAAGAATATAGACAAAAGTTTTTAGCTACATTTATAGGAATATAGGCAAAAGACAAAATGTTTTTAGCTATGTTTTGTAAAATGTAAACAAATTTTTAGATTACGTTTTAACAAAATGTTATACCATGTTAGAATAAATTATTTGTTGCATTTTTAATTCATATTATTGTATATAATGTTTCAATATATTTTTATTATTAATTTATTATACAAAAAATTATACAGAAATAATTGATAATTTGAAGCATTGTATATAAAAATAAAATATCATTAAATTTCTTAGTATGCAAGATTTTAATTACAACTTTAACAATTCTTATATAAAAAATTAATAAATATAGAGACTAATTTATAAATTATAATACAAATCACTTAATCATTGCATCTTCTTGAAAGTGATAATTCGAGAAAAAGTACTAAATTTAAATTTTATTAAAAATAGGAATTAAAAGAAAAGGAATAAGAGATGTAATTAATACCATTCACTTTGATCTTCACTACTGTTATAATCCGAACCAGGTATTTTTCTGAGGTAGTTATCATGCTTGACTAACTTTTTTCGAGTTTGATGTAATTTAGCCTTAAGCGTCTTATTTTCCTCTTTAAGATGTTGAACGTATGTGGATCTTGATGAGGGTGAAACATTTGGCTTAGGGCCAAAGCTAAGACCTATGATATAACTAGAATGTGTACCAATGTGTACCAAGCACGATATTCTAAATTTCTTCTACATTGACCTCATTCTCTTCAGACATTGATTTCTGTAACAACTCTTGCATTTTATTCTAAAATTTAAAAACAATATCAATATTCAATACAAATATTATTAGTTAGTATTACATAAATAAATAAACTTACAATATAAACAAATTTTTATACTTACATAGTTATTTTCTACTTCTTCTAACATCCACTCTTAACGTTCCTTATAGTGAGTGACTTTGTATAGTGTGATCCTATCACACTCTTATCTATATAATTCCTTATCACTCTGTTTTATACAAAAAAAATACAAAGCACAATAAATAATATATAATAATATATTATTTATTGATATAATTATAACTTGTAAACAAAGATCTTACGTATTTATTTTGGGAGACTGCAAATGATTTAAACCGTTAATTATGTGGTGTTTTCATTTTTCCTCTATTGACCTTTGCTTTCTCACATTTTTCCAAAATGAAGAAAAAAGTTAGGTAGTCAATAAATCATCTAACAAGATTAATGGAAGCAAATGTGAATGAAAAGAAAACAAACCTAAACTTTAGGAGAGGCTCAATAATTACGCAAATTCGTTTCGGAACATGTCTTCTTGCCTCTACATCAAAAGAAAAAGACTTAAAAAACTAATGCAACCTATAACGGTGATCCCTGGTCCTTTATTTCAATAATGAAGTCAAGTAGTTTAAAATATCAAGGTTCTTGGTATTGACAATATTCAATTTCATCTGTAATCAATAAATAAAAGCATACTTAATCTTAAAATAAGTGAAATAATATTGCATATAGTTAAACAAATTGAAAAATTACTTCAACCTTAACCAAAGCATTTTAAAGCAAACTATCTTCCTTCAAGTCCTTAGCATACTTCAGGCAAGGTAATTCTGTTTTTTCAATAATCTCCAACCCACTTGACAATTTTGCAAATTGGATCTTATATATAGGATGACCTTGCAAAGTATCAATGTGTATTTACAACTTGCTATTCGTTGCAACATTCATTCATTTCAATTCACAACCTCTAGTTGTAACTCTACACCTTTTTTAAAATATTGACATTAGAACCTGAAGACAAATTAATAATGATAAGAAAATATGCATTAAACATGTAAATATATATATTTTAGCATAAGTCTATTTGTAGGTGATAAAGATTATCAAATTAACAAACCTGCAGATCCCTCTATATTGGTTGATTTATTATTGTTTGAGTAAGAATAAGGTTGTTCCTGACTAATTTCAATGGTGGATGAGGTAGAATGTTGTTGTTGGCTAGAAACTGATAGATCTAGTTAAAGTTGTAGATCTCTCTTTTCTACAATTTCGATATCTATCACCAGGGCCGACCCTGGGCAAGGGCAGGGTGAGCACCCGCCCAAGGCCCCTCCTTATAGGTGATAAAATATAACCCATTTTTTTCTTTATAAAAAATAAAATGAAATAAAATAGGGCATATTCTTGACCTTATAAAAAATAACAAAAATGACTCATATTTTGTTTATTTTTATTCTTTACAAGGGCCCAAAAATAGGCAAAAATAGGATTTTTTTTTACTTTGCCCAGGGTTTATAAAAACATATTTTACCTAGGGCCTATAAAAACATATTTTTTTACTTTGCCCGGGCTCATATATTTTGTCACCTTATTCCCTTTGTTTCTACCAGGTAACATTATGTTAGACATCTATGAAAACAAACATAAATTTTCTTAACATTACAATACATCCAATCTTCATTACAAACATACATTCAATCATTAACATTAATTGCATTAACATAACTCAATCATCAACAATCTGCTTTAATATAAGTCAACCATCAATAATTCGCTTTACAATAACTTAGTCATCAACAATTGTAGATTAAAATTTCATGAATTCAATTTTATTAGATAAGGAATTCAATTGAATAATTTAGTTAATTTAACTAACAAAATGAAAGAATATTCGAAGAAGTATGACTTTAATAACTATACTATCACTAACTAATAATAGTACAAGCCTAGTCAAGTTGTTGACTCAATTGATATATATATATGACATATGAGATACGAGATATGAATATTTGAATTAAAAGGACAAAAAGTTTCAGAAGATAAGAACATAGTTTGAGGCATTTCAAATATAAATCATTTTGAATAACTATTTGAGGCATTTTTGCTCGAAAAGCACTTAAAGAAATGATTTTCAAAACAATCAACTATAAGAGCTACCAAGCCACTCTAACTTGTTCATTTAGATGTTTATAGTCCCATTTGCATGAAGCGTGGAGCAAATTGAAGTTTTCTACATCACATTTGGGATTATTTAGCTCTATTAAATATGTACATGTTCCAAAGTAAGAAAGGTTCAAACTTGATGATCAAAGTAAGAAGTTTTTTTTTTGGATATAGAAAATTTTAAAAGACTATAAGTTATTCAGTTTAATTAATTGAAAGATTTTTATTTGTAGAGATGTTAAATTTGATGAAGAAGCCTCATGAGGTTTGATCTCTTAAATGGAGGGATCTTATGAATTTCTTCAATATTTTGAAGACCAAAACTAAAAGGAGGCTTCTTAAAAAGTTAAAAATGATCCTTCTCTGCCAACCTCATTAACTCCATTATGTTGAGTATCATCATCCACCTCTTCACCAAAAGTATTGAATTCGAGGATATCAAAAACTTAAAAAAATTTATGATAGTTAAATCTTATATTGTTTACGTGTAGTATTGAGGCTTTAGATTTTAAAGATATTGTTAAGAATAAAAAGTAGACTTGTGTAATTAGGAAATTCATGATATCAAAAGGACTGACATATGGAAGCTTATTTATCTTCAAAGTGTTCATCATGCTAGTAGAATTAAATAGGTATACAAGATCAATAAAAATTCCTCATACAAAACAAAGTGAATCCATTTCAACTGGTAAACTAATAGCTATACTAGACACAACTTTCAAGTCTCTCTTTCTGGATACTAAAGCATCTATAGGACAAGATGAAGAAGGGATGAGGACGTCTTTAATAAAACTTTAATCAAACACTAGATAGACTAACCTCAAACAAGGATGCACGGTGGTAAAAAAATCAATTATGGATCAATAAAGAAGAAGCTTTCACCATCTTCCAAACGACACAATGAAGCAAAGCAAAAACAAAAACCCAGAGAATGAAAACAGAACACTTAGGAATGAAAGCAGAATAGAAAAACAGTACATAAGGTGGACGACTTACCTGGACGGATGGACAATCAGAGACGACCATAACAAACGAAAAAGATGGGTGACATGAAAGGCTTCTTGAACATAAAACTAAAGAGAAAAACGATGTCAAATGACGAAGATGAAGAAAATTTGAAGTTTTAAAAATGACGTCATTTTTGTTAAATTCTGAAAAAATATGGTCAACGGTTGGTAATGATTTCAAGAAAATGTCGCCAAATGTAGACCATTGGCGACGAATTTAGAGAAACATCGCCAAAGGGTTGACCATTAGTGATGATTTATAAAAACTGTAGCCAAAGGGTTAACATTTGGTGACATTTTCACTATAAGTATCACCAAATTTAAGGCTTTAGTGATGATTTTATTATATATATTTATATGTTTAACAAATTTTATGTAATATAGACATTCTGTAAAATTGTATAACGTTTATATATAATAAATAGAGTTTTGTGACAGCATATAACATTATCAAATCATATATTTGAAAGAGAAAAATAAAAAATATAAATCTATGTAATATTGTTTTTTAAAATTTTTGAAATGATATTGTTGTTAGTTAAATTTATTTGTAGACTTAGAATCATTGGCAATAATATTAAAATTTACTTTTATGGATATGATATTAATGTTTAATATTAGTTTCCATTTTTAATATATAGGAATTATTTTTTAATTATATTGTAATTAATATAATTATATATGGTAATTAATACAATGATATATGAATATATAGATAATAACTGTAATTAATATAGTGATTTATGAATGTATAGATAATAGATAAATTTTCTCATATTTTAGTTATCATATTATTCTATTTAATCATAGTTCTCTATTTGTTATATGTAAATTCTATATTGTTATATAGAGTGTAATATATAGAAAAAGGGTTTGGGGACAATTTTTGTATTCGTCACCAAAAGTGAAGTCAAAATCACGTCGTTTTATGAAATTGAAAACCTAATTACTCAAAGATAGGGCATAAATTATTTAGACAAAGCCTGCAAACAATTAGGGACCCAAAACAGAACCCATTTCTGCAAGCAATAGATATTCTAGAGAGTTCTATTGGGATTTACATAAACGGTCTAGATGAATTGGAAGGTTCAATAGCATTTTCTTGGAAATAAATTTAATATCACCCCTAAAACGTACTATTGCTTCTCTTCACCTTCAGCAGTAACAAATAGGCCTTATCCAAACACCCACCCTTCACTCTCCGTCGTCTTCATCATCATCTTCTTCCTTTTCTGGGTACTTGTTCAACTCTGTTTACTTCTCTAGTTTTTGCTTCTACTTCATCTTATGAGAATTGAATTAACTACTAAACCTTTTTCCTTTAACACTACCACTGTTGGTGATGATGACATAGATTCATATTCTTTTTTGAAGGCTTATAAAGATTATATGTTTTTTTTTTCTTAGTCATCTCACTTTTATCATATAAAGTTGTCTTAATTAATAGATCACAAAATTAACATTACTAGAATGTTAGAACAACTTTGTGGGGAAGTGGGATATTTGTGTGCGTGAATGATTATCCAAGATCTCCAAATTCATTTCCTTAGCACTTCTTCTTATTTACAATGTTTCTATTGTTTGTTATAAGTTCAAGTTTAAGATGTTCTTTTTTGTTGATGCTTTTGGTCAGAATAATGCATTATATTTATACTCATGTTCAAAATTAATGCATGGATTGATAACAGCAACTAAGATAAGTAATGAACTTTACCTTGATTGATAAGCTAAGATAAGTAATGAACTTTACCTTGATTGATAAGCATCTTTGTATTAGATTTGATGATAGAAGACTTAAAAAAGTTTTATGGCATATGTTGTATAATTTGATAGTATATTTATGCAGGTTGTGACTTATGTTTATAATAGACAATGTATAAAAGTATTGATTATGTGTGTAATACAAACTTTTATAAAAGTACTCATTATATGTGAAAAACAAACTTTCTTTTCTTATGTGAATAGGTTATAAATTAAACTTCAACCAGTAATACTGACTTATTGATGTCCATTAACAATATTAAAAGTGTGTCAGATGTGAAAAAAACGATCAAATAAGAAGTTTTCTATTCTTAAAGATGTCAAATCACTTATTAATCCATGGCATGTACTTTGGGTTTAGTAATCTTTAAGAGTGAGTGGCAAACTTAGAAAGTGCTTATGCAGGGATTTTTGGCTAGTTAAAAAACTAAGTTCTGATGAACTTTGCTTCTTCTGTGAATATTTTCTTAATTGTATATAACTTCACATAATTTTTTGTTTCCTTATTTAATTATACACTTTGCTTCTATATTAATTATATCTATGGTTTTTTTGTTTCTATTGACTTTT
Source organism: Erythroxylum flavicans (assembly GCA_027576715.1). Lineage (NCBI taxonomy): Eukaryota > Viridiplantae > Streptophyta > Magnoliopsida > Malpighiales > Erythroxylaceae > Erythroxylum > Erythroxylum flavicans. The sequence continues at coordinate 17,423,831 of JANZXP010000195.1, read as the reverse complement.
CAAAATAAAACCATTTACATAAATTCATCACGAACTGTCGACATGGTAAATAGTATCCGATGGTGGAAATAAGCTCTGATGGTACGTATCTAGCATAATTCTCCCCGTTGAAGAACAAATCGATGCATAACAACTTTACTCACCAAAGTCAAATCACCGCTTGCCTTCAATGGTCGATTTTCTTCTTCAAAGTTTTTAGTATTAATCGAATTAACTCTCTTTCGTTATTTTCTGTATCTCATTTTCTATTAAGAAGCTACTAGATGAACGTGTGACTGTATATACTATGCTTAGTGTAAAGATTCCTCAAATCTTCAAGAGAATATAGATAGAAATGGAGGCGATGGTGATGTCCCGATGAGCCGTACAAAATTAGGCAAATTGGAAGTTTTGAAACAATCACCAATTACGAAAACAATGCCTGTTTGTTTTGACGATGATGGAGTCATTCTATCAGGTATGCATGTGTTCAAATTTAGGTTCCTTATACTGTTTTATTTAGCTTTTCTGGTTTTTAGGATTTAATTTTTCAAAGGATTATGAAGACATTAAGGTGATTGCTCTGTACTATTTGCTCCTTATGTAAAACGTATGGTATGTGCAATTCATCTAATTCACTATTCTATACTGCATCTGAGAAATCGTTTAATGTATCTTCTGCTAGTTTAGTCAAAGCCAAGAAATTACTGGAAAAGGCTGTCATTAAACCAATTGCTTAGGGAAGATCTTTGTCTGCTTCAATTGATGCCTTCAAATGTGCCTTCTTCGGAATCCAAATATAGGAAACTCCTTTACCTTATCTACTGAGTCTCATGTCATTTGGAATCGAGAAAAATAATTATTTCTTTTTCTCTTTGATGGAACAAGCATGAAATTCATTATCGTTTTTTCTTTATTTATTGTTTTATCTATAAGAATTGTTAAGGTTGTAATAAAAATTTTGTATTACTTACCGTATATCAACATAATATATTACTTAACATATATCATTATTTATTGTTTTTTTTGTAAGAATCATGTATCTTATATTACAAACTTCATGTTAAAACTATTTGAAAATTTTGTAACATCATATAAAAATGTCAAATCATATTATTTAAAAGTGAAAAATAAAAAGTATAAATCTATGTAATATTAATTAATTTTAATTTTATAGTTTCATAAATTATTGAAATGATTTGACATTGTTGTTAGCTAAATTTATTTTTAGACTTAGAATCATTGTCAATAATATTAAAATTGATTTTTATCAATATGATGTTTAGTCACAAAATGGTCAAGTAAAAGTTAGTGAATTCATAATTATAATCCGACTTGAAGCCTAATAATTTTATATAAAAGTGGCGTCGTTTTGAGTAAAACAATGCCTTTCTAAATTTTTAACCATATCTGAGCATTATCAAGTTTCATTCTTGCAGTTTTCATTATTGAATCATCCCTTTGCTGTGTATTGAAGCATGACAGCCTAGTATAGAGTTGACTTCAATTCTTGCCGCTGGTCTTTAACTTATTTTCAAGTTTAAGAGATGTCCAATAAAGTTTTCGACCTAGCATTAGTTTGAGTGTGTCTGTCACCATATTATAGGATGCAACATTATAGGATCAAGGGGTTTATTCTATGATGACGAGAATATATTGCTCATGTCGCCAACATCATATCATGTTGTATAATCGTAGAATCAAGATTCACTCATTCAATGATATTTATTATATCTCATTATCTGTTACGCTTGTTGTTTTTAAGCTAATAGTTTTGGGACCGTTTCCTTTTTCATTTTAGATACAAATTTACTAATGAAAAACTGCTCTATTTTCTCCTTCTAAAGCTCCGATGTCTGATTCATTAAGTAAACAGTTTCTTTAGATGCAAACTTTAGTGCAATCCAACGATCTATTCAAGAGATACTGTTTTGGCGTCTATAAATAGGGGAACATTTAACGGCAGGTGCAAGTTAGAGTCTGAAAGCATAATTGAATGCTTTTGGACAGTTAGTCCTTAACCAAGTATAGAAAAATATAAATATTTATTGAAGTATAAGTCTCATGAATTTGGAAGGCTTCAATTCATTTCTGATTATTACAAATACTTTGAACTAAGCATATAATCACTCTTTTTTTCTTTTGGCGAAAAACACAACTACAGTAAAACCTCTATAAATATTAATTTATCAGTTAATTAATATCTCTATAATTTATTAATTTATCAGTTAATTAATATCTCTATAAAATAATAAAATATCATGATCCCAGCAATATTAATTTATAGAGGTTTTACTGTAGTTGTGTTTTTTGCCAAAAGAAAAAAAGAGTGATTATATGCTTAGTTCAAAGTATTTGTAATAATCACAAATGAATTGAAGCCTTCCAAATTCATGAGACTTATACTTCAATAAAATTAATTTAAAGATATTTTTGTAATTGATTGAAGTTAAATTTTGATTATATCAAAAAGCATTGTATCTTAGAAAAATTCATGTTTCATATTAATTGAATGAATCTAAAACATAGATTCATTGTACA
>JANZXP010000195.1:17404783-17416338 GCA_027576715.1 Erythroxylum flavicans | reverse complement strand
GGACCCTATATTTACATAGGGGTATTTTGAAAATATATTATCTTATTATCTTATCGAAATTTGTTAAATTTTCAACTAACCCAAGTCGGGATCGAAGCAAAATATTATCTTGGAGAGTTTATTAATTTATCGAATATCGATTTAAAGAGGTTCTACTATAAGTTGAAAAGACGTCGTGTTAGTTCATAAGTTTTGGTTTTGAATAGGCATTTAGCTTATTATGATCTCTTTTTATATTTACCTAGAGAAGTAGTTGATGTAGTTTCAATTCACGAACATGTAATAGTAGCATATTCGAATTTCTCTTTGGATATCGTATGCTTGTCACTTTTTTTATATAAATCTTATTAAATTTTGAGTCTAGTGAACAATTATTGTTTTTGAACTCCACTAAAAATGTCATAATTACTGATTCTATGCTATGGTTTTCTTCAAGTCAATTTCTATGTCAATGGCATTAAATTCTTAAAACTCCTCTTTTGATCCCTTAATATCACCTTGTGTTTTTCCAGGAGAGTTTAGACCTTTAACTTGTATAAATAATTTGAACAAAACTAAATTGTCTTAATCTCTATTTGAACCTATAATCCCAACTTCTACTTCGTATTTAAGTTGATGTAAAGCTGGTAATATGACTTGTAATTTTATTAAGGAAGTTCATTTCCCATATTTCGTGACAAAGCATTTCAAGCATTCAAAATCAATTCGACTATTCATAATAATTGATTATTTTAAGTATATTAAATATTTATATCTTTTATTTCTAATAATAATGAGAATTGATTAATTTAATAATAGAATTAAATATATTAAGAAGTAAATTATATTAAAATTTAATATTAACATCTAATATTATAATATGAATAAAACGAAAAACAAGATGATGAAACTAAATATTTTTGTTTTCAATTTTTATTACAAATTTTAATTAAACATATTTTTATTTTCAATTTTTGGTACAATTTCCAATAAAACAATTTTATGTTAAAACCAAAAATTAAAAAATATCACAAAGAAACATAAGAGAAACTAAACAATCTCTTATTTCTTTAAATTTTGACAAACACAAGAACTGGCAGACATGATCATTTAAAAATAGACTTTTAAGTGATCATTTAATTGGTGTGTAAAAAGTTGTCATTGATGCTAGAATTTTAAATTTTAAATTTTCATATAAATTTCTCAAGTATTATTTAGTAGATTAAGTTTATTTTATTTAAGAGTTTTAATAATTTACTAATTTAAGTCTATCATTAAATAAATAGTTTCTCAAATATTTTTAAGTATTAAAAATTGTTTCAATTATTTAAAATTTATTATTTAAATTATTAAAAGATTTATTTAAAATATATTTTCAAAATTTTACCCTAACGTTACACAAACCTTGGATTTCCACATTATTAAAGAAAACATTAGCATTATTCATCTCCCAAGTCACCAATATGTCTATTTGAAGTACTTAATGTTCATTTTCTCTAATGGTTTTGACCTCCTGGTACTTGACATTGCATCTTACACTTCTATAAAGTTTGAAGTACTAGTATCCATATTGCATCTTATGCTGTTACTTTATGCCCTTGTAGCCAATCAGTTGGTTGTAATTTGATATATAACATTATTATTTAATTAATAAAAAGGCATTATTTATCTATATGTATTAAGTTAATTACGTTTGATGTTTAAATACTAAAAGTAAAATCCCTAGAATAATTATTGTATAATTGAAATTATGATGAGATCATACCTATGAGATTCAATTTACAGTTGTATATTGTTCCTAATTTTAGTTTCATCAAGATGGGATATTATTCAAACGGTAAAACTAGCACACATTATATTTCTTTCTTATAAATAAAGTAATTTATCTCATAAATTAAAATATATAATTTTTTTGTTCAAATTGTTCCTATAAATCACTTAATTTTTGGAATAGGACCTAAGCCCATCTAAGATCATCGCAAATGGCTTCCTTGTTAACAAGATATCATTGGGTCGAGTCTTAATTTACTCACTTATTTAGAAATTGAAGATGAAGTATTGTAATTTTATTACTTCTAAATATTTATAATTTTATCACTGTTATATTTACAATTCTTCTATTTTAAAATATTTATAATTACGTCACTATCGAGTATTTATATTATTACCTCTACTTGTAAATTTATAGCTTTGTTCCTGATTGTATATTTATAGTTTGTCACTTAAACAATTAAAGAGTAGTTAAAGAAAAGTTTTAAAAAAATAATATCCTTTAAGAGGAGTGTTTTGCTATGTTTTGTTACAATGAATATTTAATCTATTTACATGATAAATTTCCTATATTTTGGATAGCTTTATGTCTTTTCTGACTAGTTATCATTTGTTTAATATAACATTTTGATTATGTTGATCTTATTATCATGTTTTGGACATAATTAAATATTTATGCTTATGAACTTACTTCTCATAAGTTTAAGCATTTAACTATTTTTGTTCATATTATTTTCTTCCAATATTAATTAACTTTTTTGTCATAAGGACAATGAAAGGATTCTATCAATGAGTTCATTATTTAGTAGGATGCTCATAATGATGAAGAGAATCTTTTGAACAATATAAATTAACAAAAAAATTTGAAAATTTTGTATGTAATAAGCCTTGAAGGCAAATCAAAATGTCATAACTTACAAAACAATTTAACATCTCAAAATAGTAAAAATCGCTTCATCTGAATGGTTAAGGGAAACTTCTAATGTGATTAATTTCTAGAAGACCGCTCACCATGCCACTTTTGCCTACGTTTTGTACGTCCACCATATGTGTTGCTAGCAACTTAACCTGCATGCTAATAGGATAAAAATGTAATTAGGTTGGTTATGATAAAAGCCACAACTACCTCAGGTGTCTCAAAGAATGCTTCCGTGGAGCCCTTCCTCAGCAGACATGATCTATTTTGACTTTAACATTGAATTAATTCACCAAGGTTATGGGCATTTCACACATTCCAATATGTCAGTAAGTGTTGTCCATGCTGAAGCTTTTGTCTTTATAAGTTGATTTGATATCAGATATGTTGTTTCAATTGGTTATAAAACTATTTTTGTGTGGTGTTTTTGTCTCGAAATGTTCTAAAATTTCTCTCGTCACATGTAGCAGTGATTGTCAAGGATAAGGCTATCCAAAAACATTTACATGCAGTGTTGTTTCTATATTTCATCTGTCAGTTTTGGATGCTTTCTAGGCTATCGATTAAAACATTTGACATGCATTTGTTATGAAGCTCCCTCTATATGTTTTGAATGTAGCGATATTTGAAGAATAAATGTTTGCTAGTTTCTTCTGCTTCTCTGTATAAATAACACCAATTGGTGATCTATGTGTATTTGGTGATTTTATCAACTGTTTGTAATCTTACCTTCATCGTAAGCCACAGGGTGAATGCTGCACGAGGATGAAAATGACTGGACCATATGTCTTTAGTCCATGCTAGCTTGGGAAGTTGTTTGAAAAATAATTCCTTACAAGAGGAGTTCGAATACATGTCATCAGCCACATGTCTCTAGTTGTATGTATCTGTTTTGGTGTTACAATAAGTGCCACAGATTTCATCAACTAAGGAGGAGGGGATTGTTGAACTTTAAAATATATTTTTGCTTTGTAATGATGTAGCCATCGACACTTCTAAGAGGGTGGAGCTCTTTAAGGAATCAACAACATTGGAGGTAATCAAAAGTCCCAAAACATGCCAATAATCATACCAAAAGTTGATGGATTTCCCATTACCTATGAGCACAATAAAGTCTGTTTCGTGCTAGTTCCTCCTCTTTAAAATTGCTTTGAGAGTGGCAGAGGGAATGTTTGAGTAGTCTATTGACCATATGCTCCTATTCTTGATGAAGTAACTGTATATGCACTAGCACCATAGAGGTTGTTTGTCCTCTATTAATCTCCAAAGGCTTTTTGTGAGCAGAGTTGAGTTCATACTTTTGATTAAATAAATTCCCAAACCACCTCAGCAATGTTGATAAGATGATGTGTGTTGCCAATATTAATCAACTCTCCTCTAGCAATGTTGACAAGATGGTGTCTGTTGCCAATATTAGCACTGTAAAGAGTCTTCATTTCCTACTTGATTAATTGCATCTTTTTCGAATAGATAAACTGCTTAGTTCCATGGATGTCAAATCTCAATGCAACCCATAAGCCTTCCTCAAACCCAGCTAGTTGCACCATAAAATCATTGAATATGAATGGATGAATAATTCTCTCTGCATTTAGAAAGGTGAGAATGGGGGTATGATCTGATAAATGATTACTAGAAAACTTCGAGAAGCAACTGGGAAATAGATTCATCAATCAAAGATTTGTCACACTTCTATCTAGTTTCTTCTTTATCAAATTAGGACCTGCTTGCATATTTTTCCATCTATAAAAGCACCATCTCATTGGTATATACGTACATTGAGCTTCCTCCAAACATCTACCGAGCTCTATGCAAGGAATACAAATTAACCGTGGTCCTTCCGCCTCCTCGGTTCTCAACATAGAATTAAAATCACCTGATAGCATCCAAGGGTCTGTATTGGAAGTAGTAATTTGTTTGATGTGATTCCATAGGAAATTTCACTGGTATGCGCTATTATGTGCATATATGAAGGAGATACACAATTTGTAATTGAGTTGTCTAATAATAACCTCCAAGTGGATCATCTGATCAGTTATGCTAGGTGAGCTAATAGATAGAGCAGTAACATCATACAAAATAAAAGTCCTACTTGCTTTTGATTTACTACCCTATCGATAGTTGATTTATGCATTTGCTTATGATATTTAATGTATTGCTATTATATATAAATGAATCATTTTTTTATGTTCAATAAACTCTAGCATTCGATAATGACTTTTGTAGATCATTTAAGGAAGTTGAAGAAAGAGAAAATAGCACAATCTGGTTTTACATGTATATTAATATTGCCCTATGATTTTTTTTTAATTTAAGTAATGCTCAATCATATGCTATTTTGAAGCTTAATAGGACTAATTACAAGCAATGGGTTGAATCTCTCGTGATGAATTTAAAAATCATGAAATTGGACTTGACTTTGAGAGATGACTATCTTACTAAACCCACTATTGAGACTTCTGTTAGTGATAAGAAGCTTTATGGCATTAGTGCAAGCCAAAGACCTAGGAAATTTATGTTCAAAGAATAATCATTATCCTTGTTCATATTGCTTCTAATCCATTAGTTGGTCCTATAGTACAAAAAGCTTTAAATGTAATCATAGAAGATGTGTCTATTAATTCTAATCAATATTTTAATGATAACAAAACATAAATATTACTAATGAGTTTTACTTTTTTATAAAAGCAACATGAGATCAAATTGTACCCATGTATATATCAAGAAATATTTCATAAAACTGCTAAGGAAATTTTAAAGTTTGCATCATTCAAGTGAAGATCAAAGTGGAGGACAAAAAAGATCAAAGTATAATAAGGTCATAAATAATTTGTAATATTCATTATACTTTTATTTGGCAAACTTGATAATGTTAAATCCTCACCATGTATAAATACATCATTATTTTAATTAATTTCACGATTATTTTCATTCATAAAGAGGGATTAAAGTTTTAAGTTCAATAAAAACCATTTTGAATCTTCAAACACTTTTTGAAAAGTATTTGTATTAAGAAATGAAGTTTGAGCATTTGAAAATGTTAGAATTATGATGTTTGGGGGATTGGTCAACTTAAATGGGGTAGAAATAAATTAATGTAGGTTAAAATTATCAAAATTGACGAATTGAGAGTTTTTGATCATATTAGATAACATATTCATCGTGCAATAGTTAATGGCTAATGAATCTTATGTATTTAATGCATATTAGTCGATTAATGTGCTTATAACAACTATTTTTTAGCTCCAACAGTTAATGTGCTTTAAAAGCCTCTTATTATTATTAAGTACACGCCAACAAGCATCATATCATAGATCCACTGACTATAGACTTGTCTATCTGTGTTTTAGGAATGTCTCAGGTATGAGATTGTTATGAGCCTAGTTTTTCTTTGTTTTAGTGGGAGTATATATTTTTTGCACATTTTGTGATGATTGCTTAAATTTTGTGTACTATATGCTTATTATAGATTTTTATAGTTTTGTATGATATTTTATAAATTTATATTTCTAATAAGTGATAAATTGATTATATTTATTATATTGAATCCATATTGATATTGTTATACTTTTGGAGTAGTAATGCCTAATTATGTACAACTCATACACTATAACAGAGTGTTGGGTATATATGATTAGTTTGACCATGAAAATAACTATGAAAGAATTATGATATGATAATGTAGTCCAAGTGAGGGAATGTTAAATTAATCAATATAGGATGACATAATCTTATGATAATTAATATTTTAATTATGCGCATATGACATTTAGTCCATTTATGGATGTACATTATATTACTTATTGTATTATAGGTCTTTGGGTCCATTCAACAATCTCGTTCAAGTTTACTTATTAGACTTGTGGCTTACCACAAATTATATTTTAACCTAATTGATATATTTTTAGTATATTTTTTCCCATTATCAAGTTAGTTATTTTATACTAATATGGGAAGGAAATTGATAAATAAGATTCGAAGAGTCATAGTTTTCATTGTATTGGTTCTTATTTTGCAACAATTTATATTTTTAGAATGTAAGCTTTTTAGTCTTATTATATGTTCATACTTCAAAATTATGATGGGATTGAATATTGGATGTGCGTATAAAGTATATTACAAACTATATTAATTGAGTGATTGATGCATAAAATCCAATATATAAATCTCGATTTATGATAATAATAATAAGAAGAAAAGGGTACCTCACGTGTCAACATATCTTGCGACCATTATAAAATTTGCTCACTTTTCTCCTATCAAAAGGAAGGTAAGGTTAGGAGTTTGAATCCCATTTGTGAATGCAGCAATGTTAAATATTTGGTGGTAATACTGAGTCGCCTCTTAGGGTCTTCTATAAGTAGTGAGGATGAATCTGAATGTGGTAATGACTTAAAGATGAGTTCAGGCTCGCCCAAAATACCTCATGGGTTTTTAAAAAAACTTTGGATTCTGTCGTATTCAATGAAGCCGGAGCTTTGCAGAACATTATTTAATAACCTTATTTAGTGATTGAGTTAAATAATCTTGTGATCTGTCCAATTTTGACTGCACTATCCTCGTGGCCACAGGCGCAGCATCCACTAATCAGAAATATCTCTAACAAAACAAAAGCACTTGTTCTCCCTGAAATGGAAAACATATGTTTGGCTGAGTGGCTATACAACATAGCCATGCAAATCAAATCGAGTTTTTGTGTTCAACCACCAACTTCAATGAGATTTGAACCTTTTCTTATCGATCAAGTAATTCAGTTAACCAAACTTAGTCATGGAAAAAGCGAAAGCTTTTCAGTCCTCATTATCGACTCAACTTATATTTGATAAATTAAAAGGTAATCCCATACTATATTATTAATTGTAAGTATTGAGCAAGAATTTAGGCTTCGACTATTAAGTAAAGCCTCAAAAGATGTCACCCATTTACAAACGCTGATACTTCTCTCCGGACCATATATATATCTTCAACTTGTCAATGCTTCTTAATAATTTTTCACTTTAAAAATCTACTACACAAGTTGTTACTTGGTTGGTAACCAAGTGATGGAAAGTGTTGGATTTTGAGTCTAAAAACTAATAAGCGCATGCGTAAACCAAAAGGGTCGAAACCAATGAAGAGAGTATTGGTTTGGATCACTAACATAAAATATGACTAGCTATTTTGATAAGTAATGGTGGAGCAAGAATTAGTGCCAATGTGGGATAGTTACAAAATGGAGTAGGTGCATCAACAACTAAAAATTCCTCTACAAATCAAAGGGTTGTTAAATTAATACGTAGTTGGTACCTTGCCTGTATTGACTCCGGAAGAACTCGATAATAAGTTCAGTAAGTTGGTTCTACATACGCTAAAAAAAGTTTTACAAAGTTTATTTCAAATTTGAATTGATAAGATTCAGTTTTGCCTTTCTTTTGTAGGTTTGTGTTCTCTTAAAACAATATGTTCCTTTTCCACTTGATATCATGCAAAAATAAGTAATAATCTTATTGTTTCGGAGGAGCTGATCAATTTGTTTTAATTTACATTTAACAAGCATTTTTAGTTAACCTGGTCCGCTGTTCAGAAAGAGTAGCACTGGAAACGCTTCAACAATGCATCTTCTTTCATTAATTTGGGGCTGTGTCATCTCTTAAGCCAGAGTTCTTTGGATTGAAGGATGGTCTGCCATTAGACACGGACTCTCTATATGGTACTGAGTGAATTCAGCGTTTGTTTTATTAGTACCAAGGCAACTCTATGGGTAAGTCATCCTGCGTGTTTTCCAACTGCTGTGGTATGCATTTGGTGCATGCAAAAGACACGGCAGTCTAATGCATGGTGTTTACTAATGAACCATGCACAAGAGCAAGCATAAGCGTAATAAGTATTTTCTTGTTTGGTTGGATTCACTTGTAATCATTATTATATTACCTAATGAAATCTGGAACACTCCATTTGCGTTAATGGGATGAAATGGAGTATACCACGCTACTCATAGTTAAGTCCAGGTCTTTTAAGCTTCGCCACCTTATACCTAATGTAATGTGCCCCGTTGCAGGCACAAGATAAGACGTTGTCCAATCATCTGAAACAGGAGTGCTGCTGGTCTGCCAGTCTTGGCATCTCCAGTTGACAGAAGAGATGCCATGATTTCTATACCAGTAGTCATTTTCATGTAGCTGTAGACCACAACAGATAGGCTCACTATAATTAAACTAGGCTCTCAAATTTAGCAGAAATTGGAAGGTATATATGCTTATAGCAGGCAGCACGATCTGAACAAGGTCTACCCATTTACCTTGTTTCTTTGGACTATTCCAACTTTTGGTTTTAGGATGTTTGTCGACGGATTGGGAATTCACGTACCCTGCAATATCATGCAGCAGTCTATCTTTCAGGATAATGCCGTATATTGCAAAAATATAATATCCGCGATAAGATTTGGAGCACGATTGATTTTATAAAAGATTCTGAAAGAAGGTTGCTTTCAGATGTAATGCTTGATATATTTGTTTACTCTCGGTGTCGGTACATTGAAAAAGGTCTTCTAAAATTTGACTTAACAAGAGAGGAACGAGTATTATAACATCTTCTATTGTCAGTCGTGGGTATTTTTAATGTGTGCCGAATAATTTTTTTAGAATATATAATAATTTATTAAATTAGTTTTTTTTTTTTGGGTTGAAAGTTGAAAGTTTGATAATATTGTGGTCCTCACTTTTTATGCAGCTTGGAGTCCACAAGCCTTCATCATTACAGCTGCAGAATATATCAAGCGTGCATCCTGGGTTGGACTCAGCTCTTTTGAGGTCTAAGGATCCCTCGAAAATTGCCTACATGAACTGGATTCAATTCAATTCGTTAACATGTATTTGTGAGATGAGCGTGAATGCAAGGAGAAACAAAAGTAACCAATGTTTTTTTAAAGGGATAATAAATTTTGAAGTGTTTAATTTTTTAATTTATTGTCCATATTTTAAAATTTTTCTATTACATAATTAATATTTTGTAATCTTAATATCTTAATTTAAAAGGTTAGTTTTGTTAATATTTTTTCTAATTTGATTAACATAATCTTTTTTACCTATGATATGATGATGTATATATAAAAAACTTAATTATCAACTAATCATTTATATGGACTAAATATCTATCTAATAACCTCTTTCACACATTAAGTTAGGTGTTTTAATTCATGTTAATGATTAGTTAGTAATCAATTTTCTACATTATGGAAAAAAAAGATTTTGTTAATCAAATCAGTAAAATACTAATAAAACTAATTTTTTGGGCTGGATTATTATGTTTATAAAAGGTAACTCATTTAATTGAAAATTCTAAAATTTTAGACATTAAATTTAGAAAACCTTAAAAAGTTAGAATCTATTATCTCTATTTTCAATTACATTACTTGTGGGACAGAAAAAGGTAGGAGGAAGGCAAGAGTAGGAGCACTAGGTATCTTGTTGCTTTTTCTTGCCTTTACTAAAAAGCTTTTGTACACACACTGAATGACATCGACATCCTGTAAGAAAAGAATCAAATCCAATGGCATGGAAGAGTAACCGCACTCCAACGAAGATTTGGATCATTTTCTTCTCTTAATTCCATTTTCCATTTTTTGTTTCAATATCCAAAGTTGGTTCACATGTCTCCATGAACTATTGAAAACTAATTCCAAACCAATACCCCTCCTCCATTCCTGACTTTCAATGGCTTTTTGTGGTTTTGACTGCTGCTTTCACGGGGGCATGCGTTGATGGGCATTCCACTAATTTACTTCTGTGAACAACCTTGTCAATTCTTTGCAGTTTAAAAATCAGAGCAATTTCTAGTAAGCGTTTCTTCTGAAAGATTTGATGCATGGTTGGTACTTATGAGTTAGAAATATGTGGACTAATATAATCACAATGTTAATTCTGTATTCATAACCATTAATCGAATTGCCTAATGTATGTTTAATAATTATAATAGGATGGTTAATAATTCATTAATTGCATTTGAGTAGCATGGTAGTATCCTAATAATTATATATTGATCCATTAAATTATAATTCATAACATCCTTGAAATGACACAATTATCCTTTTGGTAGAACATGTTATAAGGAATAAAATATGGTGAGATTGTATGCATATTGTGTGTGGGTGTGAAAACAGAAAATTAGGTCTTTTAACATAAGCTTCCTCTCTTGCACAAGGTTTGTTGATATTGCTAGGTTGTAGTGTCCAAAATAGAGAGAATGTACCAAGATTCTGTGCCAAACATTGGAGGTATGTTAACCTTATTGTCTAGTTAATGCTCTAAATAAAATGTAGATCTTAGCTTTGTGATTAATGATGATTACATTTGCGAATAACAATTGGTATTAGTGCTCCATGGTCATATGATTTTAGGGCTTGTTGTAACATCCCGATACCCATGTTAAGGCTAGAGTAGTAATTTAGGAGAAAGTATTATGAAATTAGGAAAATGCATGTCATGCATAAGTTAACTGTGACATACATATTTATTTTGCACATTCATATGATTGTACATGCATTCATTGGCATTTCCGGGTAAATTTAATTTATAAGTGGAAATTTAGGATTAAATTGGAGTGTATTAATTGTAATTTGGCAATTTTGGTATATTTTGGATATTTTGAAATTTTTGATGAATTATTTGAGCTGAAAATTTATTTGGTGATAATAGTTATTGTTTTAGAATTTTTGGTGAATTATGGATTAATTATCTTCAAAATTAAATTTGGTGTGTATTAGAATTTTTTCCATATTTTTGGAGACATTTCGGATATTTTGGAAATTAAAAAAAAGAGGTATTTTAGATTAGGAAAAATATTGAAATAAGGGATAAATAGAAGTGTGACAATTGTATTAGAAATTAATTGACAAATGGACAAATTATGTAGTGAC
>JANZXP010000195.1:17387536-17404338 GCA_027576715.1 Erythroxylum flavicans | reverse complement strand
GAACCTTGGATGTAGATAGCATTAAAGCTATCGAACCAAGTAAAAATCTCTGTGTTCTTTACTTTTCTGCAATTTCAATTCCTGCAAGATTAACAAGCTTTATTAGTTTTGTGTCAAGAAATTAGCAGTACAGCACAAATAACCCAACATTATCATTACATGCAGGGCCGGTTCTAAGGTTTTGTAGGCCCGGGGTGAAAGTGAAGATATGGGCCCTTTAACTTTACCTCTATGTGTAGGAAAATAGTTAGTTCTTACAGGAAGCTAGAGGTTCGGAAGAACAGAGCAAATCAGGAGGCCCTGGGCATAGACCCACCTCGCCCCTGCTCAGGGCCGGGCCTAATTACATGCAGCCTTATTTTGTAACTGTCAAAAGAAGTTGTTTTCGTCATTCTTTAATAGTTGAAATATGCATATAATTGTATCACTAAACTAAGGAATGGCTTCTTTTGAAAAAAAAAGGTTTAAGATTTCAAATTTCACGCCACGAAATTTGACTTTCTTTTTCCCTTTCATTATTATATAAAAAAGCTTTAAAATATCCCCCTTTTTCTTTCACTTGGGATGCTACTAACCCAATTTCCCTCAATTTGCTTTAAGAGATGCAAATTTATTGTTCTATATAATTTTTCGACCCTATTAGTTTATTACAAAGTGCTTTAGGAGAAGCACAAATGAAGATTTAAAAGAAATTCACACAAAGCCTGTACTAATGTAGTAAAAACTATGAATATGATTCTCACCTACATATGATGCATTGGTATTTCCATGGCATTTAATTAAGAGCAAAGAGGTGGGAATGACCATTGTCTTGCTGTTATTTTCCAAAAAACATTACATTCTACAAAGTTAGCATCTATATGGCTCATTATTGAGACCAATAATTGGAGTGGCCTCCTATCCTATCTCGTCTACAATAAGCTTTCTATTTATCTTTCCCGTACTTTAATTCTCTTTTCGACGAATGTTCTTCGCTTGCATGACAAAGTTTGAAATGCTAGTTATAGTACCTGATGGAAGTAGCGAAAGTTTTATTGCCAACCACCATTTGTTTTCCTGTTAAAGATGAAATGAAAAGAAGCAATCCCCTTCTAGTTGTTGGTGTCGAGAAAGGAACCGGTCTCTTTCTCAAGAATAATAATGCTTATCAATGGGAATACATGAGACACATGGAGCCATCATCAAGGGGAAATACATATTTTCCTTTCATGAATAGCCTTTAAGAAGGGAAAGAGCAAAAACGCGTCCTTTACAGCTGGCACATAATAAATTCTAAGCCTTAGCTCTCCTCTTGCATCATTTTCTTCGCAACTTTCTCAAAATTAAATGCAATATTAAGACTTTAACCAAATTATAATATAGATGTAACGGAGAATTTATTTTATATAGATTCTTTATTCTATACACATATTTAAATTTAAATTTAAATTTAATTCATAGTTTAACTTTCTTGGTTATCAAATCACTGTTCTCGAACTAATGAAAAGTAGATTGTATCACTTCCAATGGATAGAAAGGAGAAAATCTTTCATTGATAGAAAAAAAACTGAAAAGAAGCTGCTGTATGCCTTGAATCTATATTGGTGATCAAATTACACGTACAGAGGCAATAATTGCACTGGTGGACTGCTTTCCTTGGTCCTTGGTCCTTGTAATAGTAATACTAGGGAATTAGGTTACTGACCGAACTGCATTAAATGTTATTGAGTATCCCAAACTTATATAAAAAGGCTTGCATGTGCCATGGGCCGTCACCCATTAAATGATGTTATCCCTTTGACTTAGTATGTCTATATATGTGTATATATATATATATATATATATATATATAGAGAGAGAGAGAGAGAGAATTTACAATCTCAATTTTATTTATGAGTATATTCAAAACAATCTTAAAATTAGTTAAAAAAGAAAAAATGCCCGCTTGGTCTTTGTTATTGGACTAAACGAGTGATATGATGTATACTTTTGTTTCTCGAGTAAACCCTTCTTATCAGCTTCGATTCAAATGACCAATTTAAACATTTATTGGTCTTGAAGAGACTGACCCTGGGACCTATGTCTTGGGAAAAGGACTAACTTAGGCTTGTATTCATCCTCTGTATGTCCTGGTGCGTGACGAATAAATCCTGTCGGGAACAAAACAATCAGTCGTGACAAGTGTATCATCGGCCTCTAACAGTCGCTGGATCACTCTCGACGTATGAGGACTGCTATCTGGTTGCAAATCCTTCTCACACCCCAGGAACAACATGTACTGGGCCAAGAAGTCACGTTTGGGTGTCTCGGTTTGGGTAGTTCTGCTTCTAATTATTGAAAGACAATAGGACTGTGTGTGTCCACAACACTGTGTCTTCCTTGCTACGTTTAATACTGTCCAGGTCTCATCAACATGATAAGTGTCATTTGTTAGAAATATGTAAAAGTGATTATTGTTAGAAATATGTAAAAGTAATATAATCACAATATTAATTCCATATACATCATCATTATTTGAATTGCCTAATGTACGTTGCATTTGAGGCATATGGTAGTACCCTAATAACTATATATTGACCCATAAGACTATAGTTTATCACATCCTTAAAATAACACAATTATCCTTTTTCTACTCCTTAGAGTAGACCATGTTATAAAGAATAACATATGGGTCTTCTATCATAAGCTTCCTCTCTTGCACAAGATTTGTTGATATTGATAAGTTGTGATGTCTACAATGGAGAGAATGCATCAAAATTTCATGTCAAACATTAGAGATACGTCAATCTTATTATATAGTTAATGCCCTAAATAAAATCTAGATCTTGACTCTATAATTATTGATGATTGCATTTATTAATAACAATTGGTATCAAAGCTTTATGGTCACTTGATTTTAGGGCTTGTATTTGAGTATAAACTCAATTTTTTTTCAAATTATTTTTTTGGCATAAATGACTTCGAAATGATGCATTGAGGTGCAAAAGATATTGTTGGTTGTTGTTGTTACCTTTTACCTTTGTTTTGGACAAATAAATCATGATTTTTTGGGTGAGATTTTGAAAAGTTTCAGTGTTGTTGTTAATGGCCGAAATGGGTTAGATATTTTCGAGTTTTGGAGCACTTTTGGCTTAAATGGATATGGGAAATCTATAGAGCATGAAAAATGAAAGAAAAGCCCTCAAATCTCGTCGGAAATCGAAGGTTGGAGAGGGAGTTGCAGTCAGCGACTTAGGGTTAGGGACGACCTATATGGCGTTGCCCCGACGCTTAACTGATATATATATTTTTAAATATCAAATATAAAAAATTTTAAAAAAATCTATACAGTGCATGTGGGGGCACATGTAAGGTCCTTTTGGACCATTTTTCATCATTTTGCTCCATTTTATTCTATTTTCCATATGTTTGTGCACGAGATTAATTAGTAATTTTTATTTGATAATTCTAATTGTTTTAATCTTATTGTGGCATAAACATGATTATTTGTTGACAATAGTGAATGCTTATTTTTACCTGTCGTAAAATTGAGCATGTGAAACTATTTATAAGGAATTTTTAAATATTAATAAATGTTTAAAATTTTGTGTTTTTTCCTCTAAAATAACACTAAGATTCATACAAGTAATTAATTATATTGTCGATAATTACTACTTAGTAGGATGCTTAATATGGTGAAGAAATTTTATTGAAGTATTATGAACTGCACAAATTTTCTATCCTTTCAATAGTACATTGATGATTTGGTTGTAATATTTAATAAACTATTCTTACCTGTGAATGAGCTTTATATTTTTTTAAGGAACTCTAGCATGAATGATATAATTAATTTTGAGAAAAAGAGCACGAATTGCATGATTAGGTTTTAATATGCATATCATGGTTATTGCTCTTGGTTCTCATTCAACTTTAAGCAATCCGAGAGTCTCTGCTATCTTGACATTAAATGGAACGAACCATAAGTAATGGGTTGAATCTCTCATGATGAATTTGATTATCATGCGAATGGACTTGGCCTTGAAAATTGATGCACCACCTAAACCCGCTAATGATGCTATTGAGAAGGAAAAGAAATCCTATAAGGAGTGGGAATACTCTAACCGATGTTGTTTGATGATTATGAGGTATCACATGGATGAATCCATTTATGATAGTGTATTCCTAAAGCTAATAGTGCAAAAGATTTTCTTGCTGCCATTAAGAAGAAGTACATGAAGTTCTTAAAGAATGAGAAGAATAAGTACTTAAACATACTTTATCATACCATTTATGATGGTATAAGTGACATTTGGGCTCACAACGATAAGCTCATGGGTTGTTACCATAAGCTTAAGGCAATGGATATGGACCTTGGTAAGGATTACATGGTATGGTTTGTGATGGGGACTCTTCCTTCCAAATTTGATTTGATCAGATCAAGTTATAATGCTCAGAAAGAGCAATGAACTATTAAGAAGATGATTGCTATTCTTGCCAAGGAAGAGGATGACATGAAAAAGGGAAAGGCAAGGAGCATCTCCATGATGACAAACCACTACAATTCTCAAAAGAGAAAGTTCATTTCTAATAGCTCAAGTGACCAAAAGCCTTTCAAGAAGAAAGTTGTTGGTCCTAAAGGAAGTGGATAGGTGGGCTTGTCTTCTGTTAGTCAGAAGAATATGTTTTTCAAAAGAAAGTGCAACTTTTGTCAGAATTTTGGGCACAAGAAAGCTTATTGCTGAAAACTTAAAGCTCACTTAGAGAAGAAAGGTAATTATCTTGTGATGGTTTGTTTTGAGTCCAATGTTATTGATGTGCCCTTAAATACTTGGTGGTTAGATACTAGAGCAACAATTTATGTTACGAATTCCTTATAGAAATTGATAAGTCGAAGAAGACCAACTAGTTCTAAGCAATATGTGTACTAGGAGATAATATCAAAGTCAAAGTTAAATTTTTTGGGATAATTAAACTACAGTTGAATACATGACATCTTTTGGTGTTACATGATGTTGCTTATTTATCATCTATTAGGAGGAATTTGATTTCTGTATCTATTTTGGATAGACTAGGTTATAGTCTTATTTTTGGAACTGAAAAACTGGCTTTGTATCGTGACTCTCTTTTGGTGGGAAATAGAATTTTATGTGAAAATTTATACAAACTTGAGTTGAATGATGTTGTTACTGTTGCTTTTCCCTTAATACTGTTATTGATTCCAAACATATGAGGTTGGATTTAAGATCTTCTATGTCATGGCATAAACATTTAGGCCATATTTCTAGAGACAGAATGGAGAGGTTAGTAAAAAATAGTGTACTTTAGGATCTTGATTTTTCGGATTTCACTGCTTGTGTTGATTTTATTAAAGGAAAGTTGATCGCCAAGACTAGAAAAAGCAAAACAGACAGGTGCTCAGAATTGTTAGAGTTGATTCATACTGATATATATGGCCAGTTATTTCACCTACTATAGGTAGTTATAAATACTTCATCACTTTTATTAATGATTTTTCTCAGTACGGTTATGTGAAGCTCATTCGTGAAAATTTTGAATCTTTGGAGGTGTTTAAGGTTTTCAAAACAAATGTTGAGCTTCAAAAGGGGAAGAAAATCAAGGTAGTTGATTATGACATAGGTAGAGAGTATTATGAACGTTATGATGAGAGTGGAAGGAATCCAGGGCCTTTTGTTAGATACTTGTAAGAATGTGGTATTAAAGCAAAATATATAATGCCTAGAACACCTTAGCAGAATGAAATCACTAAAAGAAGAAACCACACACTTCTTGATATGTTGCGGTGTATGTTAATTCATTCTAGTTTGCTAAAATTTTTATGGGATAAGGCGTTGAAGACAACTGCTTATATTTTGAATCAAGTACCTAGCAAGTTAGTCCTAAAGACTCTATGTGAGTTATGGTCAAGTCAGAAACCAAGCTTACATCATTTTCATGTTTGAGGATGCAAAGCAGAAGTGAGGCCCTATAATCTACAATTTAAGAAGATTGATCCGAAAACTATTAGTGGCTACTTTATAGGCTACACTGTCGGACCAAGGGGTTCTAGGTTCTATTACCCATCTCATATGACCAAAATTATAGAATCAGATAGAGTTGTCTATTTTGAAAATGAATTTGGTTTAAGTCAAAGGTCAATAGAAATTGTATTTAGGGAAGAACATATTCTAATCACTATACCTATCGCTTCCGCTCATACTAATGACCCTATGATTGAATAGATTCTAATAGAATTTCATGATGAACCTCATAATCAAGTACATGATGAAGTGATTGATACTGGGGATGATGAAGTTACTGTCAGGAGATCACAAAGAACATGTAGACCTGCCATTCCTGATGACTATATTGCCTATTTGCAGGAACATGAGTTTGATGTGGGAAATAATACTAAATTATTTAGTTTTCAAGAAGCTATGAATAGTCCTCAATCTGCGTTGTGGATGAATGCAAAGGAAGATGAGTTGAGTTTTATATCACAAAATGAAGTTTTGGAGTTGGTTGAACTACCTAAAGGTTGCAAACTCATTGGGTGCAAGTTAGTTTACAAAATCAAACATGACTCAAGTGGACAAGTAGAAAGGTATAAGGTTATATTTGTGACTAAAGGTTATAGCCAGAGACAAGGGATTGATTTCAATGAAACCTTCTTACCAGTCTCTACCAAAGATTCAGTACGAATCATCATGGCTATAGTTGCTCATTTTGACTTGGAACTCAATCAAATGGATGTGAGGACTGCCTTCGTGAATGGAGATCTGTATGAGAATGTTTATATGACTCAACCAGTTGGTTTCGAGATGAATGGTAAAGAAAAATTAGTTTGCAAGCTCAAGAATTCTATTTATGGGTTACAACAAGCATCAAGGCAGTGGTATCTCAAGTTTGATATGGTTGTCACTGCAAATGGCATCAAGGAGAACGTAGTTAATCAATGTATATATATGAAGTTCAGTGGGAGCAGTTTCATTTTTCTGGTACTGTATATTGATGACATTCTACTTGCTTCTAATGATATTGATCAATTATTTGAGACAAAATAACTATCATTTAGCCATTTTGATATGAAGGATCTTGGTGAGGCTTCTTATATACTTGAGATTTAGATTCTCCGAGATAGTGCTAATGGGATTCTTCGATTGTCTCAAAAGACTTACATTGATCAGATCTATAAAAGATTCAATATCCATTCTTGTTCTCCTAGAAAGGCACCAATAGTGAAAGATGAAAAAATCTCAAAGGCCCAATTTTCACAAAATGATAAAAAGAGATGAAATGAAAGGTGTTCCTTATGCGTCATTTGTAAGCAGTCTGATGTAAGCTTAAGTATGCATACGCCCTGATATTGCTCTTGTTGTAAGCGTTTTGGGAATATACTTAAGTGATCCTGGTCTTAGCCATTGGAAAGCAGTTAAGAAAGTCATGTGGTATCTTCAGGGTAGCAAAGATCATATATTGACTTATCAGTAAACTGACACTCTTGATATAGTTGGGTTTAGTGACGCTGATTATACAGGATGTGGGGATGATAAAAAGTCCACTTCAGGCTACATCTTTATAATGTCTAGAGGAGTTGTATCATAGAAAAGTGTCAAACAGACACTCACAACATCCTTTACCATGGAAGTAGAGTATATGGCGTGCTATAAGGTAGCTTATCAAGCAATATGGCTGTGAAATTTTATTTCAGCATTAGGTATTGTAGATGCTATTTTGAGTCTATTCAAATTGTATTGTGATAACTCCGCAGCTGTAGCTTTCTCTAAGAACACTAGAAGTACTTCTAGCTTAAAGCATATTAATATAAAGTACTATTTTGTTAAAGAGAAAGTTGCTGAATCACTTATTACTGTTGAGTATATGCCTATAGCTAGCATGTTATCAAATTCACTTACAAAAGGCTTGCCTATATATGTGTTTGCAAAACACGCCTCCGGATGGGATTGTTAGGTGCCTAGCTTGATAAGATTAGTGAGAGTTTGCTAATTTGTATTGAACATATTAGTACTTTGTACGGATTGCTTATGAATTATATATATGAAACATGCATAATTATGTTTGTAGTCACTTCTTGTTAATATTGGCATATATATGTTGATATATATATGTAGTTTGACGAAACGATAGGTACAAAAGGAGACAAATGTGTAGTCTCAGTTGTTGTACTGCATATATATTGTTTTAATGGTTATTGTTGTATTTGAACATCTCCAAGGCCTAATCATCTGTAGTATATATATCATGTCGATACAATATTGCATATGATTTATTTGACTGCTTTTGGATAATGGAGATTGGTATGGCAGTTTGATTATATTGTCCAAGTGGGAATATGTTAGAAATATATGGACTAATATAATCACAACATTAATTCCATATTCATGACCATTAATCAAATTGTCTAATGTATGTTTAATAATCATAATAGGATGGTTACTAATTCGCTAATTGCATTTGAAATACATGGTATTACCCTAATAACTATATGTTGGCCTATTAAACTATAGTTCATAATATCCTTGAAATGACACGATTATCTTTTTCTACCCCTTAGGGTAGAACATGTTATAAGGAATAACATATGGTGAGATTGTGTGCATATTGTGTGTGCATGTGAAAATAGAAAATTGGGTCTTTTACCATAAGCTTCTTCTCTTGCACAAGGTTTGTTAATATTAATAGGTTGTGGTGTTTAAAATGGAGAGAATTCACCAAGATTCTATGCCAAACATTAGAAGTATGTTAACTTTATTGTGTAGTTAATGCTCTAAATAAAATGTAGATCTTGGCTTTGTAATTATTGATGATTACATTTGTGAATAACATTATGTTCATGATATAATGAATCAAATCTTCACAAAATTTTAGGGTAAATATTATGCATTTACATTTGAGTCTTGGCAGGTTATACACGATATAGAAGTAGTATATTTAAGAGTGACATTATAAGCTTTTTCTATTAATAAATGATATCAATGCTTGCTTTAGTTACAGCATTACTTTTCATCAGTTCAAAAAATGGTCAACACATTGTAAGGAGCTTTGGGATAGTGTAAGTAGGTGTAAACAACAAAGATGTTGACTTATCATGAATGCTTCTTTTCCCAGCGCAATTGAAAGCTCACATTATCTTTCTCTATATGGTATCAGAGAGGGTAGAACTCCTCAACCACTCTGTTTTTTCCTCGTTCAACTTCAGCTCTTAACAAGCTCAAACTTGGCTTTCTTAAGCTTACTCCCACTATTGTTTCTGTGCTGGATATCTGTCTAATTTTGTAACTTTCAATCAATTAAATGTCATTGTTAAGGTTAAAATTTTTCTATGAATATGAACAACCTTGATGAGAAGTACTGTTTTTAGAAAAGAAACTTAAAATATGATATTTGAGAATTCTTAAACGATAATTTACTCAAATTGTTTCACACTTATATCATTAACTACCAAAATTCTCATTAATTTAAAAGAACTCATCAGTCACAAAAATTATTTATATAAACATAGTCATCCAAACTCTCTCTCTCTCTCTCACACACACACATATATAGAATAAAACATCTATAGTCAATTTGATCCATTGGCTTTAATTAAACTCCACATTGTCAATTATATGCACTGAATTTATCGCCAATCTCTCTGTCTTCTAAAAAAAATATATCAATAAGGGATGAGTTTCCTACTCAGTAAGAGTAAGCTAATTATGCTCTTAAAATCAAGTAACTCAATATATATAGAAATTAGTCACATTATTCACTATCGCACAATCTCTGACTGGCAATCATACATTCAGGTCATATCTTAATAGACTAAACTCCCCAAAAATTATAGAGAAAAACTTTAAAGAAACGTAAAAATGTGTAGATTCTAATTCACTAACATATATGCCTTAATATCAAATAATAAAATCATACCATAAATGACATTATTGGTTGCAGGTGCCTCCTCCCTCATCATATGGTATATCCTCGCTTGAGTTTGACCGTGTGTTAAGGATGTGCCACTAGTATTTGTACCCACTGTTAGTCTACAACTAACTTTTCTACCATCACCTCTACTACCAATTCTACCTGAACCTCAATCTAAACCAAAAAAACCACTCTGATCATATACTATCTATTCTACCCTCACTCCTAAATACCTCCTTATTATTAGACAACTCCTTTATAAAATGCCCCTGCTATCTACAGATATAGCATACCTCACTAATCCCAATGGGTCCCTAACATAGTCTTCTGTGAACTCTCTCGTAGGTAGCACAACTCTATACCCCCTCTAACTCCTATACTAAAAAGTCCTTTGTACTTCTGGCTAACCATCTGTCTAATATAATTAATGTTCCACTAGTTATTCTATGTTGTCTTGAATCCTTACTAACTCCTCGATCTCCACCAAACTTATAAAAAATACCACTCCTGCTCGATGTAGCATCGACCCTCCTAGATGTCCCCACACTGGTAGGTCATGAATGACTAGCTCCCCTGATCTTAATAGACCAACTCCCCTATCCATAATGACTCTTTGGTCATCTCTTCAGCTCTCCTCTCCTTCTACCTTATTGTTAAGTGTAGTTTCTAGTAGCTTCTTAAAATCATAAGTAGCAACTCTCAAACTCAAATGAATCTTCATCTTTAAATCCTGCTCAAATTAGTAACATCTATCATCTGGATTTATCATAACCTTCAATGCATACTTAGACACAATTGCAAATCGATCCTTATTCTCTGCCACCAATATCTCCTCTGTTTGAACCAAACTCATAAACTCTATCTTCTTTTGATCCTGATATATCTAAGAAGTGTATTTATCTCCAAACTCCCTATGGGATTCCTACAAGTCATCTCATGTGACACATAAGATCTCTTCACTGACTTTCCACTATGTTAGTGAGTTACTCTAAAATAATGAAACAATGTACTATAACCTTCTTTCTAAGGTACACTCTACACGGTCTAAAACTGATTCTATATGCTCCCATCATGCCTCAACCTCCTTATGATTAGTAGTGTCTCAAAACTCCACTGCATCCATCTTACGAGTTCGCTCAAAATTACGGTCTACCTTAAAATCACTTAGGACTAAAGCCACAATAACAACCTATTGCATCATCTGAAAGAATTGCATCATTTAAGGTGGCAATAACATCTCTCCTCCTACTTAATCTGCTTTGGCATCCCCTTGATTAGGCAACTCTGGAGCCCAAATCAAATTACTCAATTCCCTATTAGATGTTAGGCTAGTAGTATCATCTCCTATAACCATCCTAGATAAGACAAGCACATATCATTAATTTTGTTTTGTTTATTTAATTTGTTCATATAAATATAAACCCACTTTGTTACCATCAAAATATGACGCTCTAAAATTTTTAAACCACTATGTATCCAAATTATTCCACAATTACATCATTAGTTACCAGAATTCTCATTAGTCTAAAAAATGATGTCCATTAGTCACAAAAATTATGTATACAAACATAACCACCCAAACTATCACTCGCCCACTCACACACACATGCACATATATGTATGTATAGTAAAACAAATGTACTCCATTTGATCTGTTGGCCCAACCTAGACTACACGTTGTCAATCATGAGTACTGGGGTTATCAGTAATCTCTCTATCTCTTAAAAAATATATCAACAAGAGGTGAGCTGTCTACTTAGTATGGGTAACCTGGCTGTACCCTTAAAATCAAGTAACTCAATATATATTGAAATTAGTCAAATGATAAAATATACAAATAATAATCAAATATACAACAATACTTAGCTTGCCCAAGCACTCAATAAAAATCCAAAATTTTATTAATAGCAATGATTAATGTCAATTTTATTTTGTTATTACCATTTATGTTTTATCGCTTTATTAACTATATTGACTAGGCTCTACTTAAATTAGTAGGCTTACATTCAATGGTCTATCGCTTCATCTCTACTCATCATAATAAATATTGACACTTGGTGCCTAATCTTTTAAACTAATATGGTACCTCAGTACCACTTTAGTACCTAGGGAAAACAATGGGTCGAGTTGGACTTAGGCTTAGACCCTGACTCCTAGGGGCTCGGGGTCGATCTGAGACACAATTGGGCCTAACGTAGCAAGCTCGAGTCCAAGCCTGACTTGGCCTGACCTAATGTTTTAAAAAAAATTTAAAAAAGCCAAAACGACATAGTTTTGTATATAAAGGTTAGGCCTTAAGCCAACCTAGGCCTGGGCAGTCCGAGCTAGAGGCTCGATCTGAAGGGCCCAATTTGTTTATTTCTAGTCTGAGCCGGGCCAAGTTACCATCTCTACCAATACCTAGCTATTAACACAAGATATCCCCAAGACTCAGGATACCCTATTACCACTCTAATACCTAACCATCAGCACAAGATGTCTTGACACCTAGGATGTCTCGATACCTACGCCAGGAACAAGTACCTAACCATAACTCTCTTATATCTCAATAACTCATCGATTTATGATCGTCGAATATACAATATCATAGGCAAGCCACAAATTCACAACTTTCACTGTCTATTTTCAAACCATTATAAATCATTCTCTATCTAATTTCATAAATGTGATTTATCTTACCTTAATATTATTAGTTATACATATACATAACTGAAATTTTTAATTATCATTTTCCTAAATTATCAAGCAATACACATCTTAATTCGTAACAAAATATAAACACTTAACATTTTGTACTTTTTCAATTATTTATTTAATAAAAACAAAATTCATATATTTCAAAAATCCACATATGTAATTATTAATCATTTATTTAATTAATTTCTAATTCAAAATATGATTCGCTATAAAATAATTTATTAATAACAAAATTCAAAATTTTATGAATCGTATAATATTATAAGGGTACAATTTAAGGGTACCTTTACCTGATTTTCAGGCTCAGCTAATTAATAGGTCTAATCTACTTCCTTAGCCGTTCTCTAAACCTAGACATTACAAAATTCTATTAGACTTTATTTAAGAAAAATTTTCAACCCAATTATACTTAATAATCCAAAATTATCTCATTTTTTCACTTTATTCTTAATTATTAAAATATCCTTAATTTATCTAACCACCATAATTACTAAAATAATCTTTAACTATTTAAAATTCCTATTTTATCCCCACACTCTTTCATTAATGAAAAATACCTTTTAGGAATTAAATTATAACTTTACCCTTAATTTTTCACGTTCTCTATTTTGTTCCTTAATAGATCTTAAATTTTCTAAATTGTCTTCTTCTTCACCCTCGTCTCTTCTCCTAACTCCTCTTTTTCTCATTTTTAGCCACTTTTTGTCCAATTCGTTTTTTTCAATTTTATCAAAATTGTTATCACAGACAATCACAATTCCATGCCAATTTTTTTCAACAATTTACCTGTATAATTCCTTTGAGAGATAAATATACCATTTGGATCCTATAGCACCTTAACATATGTTGATCTTCCTCATCCAGAATTAGAACACTCAGTTGCTCTAATATCTTATTTTTCTTGTTTATTAGCCTCCAAGTTGAATACTTGTTGCATCGGACTTCTTTTGTCTTATTCAATCATTCCTCATGAGCTTCAAGTGAACTCTTCAACTTATGAAAAGTATAGTTATGCAAATCATTTGACTCTTCAATGGCTACTACAACATCATCATACCACATAGGCAAACTACAAAGTATTCCTTCCACATGCTTTGTTCTAACAAATCTTCTCCAAAGTATCTTATTTGATTAATGATCAAAAATGCCCTTGAAAAGAATTCTTGCATCAACTCAGAATCCTTCATTTTTAAATTCTAAAACTCTCGATGAAAACCTTACAGCTTCACTTACTTGGGCTTATTTTCTCTTTGGTACACTTTTTGAAGTGCATCCCAAGCCTCCTTTATTGTTTTTGCATTCATAAATTTTTTTAAAAATAGTTTCACCCATAGACTTTTAGATGAAGGAAAGCACCTTAGCATTTTTCTTTTCTTTTTCCTTCAAATCATTTCATTGTGTTGTTGTCATCCTAATTCCTTGCTCTTCTTCAAGAACTTGATATCAACTCTCCTCTAAGCCCCATAAATCATGAGAGATGAGTACTGTCCTTATCTTGACGCTCCAAAACTAATAATTTAGACTTGAAAACATAAACAAAATTTGAGTTAAATTTGCAACTGAGATTATGGGTCATCCTTTGGCTGTGATACCATAATGTTGTCCCCAACAAAAAGAACAATTACAACAATGGAAGAATAGGAAAACCTTTAAGTAATTTTAGTGAATGATGAATTCATTGATGATGCAAAAATTAATAATAACCCTCTCCTTTTATAACTTAACGAGACTATTAATTACAAGAATTAAGTAATATTGAAAGCTACCTTAGATTTTCCTAACTGACATTTAATTAAACATCTCCTAGGCATCTTATTATAACAGTTAGAATCTAGATCTTCTCTAATTAGTTCTCTTAACAATTTAAAAACATCAAATAAATCTCAAGAAACATAGATACTAAAAGATTTTCTGAATTATCCAATAGAAAACATTGTTATTGCCTTTTCTTCCATTGTGTTTATGATTGCTTCTTCTTCCATTGTGTTTATGCTTATGTTTCCAGGTTTGTTCCAATCTCATAATTCAGTAACTCACAAATATTTTCGTTATATATTTAACATAAACTCATATTTTAGTTATAACTAATGTTTTAAAAATCATATCGGAGGTTAAATCAATTAGATAATATGCTTAAGGTTTAAAAGGTTTAATCATTATTAGATCTTCATAAAATTAGCTAAAAATAATAAAATTAAATAATTTGAAATATAATTGAAAGAGATTGTCCTTGCCCATTAAAGAATTTGAAGTTTAATTGTAAAAAAAATTGTTAAACAAAAATTAATTGATTTATTTTAATTTATAAGAACTTATTAATTTACCAAAATTGACCTATTAATTAATAAACTGATTGATTTTTAATAATAAGAGTTATAAAATTAATTCAAATCAAACGTTAGATAGTTTAATGTTTTTAAAGTTGAATTGGTTGAATTAATTGATTTTTTAATCATTGGTTACAACATTATACGAGAAACCAAATCAAACGTTAGCCATGAAATAAATAATATGGGAAATAATTTAAAAAGCTCCTTACATTAAAAACCATTGATTAAAATACTCAACTACTTTAGTCGGTTCAACCATAAAAACCTTGAACCGTTTAACTTTTTAGTTCAGTTTGCAACTTTTCGATTTGATTTACTTTATAACTCTTATAATTGAAAATCAATCAACTTATTAATTAATAGGCCAATTTTGGTAAATTAATAAGGTTTTATAAATTAAAATAAATCAATTAATTTTTCTTTAACAATATCTTTTTTGTAATTAAACTTCAAATTCTTCAATAGGTAAGAGCAATCTCTTTCAATCATATTTCAAATCTTTAATTTTATTATATTTTTAGCTGATTTTATGATGGTCAAATACTGTTTGAACCTTATAAACCTTAAATCTTTTATTTTACTGGTTTAACTTCTAGTTAATTTTTAAAATATTGTTCAAAACTTCAATGGAAGTTGTAGTTTACAACAGGATATCCTCGTGAAAAGTTAGTAACTTAAGTTGATTTCGAAAGATTTTCTCTCAATTATAGGAAGTGTGCCATGTTGGTGATTGGTGAATTAGAATTTGTTCTCCACTACCCACAAACTGTTGTGATTCCGACACACACGTATATATATATAGCATAGATAATATTATAAATGAATTAAGTTTGCACTATCAAGCTGAAAGGATTAATAACCAAGATAGAGAAAATAGACGACCTGATTATAAACTTATGTTATATTTTCTTGTAAAACAGATACAGTTACTAGAACTTATGAAAAATTCGAGATATGGGACAAAAACTGTAGTAGATTTGCAGTTTGAAGCTTTATTAGGAAAAGATATGTTAAATATAACTCAAGATGTTACTACAGAAACAAGTTATGAACCAGCTCCAATATATGATGTAGATGATCCAATGGATGAAAGTCCGCCGCTGTAAAATGGTATATATATATATATCAAGTAATTTTTTTACCCAATGCTTTGGGACTTCGAATTTTTTAACTGATATACATCAATCCGAAATACTAATACCCGCTCTTCAATTTCCATTGGTTAATGATGCATGTAAGTATGATGATATTGGGCTATGTCACTCTTTTATGTGGAGCATTATTATCGGTAGCACCTCTAGTAATTACATTTCGGCTTTTTTTTATCACAAACTGCCATATTCTATAACGACAAAAATATCTTTATCTTTTTTATCTCTCGTATTAGGGAAAAGTCTTCTTAATGCTCTAACGCCTACATTGGATATGGATCGCTTAGCCCTGTTCATCTTCGGCGCAAGAGCGCTCAATCAGTGAACTATTATGCACTACTTTAAAGGTGGCTGCTTATAAGCAAACCTGCTGGTTGTCTTTACACCCATACCTCCTTTATCACTGAGCGGTTATTTAGACACATCTTCTTAACCTGAAATGGCTGGGAAGAGGAAAGGTTTCTTTTTTAGGGTACTCCTGGGAATAGATCTAGTGGAGACGGGGTGGGGTCTGTAGCTCAGAGGACTAGAGCATGTGGCTACAAACCATGGTGTTGGGGGTTCGAATCCCTCCTCGCCCACAACCGACCAAAAAATGAAAGACCTTTTCTTTTGGAGGTAAGAAAATCATGATCGGGGATAGCGAACCCAAAGCTACGGAGCTTGGTGTGGGTCCTTTGTCATATATATGTATGAGTTTGTTGGAAATAATTTCTCTATTAATTAGGGGTAAGATTTGTGTATT
>JANZXP010000195.1:17290519-17330577 GCA_027576715.1 Erythroxylum flavicans | reverse complement strand
ACTGGGTGAGCCATCGATGATGGTCACTCATTGAGTTTGCAAAACTCACCCAAAATTTGCAATTATTTTTCAGGACTCAGAAGAATACCCCGTTAGGCAATGGGAGTATACCTATTGCATGCAATTCAGGGATAGAGGTCGGGATCAGTTCGCGTCTGCATTGTATTTCTTTATTTTATATACTGAATTGTATTTTCCGCAACATTTTGTATTATCTGTAATTGAACATTACGGTTTGTAATAATTTTGGGAATTAGAAATGTCTGTCTCTTGTAATGGGCCCAGATGGCTCTCAAAAATTTTGTTGATTGTAGTGTTATGTTTGAAAATGGTTATAAAAGAAAATGGGCCAATTTAGTTATCAACTTTCTGTACTTTATGTTTGTGGTTTCAAAAACAAAAGAGATAGGGTTTTGCAAAAGAAATTGATTAAAGTGTAATATGTTTCGTTTTCGGTTTGAGCTCATTGAAATTTTGGTATAAAACAAAATTTTGTCAACTCTTGTAAATGAAATGTTTATGAATAAAAGTAGGCCCAAATTTGTGATGATTGATTTGTGCGTATTCAAAAAAAAATTATACCAACTTTTGATTGTTTAGTGATATAGCACACCACCCTCGGGGGGCACGGACTCGGATATCACCATCGATATCAGGTTCGGGTCCAGCAGGAGTGGGGTGTTACACCAAGACTGATCTAGAATGCCCATCCCTTCAACATAGCCAGTAAATGTTTTAGGCGGTAATCCTTTAGTTAACAAATACGCTACCATTAGCTCAGTTCCAATATGCTCAATTGACATTTTATGTTTTTGAACTTCTTCTTTGACTGAAAAGTATTTCAAATCCATGTGTTTATCACGCTTAGAATACTTGTCATTTTTAGAGCAGAAGACAATTGCAGAATTATCACAATAAATTTTTAGCCATCTAGCTATACTATCAACAATACTTAGTCCTAAGACAAAGTTTCGCTACCACAATGCTTGAATAGTGGCTTCAAAGCATGCCACAAATTCGACTTCTATAGTGAAAGTAGCAATGAGAGACTGTTTTCCACCCTTATAAGAAATTGCCCCTTCTACTAGTGGGAATAGATAACCAAAGGTAGATTTCCTTGAGTCTACACAACCAACATAATCTGAATTTGAATAATCGATCATTTCTAAGTGATCTGATTTCCAGTATGTGAGCACGTAATCCTTAGTGCCTTATAAATACCTAAGAACTTTCTTTATAGCTTTCCAGTGGTCCAATTCAAGATTACTTTGGTATTGGCCTAGCATTCCAATAACAAAATTGATATCTGGCCGAGTACAAGTTTGAATATAGATAAAACTCTCAACTAAAAATGCATAGGGAATAGATTTCATTTCCTTTCATTCCAAATCATTCTTGGGACATTGCATTTCACTAAATTTATCCCCTTTTTGAATTGAAACTATCCTGACTAAGCATTTTTCCATCCTAAATCTCTCTAATACTTTACTGATATATCTTTTCTGAGATCCTTATGTCTTGTCACGGAATATTTCTATTCCAATCACATAAGATGCCTCATCCATAACATTCATTTTAAAATTATTAGAGAGAAATTTATTTACATTATGTAACCATCCCAAATCATTAGTAGCCAAAAGACTATCGTCAACATATAGTACCAAAATAATGAAGTTGCTCCCACTGAACTTCATATAGATACATCTATCAACAATATTCTCTACAAAACCATAAGAGGTAATTGTATCATTGAACTTAAGATAACACTGTCGGGAGGCTTGTTTCAAACTATATATCGACTTCTTTAATTTACACACCATATTTTTGTTTTTTGTAGTCACAAAACCTTCCAGTTGTTCCATATAAACTTCTTCTTCTAAGTCACCATTCATAAAAGTGGTCTTTACATCCATTTGGTGAAGCTCTAAATCATAATGAGCTACTAATGGTATAACAATTCTTAAAGAGTCCTTCTTTTAGACTAAAGCGAAGGTCTCTTTAAAGTCGATGCTATCCTTTTGAGTATAACCTTCAGCTATAAGTCTGGTTTTGTACCTTTCAATATTACCTTTTGAGTCCCTTTTGGTCTTAAATACCCATTTATAGTCCACTTGCTTTGAGCATTCAGGTAACTCAATTAATTCCCATACTTGATTATCATCCATTGATTTTAACTTTTCTTTCATAATCTTCACCCACTTTTCAGAATTATTACATTTTATGGCTTCTTTAAATAAGACTGGATCCTTATTAATCCTCAAGTCACACTCATGCTCAAGTGAATACACCACATAGTCATTTGATATAGCTGGTCTTTTTTCCCTTATAAACCTTCGCAATACTATTTCTTGTGATATCACTTGATCATTTGCAACTTGCACATTATTTACTGGTTCATTATTAACATTCACTTCTTATGGGTCGGAATATTAACTTGTTGTTCTAATATGTTGCATGATTATGATACAATAAGAGGAATAAGAACTTAAGAAGAGCACTAGGCAAAGGATTTTCCACCTGAATCTCTTGAATATCCACCTTTCGTGGTTTCCCCGCTCCCACTGATTTGTCCATTTTTAATGAACCTAGCATTACCAGACTCAACTATTCTTGTACTATATTTAAGGTAATAAAATATGTACCTTTTAGACTTTTCTAGATAACCGATGAAGTAACCACTAATGGTTCTTGCATCAAGTTTCCTTTCATGAGGATTATAAATCCTTGTTTCGCCTGCACAACCTCAAACATGGAAAGCTAGGTTTCCTACCTATTCATAATTCATAAGGTGTCACAGGAATCAGTTTACTAGGAATCATATTAAGTAGATATGTAGTTGTCTTTAATGCATACATCCATAAGGATAAAAGTACATTCGTGTAACTTAACATACTCCTAACTATATCCATAAGAGTATGATTCTGCCTTTCAGCTACACTATTTTGTTGTGGTGTACTGGGCATTGTATACTGTGCATAAATTGCCCAACTTTGAAGAAATTTTGCAAATGGACCTAGACACTGTCCATTCTCATCATATTTACCATAATATTCACTACCTCTATTAAACCTTAAGACTTTTACTTTTCTATCTAACTGCCTTTCTACCTCATTAATGAACACCTTAAGATTGAGACTTTTCATGTAGTAAATAAAGATAACAATAACGTGAATAGTCATCAATAAAGGTGATAAAATACTTTTTACTGCTCCAAGACGGAACATGAAATGGACCACATATATCAGTGTGTATAAATTTAAGTAACTCAGTACTTCTTGTGGTTGAATTCTTAGATATGTGTTTGGTTTGCTTACCTTTAATGCAATCCACTCACACATCCCAATCAGTAAAATCTAGTTGAGGCAAGATTTCACTTTTCACTAACCTCATCACCGTTTCTCTAAATATATGGTCTAACTTTTGATGCCAGAAGTATGCAGAGTGTTCATTATGTGCGCTACGTTTAGTACCATTATTATGTTCAACATGAAACAAAGATTCATAATAATTAACATTAAGATTGAAATGATATAAACCTTCCATTAATGTACCATAACCATAATAGTAATGTTGTTTATACAAAGAAAAAACACCATTTTGAAATTAAAACTTATTTGATCCAACTTACTAATAGAAACTAAATTTCTAGCCCATTCTGGAACATAATGACACTTTTCAAGATCTAGAATACAACCATGTCTAAGATCAATCTGTAAGTCCCTATTCCTTCTATTTGTGCCTTCATTCTGTTACCTATATACAGGAACTCTTTAGTTCTGTTTATGGTTCAGATCGAAAGGAATCCATGCATAATATGTGAAACGTGAGTAGTTGCACCTGAATTTAACCACCAGGTATTATTGGAAACCTCAATAAGATTTAATTCAAAACATACTAAAATATAGTATTTACCTTTCTTTTCAAACTAAGCCTTTCTCTCAAGACAATCTTTCTTGAGGTGACTAGCTTTCTTGTAGAAGAAACAATGTTGTTCTTTATGGATTTGGCCCTCGTTAACCTTCATTGGGGCTTTTTCCTTCTTATTGCTCTTCTTTCTTGGCTTTCCCTTTCTGCTGCTAGCTTCTTTGTGTATCGTAATATGAAAAGAGTGTTCCCTTATTTTCTTTAATCTCCCTTCGTCCTTCACCAACATGGCCTTAATTTCTTGAAAGTTCCATTTCTCCTTCAGCGTGTTGTAATTCACTTAGAGCTAACCAAATTCAAGAGGAAGTGAGTTGATAATAAACTGTAATAGGAAGGATTCACTCACATCCGTGCCCATTGATTCCAGTTTTGTAGCCAAATTTGACATGCTTGTTATATGATCATGGATAGGTTGTGACCAGTTAGACTTCTTGGTTGTCAATTTGCTCATCAAACTTCCTACTATAGACTTGTCAGTTATATCTAATAGTGAGTACTCTTTGATTTTCATAATGAATTCCCTTGAATTGTTCGTACGATGCATTGATGGCTTAATATTTTCAGCCATTGTTAATTGCATGAAGTTTAGACTTAACCTATTAGACTTTTCCTAAGCGTCAAAATATGTCATTTCAATTTGGGTAATGGTCTGAGTAATGGTTGTAGGCTTCTCTGCAACTAATGTTAGGTCCTTATCTATAATACCCAACTGAAATTGGAATTTCTCAGACTAGTCAACATAGTTTAGCCCATTAGACTTGATCAAACTATTGCCTATAGCTAACAAATTACTAGAAATTGCAAATGTAAAAACAAACTCACACATTAATACTTTGAGTATAATTAATAGATTCGAACAATAATAAACTTTAATATATATATTTAAGTCCAACTTTTGTTGATACTTAAACACATATCTTTAATCCTTGATGATGCTAACATATACATACACACACTTTGATAGACAGTCAATCATACTTAACCTAGTATGCATGTTATCTTTGGATATACAAACATATTTACCAAGTAAGTCGATAAGTCTCTTTAATGTTATTAATTATAAGCAATGATCCACCTTTGAGTGATCTCCTAGCATTATAATTAATAATCTCAATTGTTCAGTTCATCTATTATGTCATTTATTAGCATCATATAACATGAACAATTGAAAGAATGCAAAATTAAATGTTTAAATATCTTTTCAAGTAAGGTCACTTTAGTAACTAACAAACTTTCTATACAATTAACATTTAATGAAGTATAAATAAAATTTGGAATTTAACTATAATGTTGAAAGATGATACTGTAAAGCCCAAAAAAACTTTTAGGGACAAAACTGTAATTTAATTACTAGATTGTAATAGTCCAAAAACTATAAGCACCAAAACATAACTGACCATCTTCAACATTTTATTTTTGAAAAATTTTTGTCAATTCCAACAAAATATGCCTAAAGATTTTTCAACAAGGGAGTCATGATTTTCATACATTTTAACCTCAAAAGAATTCTACTTTATAACAACATAAACCAAAGTCTTTCTATGATGGGCCCTATGAAACCTTGTCTTTTAACTCTTTTGTTTTCCATAAACAGAACACACATTATCCCAACATGGTATGCTTTACAACTTCAAACATAAAAATTTTTAATGATAGGCCCTACATATACATAATTTTTTTCTAGATCTCATACAAATTCAGTAAACAACTAATGCAGCACAAATCCAATGCCTTTAATGGTGGGTCCTATGAAAACTATTCTTTACTAGTGTAATTATTATGCTTTTATCATATTACAAACTTAAAGCTTTGTTAGGTAGGCTCCATAAACATAAAAACATGGCTTTTGATTTATATTCTTATAGAACCCAACTTAATAGCTCTCCCATCTCAATTTAAAACAAAACAAGCAAACAGATATGTGAAAGACAGTAACACCATTGTAATCTCTGACTTTTATTGTAAAGGATCGTTCAATCGATGAAATCAAATCTAGAAATCGAGAAATAAGATAGCCATAATCAAGATATTACAATGGAAACGATAAGCTATCTTCTATAACCTTGCAATATTAATTGCTACTGATAATTTTAGGGTTAACTCTAATGCAAATCAAATTGTCATAATTTGCTCTAATGCTACATGCAAGATTTAATCTTTAACATTCTAAACAATATTTCAAGCATAGAATTCACCCAAGAACATTTATGACACAATTAATTTAGCACCTTCAAACCCTAAAATTAGTGCTATAAAGAAAAGAGAGAAATACTAACCTTGATCTATACTTGTATAATCTCTTCTTGTTTGCAAACACATTCTTTACGTGAAAGCTTTATCCACTCTCACCTTCTTCCCTTTCTTCGTTCTTTTAAATGGTGCAAGAACGTATGTTTTTTTTAATATCTGTGAGGGTTTTCTCAAATGAAGGGAGAGGGAAGGGTTTTTTTATTAGTTAACCCTAATGATTCTAATTTCCTTTAACAAGCCCAATAACCATTATTTTGTGCCCACTTCATATTATAATCAAATAAAGTAATATGAGCCACATTTATAATTGTTAAATTAATCTAGCATTCAAAACTCGAATGATTTTCCATTTTAATTGCATCCAAGCATCTAATCTAACTTGTACATTGCGAACAACAAATAAAAGTTAATAAAAGATTATTTAAAAAATTCAAAGAAATTAGAGATTATTTTCCCTTCTTGATTCTACCTCAGTCTGGAACTTGCCCACAAACGTGTTTGAAGAGAAAACATTGATTCTTTTAGTAGATAATAGATATAATGCTCATATTCTACATTGCAATACCATGTTCTTAATTAGCCAAAAAAAAGCCAATATCTTCGCTTAAGTAAACGATAAATGAAAAACAGAGGATCCTAGGATATAAGTTATTTGACAAAAGATCAAGTGCTACTTCAACTCTCTAGAACTTATAGTCAGCTTAACTCTTCTACAAAAATGAAAGTAGCCATCAGAAATATAGACTAAATGGTTATCAAAATTAAATTTTGTGTTAGATACTATTTTTTTAAATATGACATCTGATTTGATAAAATATAGGGTCCAATTAAAAATATTATATCAAATAGTAACATCTGATATGATAGGATATAGGGTATAATTAACAATATTATATCAAATACTAACATCTGTTCTGATAGGATATAAGCTTCAATTTAACATCTGGTCTGATAAGATATAGGGTCCAATTTAACGTCTGCTTTGACAGATTAATAGGATACATTAAACACTTATATCAAAGCCATTAGAATTGCAGACTAACTGAAGTTTGACCTCAGAAATTCATATACCTGTAGTTGACTGAGAAAACACTTCAAAATCTTTCTTTTAGCTTTACATAAAGTTAAAAAAAATCTTAACTCATACCAAATTAAAAAATGACATTATGTATTCAAGCATTCCTTTTTCAATATTATTTATAGCATTAGATGTACGTACAATGTTAACGAGTAACTGAAACCTTCATCATATAATCATAATGTGATCAATTTAATTTTATTTGTAGATTGAAGTTAAGCATCAGTGGTAGGGAAATCCAGAGAGAACTACATATAGTTTTTAGATGTATATACTCATAGGTTGTGCAAAAATACTCAACTGAGAGACTACAATTCTATTCTATCAAGCATACTCAACGAAAGTTTGACTTCCAATGAAGAAGATCATAGAAGCATGCCTCATCTGTTTCATACTCTAAGTCTTGAAGTATAATCTCTATTTAAATAAAAAAGTAGAAAAACTCAATGTCAGATTACTGCATCATGCTTTGAAGTAACCCAAAGTAACACCATGCTTTAATTATAATGAAAACAACTAAAACATTTTTTATTATTGACCATTCTAATATGTGGATAATTTAATCAAGGATTACAAGATTTAGTACTTGTCAATTATGATGGAATATATTAACACGCAAAAAGTGATAACATACCGAAAGATGACGATAGTATGATTAAAGTAGCTCTTAACTCTCTACCTAGCAATTTGCACATGTGATCTAATGCTTCCCATTCTTGTCTACTCTTTTAAGCCTTCAAAATCATGTCTGAAGAATTTATGTCCTTAACAATGGTAGTTTGAGTAATATGGTAGATGTTAGCCCTTAATACAGGAAGATGCTTCATAGTTAGCTTGAGATGGACCTTGGGTTAAAGGTTAGGTGGATCATATGCATGAAAGAGGTATACAAAAGCTCCAAGGTAGCTTAGTAGGTTAGATTGAGTATGGTGCGAGTTTTGGAAAGAGTTTTGGATCCTATATAGATTGACTTGGCTAGGAATAAGTTCTTAATAGACTAAGGATCTAGTGTAACTCCAAATGAATGGACCATAACTAATGGACTTAACATTGATAAGTATTATATCAACCTAGTGTGATATGAAGGACTTTGACTTAGATAACTCATCATTGATGGATATATATTGTGGAGAGATCTTGGATGATATGGTAGATAAGATCATATGGATATATATTAGCTCTAAAAGATAAAGACCATATGGGAGGATCAACTAAAGATAG
The DNA here is from genome assembly GCA_027576715.1 of Erythroxylum flavicans. Classification (NCBI taxonomy): domain Eukaryota; kingdom Viridiplantae; phylum Streptophyta; class Magnoliopsida; order Malpighiales; family Erythroxylaceae; genus Erythroxylum; species Erythroxylum flavicans. The sequence goes on along the minus strand of JANZXP010000195.1, from coordinate 17,322,104 downwards.
TAGAGATCTTCATGGATATGGATGTATCTTTTCTAAATCAATATAACCTCTTATCTTGTTAGTTGTGATATAATTGTACATAATCATGCAGAGTCATATTTGAATAGGGGGTCATTTAATTGGTTAGTATAATGTAATTTGATAAGGATAGACATAATTCAGGCAGTTTAGTTAGGATTCTGATTTGTAACTTGGCCATCAAGCCACGAGTGCCTATATATAGCTCATTTGATCCTTATTCCTCATCACATTAAGAGAGATCGTTCCTTTGTATACTTTGAGGAAAATGATAAAGGTTGGCTTTTGACTTATATCTTGTGTGTTTTATTATTGCCTTTGATTACTTATTACTGTCATAGTACTTTTACTCAGATGTGATAGCTAAACACTGCTAGGTCTTTAGATGTTTGAGAATAAATTCGTTGGTCAACAATTACGTAAGAAAGGCTGAGTTTTGCTTAAATAGACCTAAGCGAGATTTTCATGCAAAGGTGTGGGCAAAATTTTAGTATAAGTTTGATGTCTAAAAGGCCTTTGTAACAACTGGTATTAGAGTAAAGTTTTGATATGGAAAGAGGGATCAATTTAACTGAGCATGCCACTAGACACTTATCTGGTTGATTCCTCAGAGAAAGGAAAATATCACTTCCTATTTATCTCGGTTCAAAATGTTAGATGTGTAAATAGAAGAATTATAGTATCAAATAACGAAATTGATCAAGGTATAAGAGGATTTAGGTTCGATATCACAATCTTAAATCGTGCCATTACAATGCAGGATATTAGGTGTGTTGATAGCACTACAGTGAAGGTATTAGAATCTAAAGTTTTGGGTGTGCACAAAATGCGAAGGAGCTTAAAAACTTTCTAGGGATATGAAATAGTACTTTGCTACTGCTAGGATACCCGATGATCAAAAGGTTAATATGACAACCATATACTTAGATGGGGATACCAAACTTTAGTGGAGAGTGAGGACCTCTCTTGAAATTAACATAAGAAAAACTTTTATTGACATATGGGAGAATATGAAGAAGGAGTTAAAAGATTAATTCCTTGCAATGAACACTTCTTGGCTCTTAAGAGATGCCTTGAAGAAATTGAAACAAGATGGATCGTTAAGAGAGTATATTAAACAATTTAGCTTGCTAATGCTTGATATTAATAACATCTCAGATAATAGCAAGCTTTTTAACATTTTATCTAGATTACAACTATAGATGTAAATGGAGTTCGGGATGCAAAATGTGAAGGACGCGGATGGTGCCATCACTGCCACTGATGCCTTGATAGATTTTTGAGTGACAAAGGAAATTAAGACAAGCTCCTTTACTTCTTCTAAGTGTAAATTTCTAGCTCAACAGGAGAAAAGCAAGGGGAAAAAGAAGAAAGACTCCAAAAAATGAGACTTTAAGGGAAAAGACAAGCAAAATTATAGCTTCAAGAGTGGGGAGATGTCTTTTAAAAAGGGCAAACTTTCTTATTATTTATGTAGCGGTCTATATTTTGCAAGAGAATATTGAAAGAAGGAGATGCTAAATGCTCTAATAGTCGAAGAAGTGGGAGAACCTTCAGAAGAGAAAATGAATATGATCACCTTGTTGAATATGGTTAGAAACAAATCTAATCCCTTTGATAAGATAATATATGTGAGAATATAGGTCAATAGGAAGGAGGTAACCATAATGTTGGATATAGGTGTGATATAATCTTTTATAGTGGAGAAGATAATGCACAAGTTAGGGTTTAAGGTGTTGAAGAACCGGACAAAGATGAAAACTGCTACAAGTAAGGCGCAAACAATGGTCAGAGCTTTATAGGGAATTGGCACGCCAAGATTAACTACATGGTCATACCATTTGAGGATTTGATATTAGAGATTGACCTCCTTAAGATAGAAAAGGCAGTGTTGTACCCAAGTTTGAGAGGTACGATGATTACGCACGATCAAAGTTCCTTCTATATTAATTTTTATACATCTGATGGTAGAAGGACGAATGATATAATGATGGTAGTAGATGTGTCGACCATGAGCATTAAGAAAAGGTTAAAGAAAGGTATATAGGCCTATCTCACTTTTATGTGGAAGATTAATAAAGATCACGTAGTGGAATTCACTGATGTTGTTACAAGTTTGTTGACAAAATTTGAGGATGTAATGTTAAAAAAATTATCTAATACCTTTCCCACTCATCAAGAGATAAATCATATGATTGAGTTGGTTCCTAGAATTGTCCCATCTGCACGTTTTCTATATAGGTTGTCTCTATTGAAGTTGATGAAGCTTTGAAAAAAACTTATTGAACTATTAGAACCATGTCATCAAACCTTCCAAGGCCCTATGAGGTGCCCTGGTATTGTTTTAGAAGAAGCAAAATGGAGCATTTTAGTTGTGTGCAGATTATTAAGCCCTAAACAAGGTAACGGTAAAAAATAATATCATGTTCCCTTGGTTTAAGATTTGATAGACAAATTATTAAGGGCAACGGTTTTCATAAAGCTTGATCTTCAGAGTGGGTAATGACAAGTGCGAATAGCCAAGAGTGATGAGCAAAAGACAACATATGTGACTTATTATAAATAATACGAATTTGTAGTTATATTATTTGGATTAACTAATGCCCTTGTGACATTTTGGAACTTGATGAATGATGTGTTGTATGATTTTCTTGACGAGTTCATTTTGGCATATCTCAATGATATTATGGTATATAACATTAATATGGAAGAACATACGAAACACTTGAGAAAAATGTTCAAGCTACTGAGGCAACACAAACTTTAAGTGAAGATGGAGAAGTTTGAGGTTGCATAGTCAGAAATTAGATTCTTAGGTCATTTCGTAAGCAAAGATTAGATCAAAATGGATCTAAAAAATGTAAAAGGTGATAGTTGAATGGTAGGTTCCTACTACGTTACGAGAATTATAGAGTTTTCTCAAACTCGATAACTACTATAGATAATTCATAATGGGTTTTCAAAGAAAGCAACATCATTGATGGACCTTTTAAAGAAAAAGAAAAACTGATGCTAGTCGAATGTGTGTTAGGAGGCACTCGAGAGGCTTAAAGTTTCTATCTCAACATAATATATATTAAAGCTGCCCAAGTTTGATCTTCCATTTGAGGTACATAAGGATGCATTAGACAAAGCCATTAGTGAAGTCCTAATATAAGAGGGTCAACTTGTAGCATTTGAGAACCAAAAGCTTAATGGTATAGAGTAATGATACTTGATGCATGAAAAGAAGATGCTTGTGGGGGTGCATTGCCTTAAGGTATGACGAATATATTTGTTAGGAACTAGGATTGTTGTTCGTACCAGTAATGTCACTAACATATTTTTTAGGACCCAAAAGAAGTTATCCAAGAAGCAAGCCTAGTGGAAGGAGTTTCTTGCTGAATATGACTTCATGTAGTAGCATAAATAGGAGAGGCATAACAATGTGGCAGATGCCTTGACCTATATGTTATTACTAGGGTAGAGTCTAACCTGTTAAAGTAAATCTAAGCTGCAGCTCCATTGGACAACACATATTGTAAGTTGATCTTATAAGTTAATGAGGGTGTTATGTACATGTTTTAGATCAATGAGGATGAGCTTCTGATGATAAGAGTAATTAAGTATACGCGCCTAGTTTTGTTGGCTTGTAGAAATAATTATTGAATGAGACACATAACTCATAGTGGACTGTTCACCCTAAAAGCATAATGACACTTTTAACTCATTCTTACTATTGGCTAAAGATAGAGCATGACATTGAGTTATAAGTCAAGTTGTGCCTTATGTGTCAATTAAATAAGCCAAAAGGGAATAAAGAAGTTGTTTGCTACAATTCTCATCCATCCCTGAAAAATCGTAGATATCGATTTCGATGGATTTCATTAGTAATTTTCCAAAAGTGGACAACATGACAATAATCATGGTAATTATGCATCAATTCTCTAAGTGTGCAATCTTTGTGCTAGCCCTAGCATCTTGTCCTTCAGATATTATGGCAGAGTTGTTTTATAAGAGCATGGTGAAATACTTTAAAGTCCTTGTAGACATTATGAGTAACCAAGACGACAGATTTATGAGCCAATTCTAGACGTCCCTTTTTGACATGATGGGTTACGATTTGAAGTTTTCAATTACAAATCACCCACATGTAGATGGACAAACTAAGAGGATCAGTGGTTTATTGAAGGAATACCTAAGGCATTATGTAAGTGTAAATTAGCATAATTTGATGAGTTTACTTAATATAGCATAATTTTATTATAACGTGCACATATCTTCTATAATGAAGAAGAGTCCTTTTGAGATAGTCTTGGGGGTAACAGCCTCTCACTTCACTCAAGATTAGACAATAAAGGACAAGTGGCAAGTGTCCTTTGATGTGCAAGTTCATGATGGAGAGGTAAGAGTTATTAGAAGAGGTGAGGGGTAATCTTCGAAAAGCTTCTCGATGGATGAAGAAGCAAGTAGACCTAAGGAAGATGGGTTAAAGTTTGATGTGTGAGATAAGGTATTTTTGAAGCTTACCCTATATATTTGGAAGAAGATATCAAGTAAGGAAGTATATGAAAGGTTGGTGCCAAAGTATGGGGGACCATTTGAAGTGCTAAGCAAAGTGATAAATGTGACATATTGATTGAAAGTGCGTGAGAGATTAAAGGTACACCTTACTTTTCATGTTAGTTTTCTCAAATCTTACTATAAGGATGCATCACATTTAAATAGGAGTCAGGTGAAGATAGCTCTACTAGTTGTGAGGAAACAGTTTAAGGATTAAGTGGAGAGGATCTTAAATCATCGAATGATGAGACAATATAAGAAGAATTGAAGGACCGAGTTCTTAATCTAATGAAATGGAAAGCTGATCACAGAAGTTACATTAGGGAAAGATACTACCTTGTGGCAATTCAAGGATCAGGTCAACACCTACTTTCAGACTAGTTCAATAACGACATTGAATTCATCTAGTGGGGTTGGTTCATTAACCCTTTATCACTTTGTAACTAGCTTAAGATGGAGCTTAAGTTAAAGGTTAGCTTGATCACATGGATGAAGGAGGTATACGAGAGCTCTAAGGTAACTTAGCAAGTTAAATCAATCATAGTACGAGTTTTACATAGAGTTTCAAACCTTATATGGATTAACTTGGCTAAGACTAAGTTTTTGATGGACTAAAGACTTAGTCTATGCTTAAATGAATAGACCATAACTAATAGACTTAATATGAGTAAGCATTGGACCATACTAGCGCGCTATGAAAGGCTTTGTTTTGGATAACTCATCATCAATAGATAAAGATCATGAGGCGATCATAGATGATGTAGCAGATAAGATTACAGGGGATATACATCAACTTTAAAAGACAAAAAACTATATAAGAGGATCATTTAAAGATAGTGGAGATTTTCGTGGATATAGATTTATCTTACCTAATTCAATGTAATATCTTATTTTGATAGTTGTGATGTAATTATATCCAATTAGATAGAGTCATATTTGGATAAGGTGTCAACCAGTTGGTTAGTATGATGTAATCTGACAATGATAAATGTGATTAAGGCTATTCAATTTAATTAGGATTCTGTTTTATAAGTTATCCATCAAGCCATGAGTGCCAATATATAGCTTATTTAAGCTTTGCTCCTCATCTTGTAGAGAGAGAGCACTCCTTTGTATGTTTTGAGGGAAGTAATAAATGTTGGCTTTTTCTGTATCTCTTATATGCTTTATTGTTGCTTTTGTTTAGTTATTGATTTTGTAGTATTCGTACTCAAGTGTGAGATTCAAATACTACAGGAGTCATCAGATGTTTGAGAATAGGTTTTTTTAGTCAACAATCACGTAGAGAAAGCTAAGTCTTGCTTAAACGGACCTAAGTGAGATTGTTGTACAAAGGCATAAGCGTAAATTTGGTATAAGTTCAGTGTCTAGAAGGTCTTTTGTAATAGTAGGTGAGAAGACAATCAAAAATCTTAAAAATTAAGTTTCTTAAAGTAGAACTCTACAAATGAGAATAAGATGCTAACATTGCCAATATTGAAATGTTTAAATTACAGTCTCAAACGTTACATAACTATAGTAACCATAACTCTATCTGTCAAAATCCATTTCTATTATTTGTAGATATAGGTACAAAGCAGAAAACTTAGAAAAACAATCATGTACAACAATATCATGGACAATCGCCATTTTCAATCACTAATAAGACCTAAAGTTTAATTAAATGACAAAAATAAAGTACACAAACATGTAAGAGAAACAGTTTAATTTTTTAATCCTTTTTCATGACAGTGCTAGGATGATTCGCAATAATAGCCATCAAACTTATTTTAATCAAAAATTGACTCTAGTTCCATCACTTTTCTCTCCAGCTACCTCTATTCAAATTATTACATCAAAGAAAATGGTAAAAAATAAAAAGTTAACAATCAAAATCCCAAAATGAAATGGATAAAAAATGAATAAACGAGTAAAAAGAATGTAACTTTATTGAAAGGAAAGGTGCTTTAAGGTGGTGACCAAGAGAGATGTATTTAATGCCAGAGCAAACAAAAAGCGATAACAAAGAAGCGGTTGCATAATTGCCGGAGGGACCGTGAATGGTAAAAGCATTAAATGTCATTCAAGTGAGACGTAGAAATAGGGAACAATGTTAAGCGAAGTTATTAAGAGAGAAAAAACAGAGTTAATGATTTACACTGTAATATATACTTTTCAGTCTTGTCTTTATTTTGGATCTTAGAGTTGTCGAGGAAAGCGACCATAATATACACAAGCACAACTTAACTATAATCTTTCACAAAATTATGTTGCAAAATAGATAATCACTACCAATGCCAAAATTTTTATTTATCAATAAACAACAAAAAATAGTATAATAAATTATTCATTTCTACTTTAACTAGAAATAAATACAATTATTAATAACGAATCTTAATAACTAAAACATTCGTATACAAAGAAGGTTAAATAGGGATGACAACTTAAGAAATTTAAAACAAGAATTTGATTACTATATGTGAAGATGTAAGTCCTAGAATTAACATACTAAAATTTTAAGTTAATTAAAAGTCGTTTAGTCATGTATCAGAGTCAAAGAAAATTCTGCTGCATAATTTCCTTTTTATGGACATAATTTCTCTTTATTATCCATTAACTCTCTAGAAATTCCAACCTTAAATAACCTTGACAACACTAAACTAAATTCTACATCTTCATAAATTCCTTAAACCTCCATACACAAATCCCTATCATTTCTGAAAAAAAATATTAAGAGATTAACATAAATAAGAAGTAAAGAAGCATGGAACCATTCAATAACACAACCTAAGCAGAAGATCAAGTAGAAAGAAAAAAGGTAAGGGCTTCATAATCCCTTATACATCATGTTCATAGCTTAGAATACTAAGGGCTTAAATTTTCCCAAGAAACAACAAGCAATGAGGAACTATATGAAGCAAAAAATTTCTTATTTAATAGGCTTTCTGGAAACCATGATTAAAGAAACAATTTTACATAAAGGCTTAAGGTTCTAAGGGGAACAATGGAGCACAATCTCAAACCATGCATTTCATAAGCTGGGAAGAATTATACTAGCATATAAACCAAAAATAATGTAAGTGCTCAACTTCAGACAATCAAATCAGTTTCTTTATATGAATATATATTCAATGTTGTTATAGGAAAAACTTTAGATTACCTTTATATATATTGCAAATCATGCTTTCTAGAGAAACAATTTATGGAGAGTCATTGGGGAATTAGCCAAAACCATCAAGGGATAATGGACTGTCTTAAGAGACTTCAACTGTATTCTCCATCCTTATAAATATGAGGGACCAAGGAGCAACAAGGGAAAGTTAGATAATGATCTCATAAATTGTTTAAGTAACTCAGGGCTGGTATATCTTACATTCAAAGGAAACTTGTTTACTTGCACCAATAAACAAGAAGGACAATACTTTATAAGAAAAAAGTTAGACAAAGGGTTAGTAAATTAGGATTGGATGACAAAATTTCCAAACACAATAGTCTGGCTCAACAATTATGGATTCTCAGACCATTCTCTACTCAAAATCAGTATGGAGCAGCATATAAGGAAGCTAAGAACTTTATTCAGATTCTTCAAATTAGTTATTAGATTTAAGCTTATTAAGGAAGAACTAAAGCACTACGTAATCAAAATTTCAAGATGGATACTCTAAAAAAAGTGAAGCAAGTTACAAATGAACTAAATGATATTCAGAATCAGCTGAACATTGGTCCACTAAATCAGGATTTGAGAAGAAAGGAGAAAGACAAACTTACTTATTACTTGTCTATCCTGAAAGCTAAAAATTTCCTTATATGACAAAAAGCCACTACCAATTGGTTGAAGGAGGGAGACTTAAATTATGCTTTTTTCTTTAAAAGAATTAAAGGTAGAAGAAACTTAAACAAAATCTTAGGGATCTTAGACCTTACCAGAATCATAATTTTTGATCAAGAAAGCAATTAGCTTTTAACCACTTCTATGAATTTCTAGGATCATAATCCCCTACCTTAAGCTTCATAGCCTAAATATCCAAATGCGTTTCTCCCTCTTTGAGCCAATCACAATGAGACTCCTTACTAGCACCCATTTCCAATTCTAAAATCAAGAATGCTCTTTTTAGTTTCCATCCAAATAAAGCTCCAGGACCTGATGGCTTCAATGCCTTCTTCTTTCGAATGTTCTAAAATTTGATGAAGCCTTATGTATGTAGTTTGATCAAGGAATTCTTTACTTCTAACACCCTCGTTAAGGAATTAAACAAGACTTTTCTCTACTTAATACCTAAAATTCCTAATCCTACTTGATTAATATACCTTAGGCTAATCTCCTATTGTAATATTACTCAAACTATTAATGAAATCTCTAATCAATTTCCTTATCCTAGTTTTATTGTAGATAGGAGTACTAAAGAAGACTTATTTATAGCACATGAAGTATTCAAAAGATTATGATTCCAACAAATCTATTAAGAGTTGCTTCACAAAGATTGACTTCACCAAAGTCTTTAACTCTCTCAATTGGACTTTCCTGCTTCTCACTTTCTAGGTTTTTTGGATTCCCTACTAAGTTCATTAATTGGATACATCAATGCATCTCTACCCCATCTTACAGTGATTTGATTAATGAAGAAGCAACTCAAACATTCAAAAGAGCTAAAGGGGTTAGAAAAGGAGATTCTATATCTCATTATTTTTTGCATTAGCTATAGAGGTTTTCACAAGGCAAATAAACCATAATATAGATCAAGGGAGATACTTTACCACTACAAATGTAAAAGGATCAAAATTCTCAACTTATCATTTATTGATGACTTATTGCTTCTTTATGGGGTTAATCTTAGTTTAATTGCTACTAGAATGTTTACCAAAAATTTCAGGGATCTGTAGGTTGGTTATTAATAAGGAGAAGAGTCAGATTGTAATTTCCATAAATTTAGACTAAAATTTACAGTCTGTAACCCAAATATCATGACTTTAATTATTAAAAGCTTATATTAAATCTTATGTATTACCAATTTCAGCTTTAAGGCTAACCAAGTATTACCAATTTCATTTAAGGCTAACTTATTAAGATTTTAAGCCTTTATATGACTCAATCCTAAGTACAACCTATTGTTGGTTATCAATAAACTATCTTATACTAGTAGAATCTAACTAATAAAATCAATTCTCATTATAAAGGGAAAAAATCAAACCCCAGTGTATAAGGCTCCCCACTTTACGAAGGTTGAGTGAGTGTGCAACCTTTTCTTTAAAATTTACAAAGAGACAATTTCTGTGGCGCGAACCTATGACCTTTTAGTCACAAAGGAGTAACCTTACCAGTTGCTCCAAGGCTTGCCCTCAAAATAAATTCTCATTGTATGATCATTTATCGGAGCTCTCATATAGCTATTCTAACCAAGATCATCAAGGAAATAAAAGGAATCTTCAGAAATTACTTATAGAGTGGGATAGGAAACATCAAAGGAAATCTTAAGGTTAAATATAGAGACATATGCATTCTTAAAACACATAGAAGGTTGGGTATAATTGGAAAATAAGGCTTTAATAGAAAAAAGAATTTGGGGGCTATATAATGAAAAGTAAACACTATAGCTGAAATGGATGAATGAAGAGTACATAAGAGGTTCTAACTTTTGAACAATGAAGCGCTCAACCATCTCTTCCTCTACCACAAAGTTTATTTTGAGCATAAAAGAAGTAGTAAGGAAGTAAATGAAGCATATAATAGGAAATATGGAATAAACCAGTCTATGGTTTGATAATTGGGCAAAATAGGGATTATTATAATTACACCCTTCCTATAACTCAATTCAGCCTATATCCTACTGTTTCAATTCAATAATCTAAAATAATCAGTGGTTCTACCCTACTAGAGGGCTAAATAGTCTTCTTCTTAGCTTTCCATCTTATATGCCTAATCAGGCCAAGGAAGATAAGATCATTTGGCTCAGAGAACCTTCTAAAAGGTAAAAATGCTCTGGTTCAAGAATAAAGTCCCTAAACACTCATTCATAATGTGTTTAGCAATCAAAAATAAGTTCTCCATATTTGACAGAATGAGTTAGATAGGTACAAACTATTGTTATACTATAGAAATCACATAATTTGGATCCAAGTAATGTGATGAATCTCCAGGATCATAGGTACCAAAATCTGGGGCTGGTATAGAAAACCGCGTCAAATTTGGACCATTTGTACTCTTGCAATTGGTTCTGTCATGATAGTTGTTGTAGATTTTCCTGTTGCTTCTATTCCCTCCAGTTTGTCCATCCAATAGTCTTTTCTTCAATTTGGTGTTCCAGTAGTTCTTCACATCATTGTCAGTTCTTCCCGGAAGCTGGGAAGCTATAAGAGACCACCTAATCCAAAAAGCGTTTGGAGTTAATTATATAAAGGAATTGATAAATACCTGTTCACAATGATAATAATAACAAATAAAAGAAATTTAGATACAGGAACATATATGCAACTTTAAGGACTAGCCTGCTTCCAATGCTACTGTAGAGGGTGAATATGATGTTATCTTCTTCTTCTGTAAAACCTCCATGCTTGATGTCAGGTCTTAGATAATTCAACCACCTCAAACGACAACTCTTTCCACATCTCTTCAGACCTGAAACATATAAAGTTAGGTAGCAATATTAAACTGATGTTGGGAAGATAAACTTGTATTATAAACTTCACAAATTAGTCTCTACAATACATTATACAAGTACAATGGTGGAAGAACAAATGAAAACAGACTGAGGCAAGTACTTTGCATATAGGCAACGATTTTCAACTGCTTTAAGGAAAATATCTATGGACAGATGCACGGTGATAAAACGATGCTGTACTAAGAAAAACAATGCGGTTCTTATTAATGAAACACAGTATAGACAGGAATATGCAGAACACCAAGAGAAACAGGACGTAAAGCATGATGGCAATTTTGTAAAAGAGATAGAAGTTTGTTAGAAAGAAAACAACTATAAACGTTTTCTTTTACTCGAATTTTAACCGTAACAATACATAATTCAAATAGAATTTTCCTCTCTCTTATCTGATTTCTCAACAGACTTCTCTTCTTTTTTTTTTTTTTTCCTTATAATTGGAGAAAGAACTATTGAAGGAAGTGTGAGGATCTGAGACCTGCTTTGCGAGGTAAAGCAATCCAATTGCCACCAGCTTTGCCATGTTTTTGAAGATAGTCCTTGAGGGTGGCATCTTCTTGCGGAGACCAAGCCCCTTTTTTCACGTTAGCCTTGTCACAACATGGGGTTCTCCCCATAGCAGGGCAACTGCAGAAATCCAATGCTTTATCTGAAGCACGGAACTAGTGTGGAAGGTGAGGGCAAATGCCAAATGACCATGTACATGAAGGTTTTTAAAGTCGTACAAGAAACTTCAAAAAGCTTGACTTTGTCTGACACCCTTTCCCTCGTAAACAGCGACTGTGTTACGGGCTATTAATAGGTTGCAATTTAAACATGGATCCAATTGTGGTAACTGTAAGTTACAAATGACTTACTAGTTGTGATTTCATGCTGTAAATAAAGTCGAAACTCGTCAATTTAGTACTCAATAAAAGCATATATCCTAGATAATACATCAACTATTACATTTTTCTTACCTTATTTATACTTTTAACATATAAGAAAATGTGTCGATGAACTCCGTTAACTTAGCATGTCTCTTACTTAGTTTACTTTGACTTTTGATATATTTTAATGGCATAGTCCATATGTATCACAAACTCTTTAGCGCACAAGTAGTGATGTCAAGTTTCTAAGGCCCTAACTAAGGCATACATCTCTTTAGTATAAAGTTAAGTGATTCAAAATTGAACTACTAAGCTTTTCATTAAAGTACAATATGGCTTTCTATCTTGCACCAAAATCTCCCTTATTCCTACACTTGAAGCATTACCATCAATAAAGGTGTTCACAAAGTTAAGTAAAGCTAATAAAGGAACCAAGTTTAACTTCTTTTTCAATAAATTAAAGTCTCCCTCTTTATCGTAACCCACTTAAGTCCTGCACTCCTTTTTACTATCTTAGTTAGAGGTGTAACAATCATACTAAAGTCTTTAACAAATCGCCTCTAAAGACTAACCAGCTCATAAAAAATCCTAATATCACTTAAAATTTTTGTTGTTAGGCACTCTCTAATGGCTCTCACTTTCTCCTCATCTACCTTTATTCCCTTTGCACTCATCACTAAGAATAACATGTTTAGAGCAAAAAATACATATCTTCAAATTGCATACAAATTTCCTGACGTAAGCACATGCAAAACCTCCTAAATGCTCGGCATGCTCATCCAAGGTCTTACCATAGACAAGAATATTATCAAATGCTCAACTACAAATTTGTCTAGAAACTTACAAATAAAATTATTTATTAGCATCATGAAAGTGCTAGGTGTATTAGTTAAGGAAAAAAGCATTACTAACAACTCATACAATTTTTGTTTAGTTTTTAAAGGTAGTTTTTCACTGATCTCCTTATCTAATCCTAATTTGATAATACCTAAATTTTATATCAATTTGAAAAAACAAACAAGCACCAAATAACTTATCAAGCATATCATATAACCTAAGAATAAGATGTTGATACTTTACAGCAATTTCGTTGATGAAACAATAATTCACACTCATTCCTAATATTGTATCCATCTTCGATACTAACAAAATAAGAATAGCACACAAACTTTAAGTTATCCATCACATAGCCCTTCTCTAAAAGTTCTTCTACTTACTTTTATATCTCTTTAGTCTTCTCCAGATTTGATCGATGGATTAAAAGGTTTGGAATATGAGCACTCAAAAGGGTAAAAGACATAGATCTCCCATTTGGTTTAAGAAATCTTAGAAAAACTTTATGATCTTTAAAATTCGAGAAAAAACTCTTTTTAATTTTAAATTTTCAGAAAAAAAATTCCTTCTTTTAGACTTCAGTTAAAAAATAATGACGAAATAGATGTAATACGAATATTATATGTGACTTAATTAAATGTCATTAATATGGTAACCCACCTCAGCTCTTAGGCCTAACTTAGATAAATTAAATTTGAGATAATTGTAATAAATTATTAATTTGAGGTAGATATAATTAGTTCGATTCGAGTTTAAGAGTTGGGTTAAATTATCATATAAACAGTTTTTTATTAGTCTACGTCTGAAATTCATAATACGGGTATTTTGTTATTTTTTTAACCAAAGTCTTAAAGGAAGATTTGTTTTAGAAAATTAAAAAATTAAAAGGAGTTTTTAGATAATTTTAAAAATCAAAGACTTTTTTTAAGGCTTATTTAACTACATTATAGGTATATGTCTTTTCTAAATGTATCATCCTTCATCTCTTCTTTCACCTCTTCTTCACTTTCAAATGCATACTCTCTATCCTCCTTTATCATTATTACTCTCTTATTTGGATATTGTGAATCAATATGTCCTCTCCCTACGTACTTGAAGCACTTGATATCTCGATTCCTAATTGTGGAAGTAGAATCAGTTTTACCTTTCTCTTCACTTGATGTTTACACTTTCTACTTGGTCACTTATATTCAAGTTTTAGAGCTTTATCTTCCTTTTTACTTTATGATTTACTCCACGATGAAAATTTTGCATTAGAAATACCAAAATGATTAATATTCCTCTTTTTTGGTTATCTTTAAAGTCATATGCTCTCCATTTTCTAACTCTACATAATGGTGTAACTCCATAACATTGGTAATTTCTATGTTCAACCTACAAATAAATCAAGCAATCATCACTTCTTGAACTTCCATTGCATTTGTGCTAGTTATGGCAACCTCCATCTTCTTATGGCACTCATCCACACTCTTAGAACCTTGAGTTAACTTTTGTAACCTTTGATAGGTCTCCCTATAGTAGGAATTTGATACAAACACTTCTTCATCACCAACTTTGTGACACCTCGCTCTCTTCCGACACCTGCCCGTATATTCTTCGGGCATTCAGGCATATGTTGACAAAAGCGGTGCGCTAACTACATCACTTTTACTATATCGCATGGCATCATAAATTAAAACCATAAATACATAATAATTTTAACTCCAAATTCCTCATTTCATTTCTTAAACAATATATACATTGTAGCTTTACAAATCATCTATATATGTATAATATCAAGAACCTATCAGAGTCTACAGCTCTATGTACAAAACATGCTATACACATTAGGAATTATACAAAAATCTTAGTCGAAGTTCTTCAGTTCAGCTGAACGACCTTTGAGTCATGTCTTTTATCCGAAAAGTTGTACAAAATTTCTTCTAAGCAGTCTTAGAAGCTAAGTCATCACTCTCTCGAATCTGAAAATATCAATGTTACAATTTGGTTGAGTTTTGCAAATTCAATTGAGTAACTATCATCTATGGTTCATTCATATCACACATATCATATCAAAACGTACTGTAACATCCCCTCACTTATGGGAAGGGTAATTTAGTAAATTAGAACGGGTTAGGAATTGCTTATTTTATTTTTATAACTGAGTGTCTTTTTCACTGTCTCGTATTTATTGTGAATACTGGGCTCATTAATATTGTCCCTTATCCGTTAGAGATACAGGACTCATTTTACTTAGTTATATATTACAATAAAGCTTATTATAAACATAAAACCCTAAAACTATAACCTTACAAAAAAAATAACAATTGAAAATAACAAAATCCTAAACGACTAAAACACGTGACCAGTGTCTATCTTAGAAACACATCAACGCTGATTTTGTTTTGGAGCTTTTAATGGATGTAATAAAGACGAGTCTGGTGCTGGTTACATGTTCAACTTTGACGCCAATTTGCTCCAGTTTCTCTAATTCAGAAAATAAACAAAAGATCGACACCTGATGCGCATATGACTCTAGCGCTGGCTACATTCTATTTCTTTAACCTTCAAAATTTGGGGTGCCAATTGTCTTTTGTAGTCGGTGCTAGTCACTTTTTGTAATTGCATTTTTTAGCTAACTCATTCACGTAGATTAACGTTATGGACCTAATTCCAACTTCTTGAAGTAGTAAGGTTTTACTCCTTTCTCCTTGTATAAAGATCGACCATTATGTTGTATAAGAGTTTTTTGGCCTTTCTTACCTATTTCGTGTCAACAATCCTCCAATATTTTTTAATGGATCTCCAATGACTTTCAAATCCTGAGTAACATATACTTGATTCCCATTAAATCTAGATGCCACAAGACCCGTTAATGCGTTTGCTTCACAATGACACGATGAGCTAAAAATGAGGTCAGAGAAACTCAACAGCTTCAGGTTGCTGAAACTTAGATTCGAAGCTTTACTTGGATAAGAGGTATTTTCTGATTAATCATATGTGCGCCACCTAAACAACCAAGTCCAGAGGCTTCAATAGTTATTTTCTTGTAATTGTTTTCGGGCTTATTTATTTGGAAATATTTTTGCCAATTACAAAATTCAAGCTTCCAACACTTGTTCTATATAATAATTTTATTTTCCGACGTTATTATGCTTTTCCTTAATAGGACCAACATTTCTCATGATCACTGCATTTTCCTCTCCACTCAAACTGGCCTCGCTTTTCTTTCTTTGCCTCAAGTAGTGTTTGGCAGTAATGAAAGCAATATTAGACGTAAAATAGAATTTGTATTCCTTAATTTAGTCATGCAAATTGTAGAATGAGTAGTTAACAAGTTGTAACCACGTGGTTATACCCCTTATGCATAATTATTTTTTCAAGGAACTGATCTTAATTTAGAATTGGATTTTACTTCCACCTCAGTTTCCTTTGAATTTAAAATAGACTTCATGCTTTTGAACATTCCAAGCAATACCTTCACATGTAGTGTTTTACTTGATTAAGGAAAAGAATTGTCTTTGAGACCAAAAGGGCTGTGAAATAAAGTTGGGAAGAAAAACTGAACCCATATGGTAATTAAGAGAAGGAGAAAAAAAGAGACAGCTGAGTCATTGGATCAAATTCTACTGGACGTGAATCAAAAGGTGGAAATTTCCATGGCAACGTTGAAAACTTTACCACCAACCCTATCAATGAAAAGAAATTGTACTTTAATTTCAAGATGCTCGATCAGACTATTCGTGAACAATAAATGTACATATCGAATTTCATACGAAAGTGTTAAAAAATAATCATTCAAACCTTTTTATATAACCATCTTGCTAATACCAGGACTTTTGTTTTCGGGACCTAATAATCAGTTACAAAAAGGTTGATGGGAAAAATTAATGCCAACTAATCTTACACTAAGCCTTCGTATGATTATTACTGGTTCTTCTAGAACATTTTCTTTTGATACGGAGGTTTGGTATAAATAAAAGAGAATGTTATATGTAATTATTCTCTTTTAAAAAATAAATTTAATTAATTAGTTTTAAAATATTTATGTTATTAATATTATTTTGAAAATCTAAAATATAAGGTGATATTAAATTTTTAGAAAATACGAGGAGATAATGGAGATCGTTGAAGCAGAAGCAAGAAGACAATATTGATTATCCTGTCTAAGTTTTTCCACGTCATGTAAGCAAACAGTGGAATCAGGTTGCTCGCTCAATGGTCCACTTATGCAACCCATAAATTCAACATTGTGGAAAGTTGAAGTCGCAAGAAACATAAAAACGACTTGGTTATGGATGATCTTCAATTGTAAAAAGGCCCATATTAGGCATCCACCTACACAACATCTTTATGTACCCAAGAGCTCTATATTTTTCTAGGGCTTCAGCCCTTGTTTCAACTCAAAATTATCTCTTATCCAAAACTTAGATAAGCCTCTCCAATTTTTTGAATGTCATGCTCTACTCCAACTTTAACATGGCTAGAACCTTAAAATCAATTGGCCATTAAATTATATTTCTGTATTATGATTATGGAACATATATATGTGGTTTAAAACCACGAGAATTTAAAAAAAGGTCTCACACACTGACACGATGTCATCGTGGCTAACGAGTGGTCCTTCACATGGTTCGGAGGAAAGAGCAAAGGAGTCTTTCGCCTCCATCTTCAACATGATCATAAAACCCTGGGCCTGTACCTTTGAATTGCCGTCACAAATAAATTACCAATACTTCATCTAGTCGTACCTCAAATCTCCCTACGTAAAAGATTCCTATAAGCAACACGGCCCCGTATCCTCTCTCTCACACTTCCGGAACTATTAGTAAATTTGACCTGGACCACGATTTACCTAGCGGGCCCTATCTAGGGTTTGCAGCCTACGTCGTGGTCATAGGGTTGCGTACGACTAGTGTGTCTTAAAATTTCCTTAAGCAAAGTCAACCGGGCAAAATAGTTGAAGGAAAGAAAGATCTGTTTCGGTTGAAACGAGGACAAACTGGAAGGAAGATAACAAATCAGCTGTGAATAGAAGCACTAGAACTGTAACTCAATTGGGAAGCCAAAAAGTATTAATGCCCTTTTAAGTCTCAAAACAGAACCAAAAGATAATACGTGGAGGCATTGTGTGTTGTCATTTGTCAGTGTCACCGCTTGGATGTTGGCTATATTTTTGTTCTGTGCTAAATCCAAGTTGAAAGTGAAACGGACATGTTTTGAAACGAAACACTCTTCCTTAAACCAAGGGATAAGCTCTTAAGGACACGACTTTGAACCTTTTTAGGTTGGCCATTGAAACCCATTGTAGTCCGTAGGATAGCGACCTAATGAAATAGGAATATTGCTTTATTCAATAACTTAAGTTGACGGCAACTTCAATGTGCCGGGAAATCACTGTACATGGACCTCTTTTCCTTCCTACGCTCACTTGTCATTGACGAAAATGTGTCTGTACCCTTGCATTTCGCTGTCAAATTCAATTGTCATGGCCAACTTATTTTCCGCATCAGCGTCTTAAAAGGTTGTGAACCGCAGGACACTCATAATATAAGAAGTGAGGAATTATGTATAAGGCTTTTAGTTTTAGTGGGAGAAATAGTTGACAATTTTCTTGCTTTACGTTTTTTTACCAATTACGGGCTACACATAATTTCCGGCAATAAATAGTTAAACACAACTTAGCAAAATTTACTAGTTCAAGATTATGAATGAAAAATTATTTTTTCACTAACAATATTGGACCCAATAAAATGTTTATCTTTAAATGTCTCAACCAATTTTATAAGAATAACTTTGATTAGAAAAATATAAAGTTGAAAATTCTATCATTTGAGGTGAAGGTTCAAGTTTTGTTGGAAACCGCTTTTCTTAATTTTTAATGAATTATGCATTATCTATCTTTAACTCATCTGATCGAATTGAGTGGCATAGATAATAATCTTGGCATACTAAAAGGGTTAAAGCCAAGCAATTAGTTAAAGATTAGAACTTTAGCGAAGACGGTATGAAACTGTTGGTTAAATTCTGCTTTTAACTTTTCTTGTGCGAGATAAGGTCATCTAATGTGATAATTAGCTGCCACATCTAATCAAAGACCAAACTCTGAATATTTTTATTTGTGCACAGAATTGTGATTGAAGCATAGCATAAGTGCTGGACCCTCTCTTATCAACTTTATCTTCGACAAAGTCAAGCACACTTCCTCTTGTTGTATCGCATTATCTTGGCAGATAATTCAACAACAATTCCGACTTTTTAAGAAACGACACTGGCTATCAGCTATTGAGCTCATACACTGATCACCTAACATTAAATCCCCAGGCAAGTGTGGTTTTTTCCGATGCACCCAAAGAATTAGACGAGGCACATATGCTGCTATAACTTTAGCAGTCCTGTTGGTGGAAAGAACAACGTCGCCTTAAATGGTCCAGTGTGGACTACCGTTCAGCTAGTCGCTCAGAAATGAACGACACCTTGCATTTGATAGACATTTCCAGGAAAATCTTCCATACTTGTCAGAAATTTCAGGAACTGGGGACCATTTTGCGGGACGAGAAAACAAATATAACAATATATATGTAATATTTAGCCCCTCAGATTCATTTTCCTTTCTTCTCTCTCTCTCTCTATATGTATATATATATATATATATGTTAATTAAAAATTAACCTCTTCAATAAGATTCCATATCATTAAATTTTATCAAATATCCTGTATCAATAAAAATAATTGATACTAAATATTATTGTTATTATTGTTAGTTCTAATGACATCCATGCATAGCTAATGATACAGCTGCTAGCCGGCACGGCATGGGGTCAAGCTTCGACTCTAAGGGCACAATTCTAATTTTCAACCACGGCAATTAAATATTCCGATCAATATTATTTCTATTATCGGAAAAACCCAAAAGAAGAGACTTTTAAATGGAGACCATCTAGAAATTTGACACTATTAAAATCTGTGGATAGAATCACACAACATTTTGACGTCTTCTACGTTGTAGACAAACTTACTTTTGTGTTTTTTTTCCCCTCAATGGATCTTCGGATTTCATCTAACAGTTGTAAGGAAGAGAGCGAATTACGCAACTCGGAGCATGTCCATTTGTCAAAATGCCCAACCAAACGTGCAACCTGAAACTAAGAATGTCCGAAGTCGACCCAAATCAGGAACCTGACGTACGTATTCGTAATTCTTTCAGACAAAATGCGCGCCGGTGGGAAGCCTGGGCCTGCTACTCTGTCCAAACCTTGCCGCCTACATATTCAGTAAAGTATTCGAACACGCAACTGGACACAGTCGGAAATACAGGTTAAGTTTTTAATTTTTTATTTGATATAGTTTAATAATTTTTATTATAAAAATAAATCAATTTATTAATTAATATATTAATTTCATAAATCAGTTAATATTTATATAACAATTTTTTTAATTAAACTTCAATCATATTTTAAATTTTTTTAATTCTACAACTGAATTTTTTAAATCTTAAATCTCTTTTATTAATTTAATTTTTAGTTCAATTTCAAAATAACACATGCTTATTTTTACATATGGATGCTTTGCTTTCTACAACTAATCTTGAACGCTCATCTAACAGTTAAGCATATAATCTCACTTATTTTGATCATTAGATTATATCTACTGTTTGAATTATCACTTCTAGATAAAGTAAAACTGCTAATGAAAAGAAATTAACTTTAAAAATTGTTCTCGTATTGTAGACGTATCAAAGATTGAAATTGGAAGCCCTTGAAGTCAAAAGATTGAATTGTTCCTGTCCGTCGTGAAGTGGAAAAAAAAACAAAGATATATACATAAAAAAATAACAGATTTAAATTGTATTATTTTTTTTGAATTTATTATTTTATTTAAAATTAATACTTAAAATAAGTATAAATTAAGAAAAAAGTTTGTATTGATGTAATGAATAGAAAGACATTTAATGCACATATTATATAATTGAAATAAAATTAATATTAAATTAGAAAATAAAAATTTAGAAGAATTTTAGAATTAATTATCCTAAAAAATATATTTAGAATAACTGGAAGTTAGAAGGTGATTTTTATTTCATGTGAATTTCGACGGAAAAGGAATATAATCCAAATGAAAACACAAAAAGTAGTCTTTATCCGTATCTAAAGTAAACAGCAAATACATAATTGAGATCAATACGGCCAAGTAAGTAGCCTCACTTGGAATAATAATAATCTAAGAAATCAAAGAGTTATTGTCGACGTCTAAATCAACAAGTAGGACCATACCTATCAGGATTTACGTCTTGAGGGCTTATCCGGTGCAGTTGCAGTTGAACTTGAACGGCCATAAATAAGTAGGTGAAAGTCACGAAACGCGACCTACTAAAAGCCCAATAAATGAAAGTAGGCGTAAGATTTAATTACAGACGTCTCGCTTCTAGTAATAGTGTAGGAGTTGAAGTTATTAGAGAACTCGAGGGCTACTAGAACTTGATGTTGAGTAGGAGGTCAGTGATCAATCAGCAGTCGACCAATCAAGTATGTGACAACTCCTTGTGTGTAGAAGTGTACAGGTAACGTAGGAACATGAGAGATTTTAGAGTTCCAAATTTACATCCTCTAGAGTTCTTAGGGTAGGGTCTTAAAAGCTTAGAATTAGTCCGACTAAACTAAAATGTCTAATGTAATTAAAAAAATTAATTTTACTTTTTGGATGTTTCGTGTTGGAAGGGATAAATCAAAAGACTACACTAAAAATCGAATCCCTCCCTGCCACCCGTACCCTATATGTTGTCATCAATATAATAATGTATTACGTCTAATTAATTTATTAGTTAAATATTCTTAATTGAACTTTCTTACGCACCACTCTCGTCGTTAAAACACAATTTTCATAACATTAGAATATTGTCATTGTAAAAAAAATTATTATGATCATATAAGACTGTAACATTTTTTAACCATATGATCCCCAATATAAATGTAAGTAATATAAATAAATATTAAACTGTTATAGTTTGATCCAATTGTAAGATATGAGACTTAAATCTTACATTAATTAAATACAAAATTAGTGTGAAATTTATAAAGACTTTGGGTGCTTCACCTTCATAAGCTAACTTTTGAGATGTAACTCTCCTAAAGCCCTTGTTAATTGGCATCAAAGTCGATCTTAGAGTGATAGCCCAAGGAGTAATAACTTGAGAATACTAGTCGTAATCAACGTGACCGTAATTAACAAAGATTTCAAAGTAATAACCTAAAAATATCAGTCGTGACCAACAAAGACGATAGTTCTTATAGAAGGACCGATATTATGGTTTGATCAAATTATAAGATATGAAACTTAGATCCCACATTAATTAAATACAATGTTAGTGAGAAATTTATAAAAACTTTCAACTCTCCACCGCTGTAAGCTAACAAAGAGTGTAACTCTCTTAAAGTCCTTATCATAAACTCTAAAAATTTGTATATTCAATTTATTAAATTAATATTGATTTAATTACTAAAAATAAATGTTAAACTTGAATCAAAAATTTAACATAAAGACATTCTTATTAAATTACGACATAAAAAAACAAATTCTTTATATTTTATTTTCACTTGATAGTATAGTCGAAATGAATAACAAAAAAGTTAAATTTAAATTAAAAGAAATAAGAGAACCCATATGACTACATACAAAATGAAGACCGTGACCACTGGAAGCATTTTTGAGAAGCTTATTCCTTTTTAACCATTAAACTAAAGCATTCTTTTTTTAATTTGCAGAACATCCAAGTGCTGCTGCTTGCTTGAGAAACGAAGGAAAGATGCACAATAGTACGACTTTCCTAAAACACTTAACTGAAATCGTCTGGAAGTGTCTTAGAACGGATCGTACACTTCTTTCCCGCCTTCTGCACTCTTCAGTGCCAACATCTATCTATCTCTAGCCTCTCAAAGATCCGACGATATCTTACAATCCAAAGAAGATAAACTAAAGAAGAACAGAACAATTGATGATTTTTAGAGATGCAACAGACGGGAGAAAGACATTACATGGAAGAGCAAGGAAATTCAAATTCTCTTACAATAATATTACGACTTAAACAAAAATACATGAGCAAATCGATATCCAGTCTGCTATGTACCTACTGCGACAAAAGTGATTGTCCAAATTCTTCAGAGTTAAATCCCCCAAAACAGTCTACTCTTCACTCGCAATAACCTTAAACAATTTGTCTTAAATATGTACAAACATAATATGATCAGAATCCTTCGTCTAAACATCACATTTTCAACCCCTCCCTCCTCTTCAACCCAATATATACACCAATTGTAAAAGAGGATTCCGCTCAAAACCAATAACTCAATGATCAGACTTCCGAGGAACCAAATCAGTAAACAAGGGCTTCATCTTTCACTTCACCAACTCGGAGACCCAGTCAACGTCCGGAGCACATGTTGATTGAGTCTGATCCGGGTCAACTCGCTCCACTGAATTTTCCTTACTCAGCTTCTCGAACATCTTCGCTCGCAGGTCCCGACCCGACTCCACCCTTTCCATTACAGGCTCCTCCTCACAAGCCTTGTCACAGAAATCTACATGTCCAAGTCCAGATCGAGTTGGAACACGTGTCGGGGTCGTCGGCAAACTATTAAATCCAGGTCGGAGCATTGACCCGCGTGGAGAAACGAAGCCCGATCCACCAATCTGCACATTCTGCATATTCCATGACGATGGTAAAGACTTTACCTTACCTAGCTGCAAATTCCTCAAAGAAGCCACCATTTCATTTACAGAAGCAGACCCCAGCGACCGACTCAGAGTCTGTGTCATCGGCGACATAGGTGGCGAATCACCAGACGGAGTTGTTGGAGGAGAAACCGACAGCGGAGATGACAAAAATGGAAGCGACTTAGAGCAAGATGCCTCAATCGCTTGACGAAGAGGCGACCCGTCATAGGACTCGGGCGAGTTGAGATTCTTTGGACTTTGCTGCGGCAAAACCCTTAGCTGCTCCGGCGTGTGAGCGAAGAAACAAACCCTCCTCCGACAGTTCTGGCCATCTTTACAAGGCTGAGTACGGTAGCGCGCCGGATGCAACCAGCACTCAAACACGCCATGAGCGAATTCACAAGCATCACCCTTTTTACAATTACCCTTTCGAAAATCAGGGCATGCAGTTCCCGAATAATGATACTTTCGCGGGTCTCTGCGTCGTGCCTTTTCACCAGGGTGGGCGTATGGACACTCTGTCCAGTCATGCGACCTGCCACGTGCGCAACGCTTCACCTTGAACTCGAACATGCGGAACTGATCGCACGAGTAAGCGTCCACGGGAGAGTCCGGCTCCAGACCCAGAACATCAGACTCAGGGTCAAAGTCGGGGTCGTTGGACGGGAGGTAACGCTGCAGCGCTGCCAGAGCCTCTTGTAGGTAATAGGGATTGTAGTCGGAGGCAGCAGAGCCATTGCCAGAGTAGAAATCGGGATTGGAGTCGTCGATTAGATTCCACGGTGGGACGTGAACCGTCGGATTTGGACGGTGTTGTTCACCGAGCATCATCCTGTAGATAAGTTGGCTTCCTTTCGTTTTTATGTATACAAAATCGCCGGCAAGGTTTGGTTCGTATATAAACTGCTTTGAAGGAGTGCGGAGTATGGGTTTCTAACTATGGTTTGGTTAATTATTAACCCTAGTTAAGTTAATTTTGTGTTACACTAACATATATCTCAAGTGCGGTTAATGTAACAGAGAGGCTCCAGTGACAGGGGAGGTCACCTAGTAGATTCGAAGGAAGAAAGAGAGCATTACACGTCACAAACAAGTGTATCCCATTTCCACGTGAAAAGTTTGAAACTAATGACGGGAGTGTCGTCCAAAATATGGATTTATATTGGGCAGAAGGCGGTGGCTCGTGAGATCCGCAAGATAATTTGCCTGTCGGGTTTTACAGATGTTTTTTCTAGTAAGGGGAACTGTTTATTAAAACATTTTCTTACTTTTGTTAAAAGAATATGCTGTAGCTCTGGTGTTCCAAAATTCGGGAGAATGGCTTTCATGAACAACCATTGTTTACAGTATATATATATATATATATATATATATATATTGTTAAATTTTTAATTAAGCAGCTACCCTTTTTAAAACTTTATCAGTTCAATTTAAAAAGTTATTTTTAATTATTTAATATGTCTAGACATTAAATATCATATAAATGTCTATTTATTAGTTATATTAACAACAATTAGTATTTTTAACTGAATTATTGAGATTTTAAAAATTTAAGCACCAAATTAAAAAAATCTCAAAGAAATTAATTTTTTAATCAAAAAAGTAAAAATAGATTACCAACCCAATTACTCTCGTCCAATCCTATGCATAATCTTTGGTTGACACCGAGAGATGTAACTACTTTACACACTACAATCCAATAAAAATATGGACTCTGAGAGACTTGCTTGAAGGAATGAGAATTGCTTGGAGAGATCATTCGTGATACTATTATCGCAATTAAGCTATAATGTGAACAATGTGTTACATTAATCTTTTATGTAATAATTAAAATTTTTATAATTATTATTCTTTTTAGATTAAATATATTTTCATGTATAAATTATATGTTTCAATTAAATTATTTATCAACTAAAACCAAACAACGGAATATATTCGAAAGAAAAAATTCAAAGAGGTGTGTACATCCAAATATTCGGAGAAATAACTAGTCCACAAACCTACTCCCAAACTCTTTACAAATCATGATTGATGAAGTTCGGCAAGTGACAAGCTTTAAGTTGCATCGTTATACCCCAAAATGTACAAGAGAAGCATGAAACCATTGAAAAAGTTGCGTTTTCAGGGCGTTGATAAACTGCCGCCGCATCCCCATTAATGGCATTGGCAGTCCCACATTAGAACGACTGCCTATTAAAGACGAATGGTTTATTTTCCAAATTAGACTGATCAACTTATCGCTGCACTGCACTTGCAATAACAATCATTACTCTTGCTGATTGATTAAAAAATAAAAACACGGGAGATACTAACCTATGACGCGTGGATGATGATATTTAACGAAGAAGGCACGTGCGAGGGTGAGAACTGAGAAGCAAGCAGAGAACAGAAAAGGGCAGAAATATTACGTCACAGACGGATGCGCACGTAAAGTAAAGAGAGCAGAGAGAGAATCCTTTTGTTACGTGTAAGGCTAGACACTTGGCTGATTCTGGATAACCTTCTTCCTGAATAATTGCAAATATCATTGTCGAAAGCCCGAGAGCGGGTTTTTATGTGCTCACTAATGAAAACATATTATTGTGCTGTATCCAGTTTGTATGCGGATGCACATATAGAACGAGCCGGGGTTGAAATTAACCAGTGTAACGGAATCATCTGTGAATATTTGATTGGAGGTCTTCATAACATTGACAAACGGTTAAAAGAACCTCTTCATATTAATTAATATGCCACTTGTACGCTTGATCATTTTCGTCCTCTCTGGTGCTACAACAGTTTAGGGAAATGTTTACAAATCTCACATATTTTTGATAATGTCATAAGAGTATGAATCCAAAGTTTCTCTATTCTAATCTAAACATCACCTTTCTTTTAAGCATTAAATCAACTTCTTTGTCAATGTCTTTTAATCGATGATTGAAAATAGAACAATTATCCAAGTAATATCTCCGATGCCCAGAGCTGTAATGATCGAAGTAGTGCCAATACATGGCTTCCAACCCTGAACTATTTGGCCAGAGGGTCTATCTACTAGATAATACAAGTAAACTAAGAGACTGATCGATTCTATTCTTAGTATTTAATTAGTTTTTATTTATAATTAAATAAATAATTTTATTTTTTATTGTTTAGCAAAAACATTATTATTTTGTTAAAATAAATAATAAAGAAATAAAAATAAATAGTTATGAAGGTTTAAAGAAATTAAAGTTAAAATTAAATCTAGGGGAAGCGAAAAGTTTCAAGAGACACTAAGTTGGAAATCAGAACTGTTACTTTCAGCAGCTGTTCCTTGCAAAAGAGAATGTCTGGCTTTTCTTGGGGCGTACATTTCTAACCTGGCACCAGATCTATTACAAGAAAGGTTGAGATCTGTGTGTATGAAGATAATGTTCGGGGACATGGGAGTGAAAAGACGTTAACCATTCATTTGCAAATTCAAGTGATAAAAAAAAAAGATGTATTAAAATTGTTTATGAAGCAAAGATGACTTCAGTTCATATTTGTAGGAATTGACAACCATCAAAGGTAAGATATTTGTAAACATCGCTATCGTCACGAAATCTAATAACATTATCTGGAACATTTTAAAATAATCAGTAAGCCACTACTATATTGAAGAACAACACTCTATTCCCGATCCTACCTTGATAATATCGTAAAGTCAACAGATAGGCACATCAAATTTGTTCCTTGTTTATTTCACTTTGTCTCATTTCATGGACTATTATGCCTCTCCTAAATAATCTATTTACTTTCGGTGTAAAAGGCTGCATTTATCAGTCTTATTCAATAATTAACACACACTCAACTTAGCTTCAAAGATTGATAAAAGAACCCGTTAAATCCTGATATCGTAATCGGAATATATTCTTCCCCATAACATTGAACATTAAATACGACGAAACATATTAACTCCTTAAAAAATTAAATTCGATTCTGAAATGAAAATTTCAGAAGTGGGTGAGGGACTAAAATGAAAGAAAAAAAACTGAATTGCTTAAATTTCTGAAAAAGGCTCAAATGCCATACCAGAAAATCCGGCTCGTCTTGGCTCAAAAAAAGAAAAACACCGGTACGTCTTTTATTCTTAGGTGCTTTGAACAAAGCTCCTGGTCTTGGGGCGCAAAGCCACAAATAGGTACATGGTTGGTCTCACGTGGACAGTGCACCAAAACATGGGATAAGAGCGTGACGCGCACACATGCCCCATTGGACAACAGTGGATGGGAAGTACCTCACAACCCGACAAAACAGACCATGCCCGTCCTACGAAAAAAATTATACATACAATTATGTTAGTCTCTCGGCTTCTGAATCTGGGGCGACCTTGTACGGAATATCTCTATACGTGTCTCCCTTATCCATCGCATTGACCGTACACGTGGCTCTTGCCTTTATTTGTTGCCAGTGACACGACAGACCTGTGACTGCCATCTACGGATATACATAGCCACGTGACGCAATCTGCATGGGTACCGATATCGAGATTTCCGTGATTTTAACACCGCCGCTTCTGTCTCTCTCTCTCTCTTTATTGCTTTTCCTTCCATACTCCATAGTATTGAAACGACTCTACATACATACATAAAGAACCTAGCGAAGCTTAATTGTTAGCATCAAAACAAGACGCCATGTGAATGTGATACGCTTCTGAAAGATGTTGAAGAAGTGGTCAACATTTGTCGATGTTTTCTTTAAACTGTACCTTTTTCGTGTACTATGTCGCAATGAAAATTTTGAGCGAGGGCATTTTAACTACTAAACTACATTCTTAAAAAAAGAATGTAAGACTTGTAACGAAGTAAATATAAAACAAATGTTGTTTCGCACTAGTTTTTACTAAAATTTGAATATTATGCATCCTTCTAATCAGTAAATTAGGTTGCAAATAATTGATATATTTCACACACTGATAACTGAGTTACAAGAGCAACAAATATATACAAAGGAAAGCATATCAGAATATCTAAAGTATCTAAGTACAGCTATTCAAATATACAAAAGAAGGGATATCAAGAAAGATATGCAGAAATCACATATATCAAAAGAGATACGCGAAAACCAGAAAAACTAACGTTTTATCTGTAAACACATTTTAAAACATTGTATAACTTTTAACATTATTCTTTGGTATAAATATACGCAATGATAAGATGCATTAAATCGTATAAATGCCTTGGCAATCAATAATCAACATTGGGTGGGAAAACAGATGTGCAATGCTAATGTTTCATTGATAACCTCAAACATAGAACCATTGTATATAACAACGAATGTTATTAATATGATCTACTAAATCATATTACTATCAGCATCATAAAATTTCGTGACATAAGGTGACAATATTGACCGTGAAATATTTTATATGATAGGCAGCCTTCAGGATGCTTAAGCTTTCTTCTTACTGATATAGTGAGTGTTACTATTACTATACCACCACTCTCTTTGTAATTTCTGTTTCTATTTTCCTTTGAATTAAAAAAAATTAGTAAGGAGCAAGATTGCGTTGTATTCTAGGCCTCTAGCATGGTTGTATATAGCATTTTTTTTGGGAAGTTTATAATACTCTAGCATTTGCTCTATCTAATGACTTTGTTTCTATTAAGCGACCATTTCATCATAATAGTTTAAGTTGTTGCATGAGGTTAACTTAATTAGTTTTATATATTTTCTAACATACTTCCTTAAGTGAAAGTCCTTTGGGCTTAAAACTTGCATAGGCCTACTTTATTTTATGCTTTATTTAATAAGTAGGTGGTAGGATTCGAACTCACGACTACTTGGTCACAAAGCCTCTGACATCATATTAAGCGATCATTTTATCACAATACCACTATTGTGTGAGGTCAATTTAATTAATTTTATATATTTTCTAATAGTTTCTAATGGCTTGTTTCTCTCAATGAATTAATTATTATATATTCTGTGAAACTATTAATTGCCGACAGTTTCGGAATCGATATGTAGACGGGTGTCCATTCATATACATGTAATAAAAGAACTGATATTGCTCTTACATGCAAGGCAGTAGCATAAGAACAGACATCCATGGTTTCCGTGCGACGTGTGGTTTGTGCGAGTTGCTTTCACGTGGCATTATTTCAGTAATTACATCTTCTTTTGTAGAAAATGATCAGAAATACAAAGTACGCCGAGATCAAGGTGAGATTTAGTGTGAATAATTATTTGTTAGGTCACCTAAACATTCATTGCAGCAAACACTATTATAATGTACAGTCTTCAGGTTAGGATATCGGAGAGTCTGAAAATTGAACTGTTTATTTCATTTATTATCGTCCTTATCAATTAAAAGACAAAACAAAAGAATAGAGTTGCTTCCAATTCTTTGCTTTCCATTCCAAAAGATGGGTTAGAAACAAATAGCTATGTGTTACTCTTTGACAGGAAGTGATGGACCCAAATTTGACGTGATTTTGATATATATACTTATTTTGTGGTTGCGGTGTTAATTATCTGTTACATGTGAAATATTTTAGGGTAAAGAAATCACAGAACTGTAGCTTAGTTGGCCTAATTAGAGGAAAATTGAGAACACAAAAGGCCACGACACCCCAGTAACTACCTTCCGGTCTTCTCTGTATTATTATAATCTAAACATATAAAATTTACCAATAATATTGCTAAATACATTGATTTAAAAGTAGCTAAGTAATTACGTGAGTGAATCGCCGTTAGAAGTACCCAGGAAATGGACGTAGAAACTCAAGAAGGACGAAGTACATTTCGGTGGTCAAAGCTCGAGTTTTGTCTTGCAGGGTCAAAACTAAATTTTAAGATTTTGTTGAGCAAGTTTATAGTGTTAGTGTTATAACACGCAACAATACCTTAATTATGTACTTCGGATCGAACGTGAAAAAGTAATAAACGAAGAAATATGGAGAATATCTAATTTCGGTTTTATAACTTCAAATGAGCTTTTTGAAGCCGAAACGAGTGCGAGTTCACAGCTGTTTTCACGGGAACCGCTTACTAGGACGCAGTCAACTTCTTTCTACAGTTTTCTCAAAATGTAAGCTCTCTTAATAGATCAGAGAATCCTTATTCTTACGAATGATATGAACAACTGCAAGAGGTCTTAATCTTTATATATAGCATTCATATCGGGCTTCCTCGTCACATTATCGATATGAGTCAAGTCCACACTGATTGAAATCTATTTTCCACCTGGACTTTGACCATTGATTTAGATTATTTATTGGACATTTTATTATCTTTATCTAGATTAAATTACGTAAATTAACCGATAAATTATTGAAAAGTCAAAAATTGCAATTAATACTTGTCCAAATAATGGGAAAGGACAAATTTGTCCAACATTCTTCCCATTAGATAATTATTAATTGCGGTTTTTACTCAAGTTTAAAATAGTTTAAAAAATTTTATTAAGCTACGCTATTGTATTAGTCTACTAAGTTTAAAAACAAAACATTTGATCCAAAGATAACGAAAGTCCACCATTTCGTCCCGCAAGGCTTTCGATACCGAAAAGTATTAAATGCATTTGTCATGTGTGACACATATCCAATATAATCACATATACCTAATCCTCACTAACATGAATGAGAAAATGGAGTGTAACAAATTAGGTTGATATCTGTATGATCTAAATTATATCATCTTCGTTTGTAGGTCTCGATTTCTCCAACTTTATGCTAAACTGCATATGCTAAACTTCATTAGAGAAATCTTGTTTTCTCTCACCAAACGCTAAACAACATTAGAGAAAACTTATTTCCTCTCATCAAATACTAAACAACATTAGAGAAAACATTTACATTCTCCAACTGAATGCTAAACTGCATTAGAAAATCTTTATGAGATTAAAAAATTATATCTCCTATGTCATGTGAAATTTTAAGGATATCGGTACAACATAGGCTCAAGGTTAATCTGTATAATATGCCCAATAACCTTTAAATGCTTAAGATTGACACAAATCTTAAGACTTTCATATGTATTATGACAATGTATGAT
>JANZXP010000195.1:17269697-17281254 GCA_027576715.1 Erythroxylum flavicans | reverse complement strand
AATAAATTTGTTCGTTTTAAGTATCACTGGTGGGGAATTCCTCCCCCGTGGGCCACAGGTCCAGATGTCACATAGGATGTCGGGCCGTGGACCCGCCCGGGGATGGGTTCCAGCATGTTACATATGCATGAAAGCATATGTACTAGAAATTGTGATATGATTGTAAATTGCATATGTCGTGAATTTTGGTTAGTGGATCATACTTAGTGAGTTAAGATTAATTAAAACCATTAGAGAATTGAGGTATTAAAATGGACATTTGGAGTAGGAAAATTATTAAGTGGCAAGACCAGTTGGTACATAAAAATTAGTATGACTAAGCTTATACTTTGAATGACATTTGGCACCATTGGTTGATTGATAAATGGACTAATGATTATTTGACAAGTGGACCAATTTTGGTGTGACATGTGGACTGATTTGTAGGTGGCTAATGGTAGCATCTTAAGGTGATTAATGGCAGCATAATCAAGTGTTACATATCATGACATGTAAGTTGACACATGCTTAAGGAGTTTGAAAACATCTAGCATCTAAAGGTGGCAAATTGTTTGCTGGAATTTTCATCACTCTCTTCCTTGCTCCTCTCTATTGAAACCACTCACTCCCTCTCAACTTCTAGAATTTTGCTTAATTTTGGATCATTTTCACTTGTATCTTTGTAAGTTACTACATCAAGAAGTAGGAACTACTATTTTCAGTGCTATTGTTTTGATAGGGCTAAAATTTACACCTTGATCTTAGGTGTGTGTAGGTGGCTTGGAAGTGTTGGAAAAATAATTCTGGTTTGACAAATGCAATGTTGTTTCAGTTTTTGCTGGATTAGCTGATTCTTTGGAGTTAAAATTGGAATATAAGAAGGTAAGGGAATGCTAAACTTGATTTCAGTTTATAATATGAAATGTTTGATACTTGAATTGATTAGAATAGGTGTTAAGATGATGAGAATTGAATGCTGGAAAAATAATCCTTGTATAACAATTTCTGGTTTGGTTTTAATGTGTGGAAGATATTGATTTGTAATTTATTTAATGAATGATTTTTGAATTGGTTCTGGACATAAAATTGATGTGGAATTGAGGCATGGATAAGGTGGGATAGAAGTGGAATTGATGAACTATGGTGACAGGGTGTTGAAGGTGTAAGACGTGAGTGTTTTTGGTAATGGTTCCACTAAACAGACCTCGGTATTTTGGCCATAACTTAACTTGTAGATATCAAAATGGGGTGATTTTAATTGTAGATTATACTAAATACATATGTATACAATTTTCATGAAGTAATGGAATTTTAGTTCTTTCTCTTAGGGTTTTGAAATTTGGTTTGAAGTTGAGTTTTGGTTATTGTCACTATTTGAGAACAGTCTATAGTATTTTAGGTATAACTCTAGGAAAATGAACCAAATTGTCTTAACTTTAGTTTATTAGACACTTAAGGCATAGAGGAACATTTGTTTAAAAGAACATATTGCCCAAAAACCTCAGTTTCTATGTCAGAATGGCCATACAAAAGTGACCCCAAACCTATCCTGAGAAAATCCAAAAACAAAATGCTAAACTTGGTTTTGTGCAATTGTTGACATATATAAGGTTAGGACTTTTAACAATGGTTTGATTAATCTTAATTGAGATTAAAAATGAACTTAGATGATGTTAGATTAATAGAGTAAAAGGTAATTGAGTTATGGTTTATTAATGGAGGTAATTACTTGAAGAATGTGAGATTAGTTAATAATGTGTCTAATGTTGAAAAGAATGATGTGTTTAAAGATGAATGAGTTCTTATGAATAAGGATGTGTTTCAAAAGGTTTATATGATGTGAATTGAATATGATTGTTTACAAATTGGAACTTTGTGTCATGATATGGAATGTGTAAATACATAATGCCTTTAATGGTACATTAATGCAAATGATTATGCTTATAAGGTATGATTAGTTGGATGTGCATATATATATGCTCAATTTGAGGAAAGTGGAATAAAGATATAGTATCTTTTGCTTATGATTGTGACATAAAATGGATTGTTTTAAAACTAACAAGTCCCATTCATGGGTAAATAGGCATGCCTAGAAAGATCTATAGCTGCTCTTGGACACATTTAAGGTGTCGACACTTCGGTGTCTCCTGATAATGATACTTTGGTGTCTGAGACATACGTCTCTCCTGATATTGATACTTCGGTGTCTCCTAATATTAAGACATAAGTCTCTCCTATTTTGTGATACCGATGATGGTATCTTCTGTATTAGTCCCATTACCCACTTTTGTATAAAGGATTAGTAGTCTAACTTGTTTTGTATTTTGATACATGTTCAGTTCTGATATAAACAAAATTCTAATTTGATATTGATTTGATATTAGAAAAACTCTGAATTGATATAAATCAAAGTCTACTTTAATACAAGGGTTTATACCCTATTCTAATAATCAGTTCTGATATCTGTATAATCTGTTTTGATACTTAAATGATTGGCATTAACATGAGAAATGTTCTTTAGTGATAGATTATATTTTGTTCTGAAATTCGTTATGCTTGAATTTTTCTTTAATATGAATCTTTAATGATTGCTTATGTTATAATTCAATTTAGTATATGTGGATGTTAGGTGATTGTTAAACAGTTGCCAGTTTGTGTATGATTTAGTTATTCCCCACTAAGCTTTATGCTTAGTAGGGTGGTTTTGCCCCGTGTAAGTTCAGATAGGAGGGTTTGAAGATTGGGACAATAACAACCGCAATGGCCAACGAAGAATGTGTTTTATTTTGGGAATGTATGTTTAGGTTATATGTAATAATATGAGACATGACATATTTTGTTAAAAGTTTGTAAATATTGTAATACAGAGTGTATTTGAACTTAAAATATGTACTATTTTGTTTAAGGGTTTGTAATGTAATAACCTTAATTCAGGATGAATTGACGCATATATTCGAATGAATTCGTTGTGCAGGTTAAATTATGTTTAAAGTCGAATATGTATAAAAAAGTAATGATTGGTTGTTTGAATTCTGGCAACATTTTGTATTGTTTTGATATATTTTAAATCCTATCTTAGGTAACATCTGCATATCCTTCCAGGAGGTATTTGGGTGTTACAGGAATATTGTTAGCAAAGATAACATCGAAGTTATTCAGATTTAGATCCATCTAGTTGACTAAAGATGTTAGTGAAACAATGGCTTATTGAAGAAATTGACTATTTAAAGAAGAGCCAATGCAATTGTGAACAATAACTGAACAATACAGAAGCTTGCGATGCTATATTGTCAAAACACATCAAAAGCGTATACATTCTTGAAAGTAATATCTTTGTAAAAACTCTCTTGTGCATTAGAAAGTCAAATTCTGTTAAGAGAGATTACTGTAGCTTATATCGAGCAAATCTCATTTTTATGTGAGAGCTTGTAGAGGCTAGTGAAATACTACTAGTGTGGAAAGTTAAAGAACCCTAAAAAACATTAACTTATGAGCTTGGAGAGGCTTGTCAAATTACTACTTGATTTTATAATGAAACACTCAAGTTGAATACTTGGGGATTGGACGTAGGCCTTGGTTGTAAGCATAAATCGACCACGTCCTTCTTCTCTCTCTCTTGTTATCTTTTATATTTCCGCATTGTATTATGTGTGTGTTCATTTCAGCAAAAGACTCCTTCACTTTTGTAATAGGTCCCTTCTATTTTCAACTTGCTAAATGTTCCTTTCAGTTTCAACATGCGCCTTTTGTTTTCAAATTATTTTAAGAGGATTCATCATTCAGTAGGTTCCTTTCATTTAAGCAGAGTCCTATCACAAAAAAGGCTCCTATTGCCTAATAGGCTCCTGTCATTTAAAAAGCTTTATTGTCTGACAGGCTCCTTCTGTTTTTATTCGTTAACTAGGATCTGTTTTTTATACGAATTGAAAGTAGCTTGCGAAAACTTTTTTTAGTCATATACAATTCACCCCCCGTCTTGCGTGTGTTTGCTTTGTCATTTAATATCAGAGCGAGGTTTCACATTTTTGTGATTTACAACACGTAATAGATCATGGCAAACACCTTGAGAAGTTTTAAAGGACAATTCGTCTCAAAGCCTCCTTACTTCAATGAAAATAACTAGTCATACTGGAAAAAGAGAATGACCATATATCTCCAATCTATAGATATTGAAGTATGGCAAGCAATTAGAGTTGGATCTATAATTCCTACTTTCGATAATGTAGAAGTATAGACTGATGTTGACAGGAGAAATACATAACTAAGTGCTAAAGCAAAACATCACCTAATATGCGTGTTGTCTCCAGAAGAATACGAAATGATATCTTACTACTCTATAGTGAAAGAAATATAGGACAAACTTCAAGTTACCTTTGAAGGGACGAATGACATAAAGAAACATAGAATAAGTTTCTTAGTGCATCAATACAAAACTATTGGCATAATTAAAGAACTTGGGAAAAATATATCCTAATGATGAGCTCGTAATAAAGATTTTGAGATCATTACCAAAGGAATGGAGAGCTAAGGTGACAGCTCTAGAAATGACGAAGGATCTAAACACTATTTCACTCAACTGGCTATGAGGAAATCTGATGATCCATGAAACCGAGCTTAGGCGAGATGAAGGATCCTCCTACAGGAAAGGAATGACACTAAATGCCACTGATAAATAAAACGGTGATGAAAGTGACAGTGAGTTGTAAATATATGGAGATGACGAATTCAAATTTATGCTCACTTCTATAAAAAGAAGTTTATGAAGAAAAGAAAAGGAAACAAGAAAGCTAGAACAACAAGTTCCTATTAAAAGGCAGCAACAACAATAGTAACACATAAAACAATCAAATCATATGCTATCACTACAAGAAGCTTGGACATACAAGATCAAAATGCCCTCTTTTTCAAAAGTAAAAATCAGAAAATAGAAAATCCAGAAATTAAGCGATGATTACAGCCTGGTCAGATGAGAATTTTGAAAACTTTTACGAAGAAGCAGAAGAAGTCAGTAATGTCTGCTTCATGGCTAAATTAGGAGACAATGAGGTATATCATTTTGACTCCGATATTGTAGTTGATGAATTAAAAAATGCGTATCATAAATTGTATGATCAATATAAAAAGTTAACAGTGAAGTATTTCAAAAGAATTGAGAAGTCCAAGAGCAATGATGCACCTCTAAAGAGTAAGATTAAATCATTGGAATATGCGAATGAGGATTTGGCTACTAGGAATATGTCTCTTAAGGTTGACTATAAGCAAAAGATTGCTGAAAAGGAAGTTCTGGAAGAAAGAGTAGCTAAGTTAGAAAATTTACTGCTCGAAACTGATCCTAATAAAGTAAGACAATTAAAAGAAAAAGTCACCACCTTATAACTTGAAAATGAGAAAAATGCTGGAAAGATCTTATCTCCATAAAAAGATATGGAAAATTTTATTGATGGAAGGAAGAATCTTGATGCATTGCTTAGTAATGGTCAATGCATTTTTGGTAAGGCCAGAATAAGATACATTGAAAATAACAATATCAGGTCATACAAAAAAATCTTTGTTAAATCCAACAGTAACTATAGCTAAGACAATATGAACTTGCTAAGTGGAAAAAACCATAACAACTATCATTCATCTGTTTTGTGCGATTATTGTGGTAAATATGGTCACATTAGTCATCCTTGTAATTTTTGTGAAAAGAAATTATCTCAGATGTATGTTTGAAGACCGAAAGGTCAAACTACTAACCCAAAAGGACCCAAAAAATTTTAGGTACCTAAAATAAGATAATGCTTTATGCAGATATGTTTTAAAATAGAGACAAGGGAGAATTAATGGATAGTTGATAGTGGTTGTTCGAGACGCATGACAAGTGAAATATCACACTTTAACTACATTGAAAGAAAATACAGAGGTAATGTTGTCTTTGCGTATAAAAATAAAGCAAAGGTCAGTAGAATTGGTAAAATTGGTAATTCTGACTCTACCTCTATTAATAATGTTCTCTTTGTTGATGGTTTGAAATATAACGTATTGAGTGTGAGTCAACTATATGACAAGGGTTACAAAGTCATTTTCTATACATCTCATTATGAAATTATTGATATTCATAATGATAATATTATGTTTGTTGCTCTTAGAAATTAGAATATAAATTGTGCTCAACTGGAAGACATGTCCTCCCAAATTGTTATGTGTTTTATCTCTCTAAAAAGGGATTTGTTTATTTAGTAAAGAAGATTTGGATATGCCAACATGAGCATTCTATCAAAATTCTCCAAAAATAAGTTAGTAAAAGGACTATCGACCTTAAAGTTCAAAAGCAATCAGGTTTGTGAGACTTGTTTAAAAGGTAAACAAGTCGAAAGTAGCTTTCCTCCTAAAATTATTATATTTACTAACCAACCACTTCAACTTGTGCATATGGATTTATTCAGCCCCATTAGGACTTAGAGTTTTGGTGGTAAACATTATAGTTTTGTTCTAGTAGATAATTACTTCAAATTTACATGGGTTTATTTCTTATCAAATAAGGATGATGCTTTTGAAGTGTTTGAGAAGTTTTGTGGAAAAATTTAGATAGAAAAAGGGTACTGCATCACTTCAATTTGGAGTGATCATAGATGAGAATTTGATAACAAAAATTTTGAAGAATTCTATGATAGTAATGGTATAACCCATAACTTCTCTTGTTTAAGGACGCCTCAACAAAATGGAGTCATAACGAGAAAGAACAAAACGTTGGTTGACATGGTCAGGACCATACTGTGTAAAAGTGGACTACCTTACAGATACTGGGTAGAAGCAGTATCCACGGCATGTTATGTACTTAATATATGTCTTGTAAGGCCTATTCTAAAAAAGACCCCCTATGAGCTGTGGAAAGGAAGAAAACCAAATGTTGCTTAATTTCAAGTATTTAGCTTTAAGTGTTTTGTCCTAAACAATGGAAAAGACAACCTTGGAAAGTTCTATGCGAGATTAGATGAAGCTATTTTCTTAGGCTACAGCATTGCTAGTAAAGGATTTAGAGTATATAATAAAAGAACAAAGAAGATAGAAGAATCGATACATTTTGTATTTGATGAAGCATTGCCTTCGACAATAGCAACTGACTTAGACGATGAAGAGCATCCTTTAATTCCCAAAAATACATCATAGAATCAAACTACTCCTATAATACCTTTAGAATCACAAAATCAAGAAGGTTATTCCTCTAAATCTAGAACAGAGCAAGCTTTTTCATCTCAGCAGGAACCTATGCAATGAAAAACATCAAGCGCATGGAGAGTTCTTGATACACATTAATATATTCTTAAAGATCCTTGTGAAAGTATAAGAACAAGAACATCATTCAAGAACAACCTTGTGGCTCTCATCACACAATTAGAGCTAAAATCTGTTGAAGAAGCTTTTACCGATAAGAATTGGGTCTCAGTTATGAAAGACAAGCTAAGTTAATTTGATAAGAACAAAGTATGGAATCCAGTGCCTCATCCACAAAAACAAGTTAGTTATTAGAACTCATTGTGTATTTCGAAACAAACTTGACAAAAATGGTAAGGTGGTCAGAAACAAAGCTAAAATTGTAGCTCAAGGTTATAATCAATAGGAAGGTATTGATTTTGATGAAACTTATGCACCTGTTGCTAGATTGGAATCGATTAGAATTTTACTTACTTTTGTATGCTATAAAAACTACAAGTTGTTCCAAATGGATGTTAAAAGTGCATTCTTAAATGTTTACATTAACGAAGAAGTATTTGTTAAGCAACCCCCAAGTTTTGAAGATGAAAACTATCTGGATTATGTAATGAAGTTATCCAAGCTCTGTATGGTTTAAAGTGAGCTCCTCTAGTATGGTATGAGAGATTAAGTAACTTTATGCTTGAGAATAACTCCATCTGGATTACGTAATGAAGTTATCTAAAGCTTTGTATGGGTTAAAGCAGGGCCCTCTAGCATGATATGAGAGGTTGAGTAACTTTAAGCTTGAGAATAACTTTAAAAAGGAAAGGTCGATAAAACCTTATTTATTAAGAGAAAGGAAAATGATTTACTCATAGTGCAAATATATGTTGATGACATAATATTTGGTGCTACTAATCCATCCTTCTATGAAGAATTTTTAGCATTAATGCAGGAGGAGTTTGAAATTAGCATGATGGGAGAATTATCATTCTTTTTTGGATTACAAATCAGACAAACAGAAAAAAGAATCTTCATTAGCCAAGACAAATACACAAAGAACTCATCAAGAAATATCATTTTAAGAATGCCAAACCAATGGATTATGCAGGTGATAAAGTCAATCGAAAAAACACAAGTGGTCACTATCAATTTCTTGGATGATGTCTAATATCTTGGTCCTGAAAGAATTAAAATTACACAACGCTTTCCATAACTGAAGCGGAATATATAGCAGCTACTAGTTATTATGCTCAAATCTTATGGATGAAGCATCAACTATAAGATTTTTCTCTAAACTTTTCTCATAGTCTTATATTACATGATAATATAAGTACTATAAATATTTTTAAAAATCCTGTGCATCATTTTAGAACTAAGCATATAGAAATAAAACATCATTTTCTTAGAGATCATGTTTTAGAAGGAACCATTGATCTTTTACATGTTAATACTGAAAATCAAATAGTTGATATTTTCACCAAGCCACTTTCTAAAGATAGATTTCGCGTGTTAAGAAACGAGCTTGGTATGTGCAAACTCTCTGATATTATTTCTGCATGAATATTTTCTGCTACTTGTCTTTGTATTTCGTTTAGCAGGCTCCTTCTCTTTTGATTCCTTGGAAACTCTCTCTTGGTCTAGTAGGCTCCTTAGAGTTTAGAAGGCCCCTTCGTTTTAGAAGGCTCCTCTTGGTTTAATATAGCAAGATTTTACATGCACTAAAAAAGTAATTTCATTTGTTTTGTCGTTACAACATTTAAAGACACGCACGAAGTTCTGACAAGCGGCTGTACAATTATGTTAGAAGATGTGCAAATGATCAGACTTCCTATATTAGTGTATGATCATTCATCTTCACATGAGATCAACGCTCAAGAAACACCTAACATACTAGAAACAAACTTCTCTTCTCTAACCTTTATTGTTCTTCAAACCATCAATCTTAACTCTTTGCATTCCAGCTCTTTGTTTTTCATCTCAAATCTTCTAAACCTCATCCATCGCTCTTACAATGGCACGAAATAGATCAAAAGGATAAAAGAAAACTCCAACTTCTACTGATAGTAACGATGAAGCTCATCTTACTGGACCTATCTCCTCTGAGCCTCAAGTATCAAAAGTACACTGGGTTATAAATAATAATTTAGATGTAGAACATTCTCGATTGATTGGATAACCACGAACTAGAGGAAATCTTGCAAAGAAAGTCAAGAATATTTCTGAACAAAAAGAGAACCCTAATGATGAAAAGAAGAGGAAGAAGAATCCAAAAAAAAGAAAAAGAGAAGAAATAAAGAACGGAAAGCGCATGTGATTGAAGAAACTATTGATAGAAATAAGTTGTTTCATGAAGAGATGATTCCTAAAGGAAAAGGTCAAAAAAGATAAAAATAGCTGCACAAAAAGAAAAGACATCAATACCACAAAAAATGTTTCAATCGGCGGAAGATGAAGTTTGTTATAAAATGAAGTACAAAAAAAGAAAGGTGATTGCTAGGCGGATCTTGCCTCCCATAATGTTTAGTTATATAGATATACATATCTGTCATTACTTTGTTGCCATTAGTTGGGAAAATTTTCTAAAATTAAATAAGATAGTATGCAATGAGCTAGTCAAGATATTCTACACATACATGAAAAAGGAAGAAATTAATGGAAAACTAGTCATTGTCTCATGGGTGAATGATGTGAAATTTTAATTTCTAAGGAAATCTTAAGAGATATACTGGAAGTAGCTTCTATGGGGAGAACTAATTTTCCTATCATAAGTGGGATATTGATGATTTGGAGTTAGTCAAAGTTGTCAAATCCATCCGCCATCATGCTAAAAACACCAATACAAAAGACCCTGAAGCAGACAATTAGACTTAATACCACAATGTCTTACATCGCTTTCAGTTACTTCAATTTTTCCCAAGAGTAGCTCAATTGAAAGGTGCAACCTGCTGGATACTTATGTGGTGTACAATTTGCTAAAAGGGAACAAAATAAATCTTCTAGCTATGATCTTGAGGTTCATGGTGGATAAGGGGAATCATAAGAATATAATCGGTTGCTTACTTTATGGAATGTTGCTCACTAAGATTTTCAACCATTATGAAGTTCCTTTTGCAAATTTGAATTGATATGCACCGTCTAAGTTTCACCTTTGACTCCCTATCAATTTGGATACAGATTGCAAAACAATGTTTGGGTAAACAAAAGATCTTAAAAGGTAGCAGAAAACTTAGATCCTACTCTAGACCAATAAACTCTTATCCCTCCTCAGGATGAAAATAGTGCAAATCTTCAACAACAGCTAAAGGATATTCAAGTCAATCAAGAACAAATAGATAGCATGTAGAATCAAATTATTGACATGCAGATTTTACTCAAAAGAATCCTTGAATCTCTTAAAATAACTCTTCCTATTTGCTTTCTACTTGGCTTATTTATACTAATGATTTTGTTTGATGTAATATTTACTCTTTTCCTCATATTTCATTCTTTTTATCTCACTTTCTACCTATACTTTATTATTTTTTAATAATGACAAAGGGGAGAGTTTATGTGGATATATTTTTTGAAGTGATTGATTATGCTGTTAAGCTTGTGAAAATCTATGATATATAAATGATAGGTTCCTTTCTTAAGAGACAGACTCCTTCTAATTATGACTAAACATATAAAAGTCACAGGTATCTTTTGAAATCATCTATTATCCCTCTGAATTTTGAAAAATATATCTATTATTACTTGTCATCATAAAAAAAAGGGGAGATTGTTAGCTCAAGGTTTATGATTAAAGATTTTGATGATAACTGTATAATATTTCAAAATTCAAATTGGATTTTTTCCTTGTACAATTAATGGTCCTATTCTCAAAAGGAAATGAAATCATAAGAAATATGTTTTCTTTCTTATAGGAACCTTCATTATGAACTTACCTTATTAGAAATGGTTTATCCAAAAGGATCCTACTAATTATGAAGGAATTATCTTAGCCCCTTGATTACTGGAATATTTTTGGCAAAGATGACATCGAAGTTATTCAGATTTAAATCCATCTAGTTGACTAAAGATGTAAGTGAAGCAATAGCTAGTTGAAGAAATTGACTATTTATGGAAGAACCAATGCGACTGTGAACAACAACTACAAAATAGCAGCTTGCGAAGCTATATTGTCAAAACTCATCAAAAGCATATACATTCTTGAAAGTGATATCTTTGTACAAATTCTCTTGTG
The DNA here is from genome assembly GCA_027576715.1 of Erythroxylum flavicans. Taxonomy (NCBI): domain Eukaryota; kingdom Viridiplantae; phylum Streptophyta; class Magnoliopsida; order Malpighiales; family Erythroxylaceae; genus Erythroxylum; species Erythroxylum flavicans. Next base: position 17,269,868 of record JANZXP010000195.1, on the reverse strand, counting down.
CATTAGAAAGTCAAATTTTGTTGAGAGAGATTACTGAAGCTTATATTGAGCAAACCTCATTTTTATTTGAGATCTTGTAAAGGATAGTGAAATACTACTAGTGTGGAAGGTTGAAGAACCTTGAAAAATATTAACTTGTGAGCTTGGAGAGGCTCATCAAATTACTACTTG
>JANZXP010000195.1:17257724-17269597 GCA_027576715.1 Erythroxylum flavicans | reverse complement strand
TGTCATGAATGCATGTACAGACATTTTTCATGTGCACAAATCACTGTTCACAAATGCATGAGCATGAGATGTGTTTTTCTAATTTCTCTGATTGATCTCTCATATACCCGTTTCCTTGGTCCGACCCGTTATACGAAAACGGGATGTTACAGCTCTACAACAAAAGCAATATGGGACAAACTAAAAGTCACATTTGAAGGAACAAATAAGGTAAAGAAGCCTAGAATAAGTCTTTTAGTGCATTAATACGAAACTATTGGCATGAAATAGGGAGAGACCATAGATGAATTGTTCGAACGTTTCAACAACATCATCCCGACCTTAAAGAATTTGGGAAAGGTATATCCCAATGATGAGCTTGTAAACAAAGATTCTGATATCACTACTAAAGGAATAGAGACCTAAGGTGATAGCTCTAGAAAAGTCGAAGAATCTAGACACTATTTCACTCAACTAGCTACAAAGAAATCTAATGATCCATGAAATCGGACTTAGGCGAGATACGGGATCCTCCTACAAAAAAGGAATGACACTGAAAGCAACTGACGAATTAAATGGTGATGAAAGTGATACTAAGTTGCAAATAGATGGAGACGATGAGTTTAACTTTATGGTCAGAAAATATGCCCGTTTCTATAAAAAGAAGCTGATGAAGAAAAGAGAAGGAAACAAGAAAGTTAGAAACAATAGGTTCCTATCAAAAGGTAATGGTAGCAATAGCAATACTCAAAATAATCAAATCATATGCTATCACTGTAAGAAGCTTAGATACACAAGACCAAACTGTTCTCTTCTTTGAAAGGACAAGTCAAAGAATAGAAAATCCAAAAAGCAAGCGATGAATGCAACCTAGTCAAATGAGGATTATAAAAACTTTGAAAAAGAAGAACCAGAAGAATTCAGCAACGTTTGCTTCATGGCTGAATCAGGAAATGATGAGGTATATTATTCTGACTCTGATATTGAAGTTGATGAATAGAAAATTGCATATCATGAATTGTATGATTAGTACAAAAGGTTAACAATGAAGTATTTCAAAGAAGTTGAGAAGTCGAAGAGCAATGATGCATCTCTGAAGAGTAAGATTAAATCGTTGGAATCTGCAAATAAGAAGTTGGTGACCAGGAATATATCTCTTGAGGTTGACTATAAGAAAAAGATTTTTGAAAAAGAAGTTTTGGAAGAAAGATTAGCTAAGTTAGAAAATACGTTGCTAAAAAATGATTCTAATAAGGTAAGACAACTAGAAGAAAAAGTTGCTACCTTAGAACTTGAAAAGAGAAAAAGTGTTGGAAAGATCATATCTCTAGAAAAAGATTTGGAAAATTTCCTTGATGGAATAAAGAATCTTGATGAATTGCTTGGTAATGGTAAATGCATTTTTGGTAAGGCCAGAATAGGATACATTGAATATAATAATATCAGGCCATATAAAAACTTCTTTATTAATTCCAGCAGTAGCTATAGCCAAGACAGCAGGAATCTGCTAAGTGGAAAAAATCATGACAACTATCATTCACCTATTTTGTGTGATTATTGTGGTAAACATGGTCAGATTAGTCATTCTTGTAAATTTCGTAAAAAGAAATTATCTCAGATGTATGTTTGGATACCAAAAGGTCAAATTACTAACTCGAAAGGACCTAGAAAAATTTGGGTACCTAAAATGAGATAATGTTTTTGTAGATATGTTTCAAAATAGAGACAAGGGAGAATCAATGGATAGTTGATAGTGGTTATTCTAGACACATGACAGGTGAAATATCACACTTTAATTACATTGAAAGAAAAGATGGAGGCAATGTCGTCTTTACAGACAAAAGTAAAACAAAGGTCACTGGAATTGGTAAAATTGAATATATATTGTGCTCAACTGGAAGACATGTCCTTACAAAGTGTTAAGTGTTTTGTCTCTCTAAAAAAGAATTCATTTATTTGGCACAGAAGATTTAGACATGCTAGTATGAGCATTCTATCAAAATTGTCCAAAAAGAGTTAGTAAGAGGACTACCAACCTTAAAGTTCAAAAGCAATCAAGTTTGTGAGGCTTGTTTAAAAGGTAAACAAGTCAAAAGCAACTTTCCTCCTAAAAATATTATATCTACTAACTAACCACTTGAACTTGTGCACATGGATTTATTCTATCCCACTAAGGCTCAGAGTTTTGGTGGTTAACATTATGGTTTTGTTCTATTAGATGATTACTTCAGATTTATATGGGTTTATTTCTTATCAAATAAGGATGATGCTTTTGAAGTAGTTAAGAAGTTCCATGGAAAAATTCAAATACAAAAAGGGTATTGCATCATTTTAATTTGGAGAGATCATGGAGGAGAATTTGATAACATAAAGTTTGAATAATTTTATGACAACAATGGTATAACTCACAACTTCTCTTATCTAAGAATGCCTAAGTAAAACGAAGTTGTAGAGAGAAATAACAAAACTTTGGTTGATATGGCCAGGACCATGCTGTGTGAAAGTGGACTACCTCATGGATGCTGGACAGAAGTAGTATCCACGACATGTTATGTACTTAACAAATGTCTTATAAGACCTATCCTAAAAAAGACCCGTTATGAGCTGTGGAAAGGAAGAAAACCAAATGTTGCTTACTTTCGAGTATTTGGGTGCAATTGTTTTATGCTAAACAATGGAAAAGACAACCTTGGAAAGTTTGATGCGAGATCAAACAAAGCTATTTTATTAAGCTACGTTATTGCTAATAAATGATTCAAAGTATATAATGAAAGAACAAAGAAGATAGAAGAATCGATATATGTGGTATTTGATGAAGCACTACCTTCGCCGTAGCAACTGACTCAGATGATGAAGAGCATCCATTGATACCTAAAAATACATCAGAGATTCAAACTACGTCTATAATACCTTCAGAATCATAAAATCAAGAAGGCCCCTCTAAAGCTAGAACATAGCAGGCTCCTTCATCTCATTAGGAGCCTATGCAATGAAAAATAACATAAAAATGGAGAGGTCTTGATACACATCAATATATTCTTGGAGACCCCTTTGGCAGTTTAAGAACAAGATCATCATTCAAAAACAACTTTGTGGCTCTCATCTCACAACTAGAACCAAATTCTGTTGAAGAAGCTCTTATTGATGAGAATTCGGTCTCAGCTATGAAAGATGAGCTAAGTCAGTTTGACAAGAACAAAGTATGGAATCTAATGCCTCATCCATAAAATAAGTTAGTTATTGGAAGTTGTTGGGTATTTCGAAACAAACTGGATGAAAATGGTAAAGTGATAATAAACAAAGCTAAACTTGTAGCTCAAGGTTATAATCAACAGGAAGGTAATGATTTTTATGAAACTTATGCACCTGTTGCTAGATTGGAATCAATTATAATTTTACTTGCCTTTGGATGCTATAGAAATTTCAAGTTGTTCCAAATGGATGTTAAAAGTGCATTCTTAAATGGTTATATTAACGAAGAAGTATTTGTTAAGCAACCTCTAGGTTTTAAACATGAAAACCATCCAGATTATGTGAAGAAGTTATCCAAAGCTCTATATGGTTTAACCTCGAGCATGGTATGAGAGGTTAAGTAACTTTCTGCTTGAGAATAACTTTGAAAGAGGAAAGGTCAACAAAACCTTATTTATTAAATGAAAGGAAAATGATTTACTTATAGTACAAATATACGTTGATGACATAATATTTTGTGCTATTAATTCATCCTTCTATAAAAAAATTCTCAGCATTAATACAGGGAGAGTTTTAAATGAGCATAATGGGAGAATTATCATTCTTTCTTATATTACAAATCAGACAAACAGAAAATGGAATCTTCATCAGCCAAGATAATTACACAAAGGAACTCATCAAGAAATATCATTTTAAGAATGCCAAATCGATGGTTACTCTAATTTACACTGGAACTAAACTTGATAAAGACGATGAAGGCAAAGTTACGGATGAAACAAAGTATAAAGGAATGATTGGATCACTACTATATCTTACAAGTTCAAAACTAGACATTATGCTTAATGTGTGTCTTTGTTCACGCTTTTAATCAAATCCAAAAGAAAGCCATCTTCAAGAAGTTGAAAGAATCTTTCAATATCTCCACAGAACTATGGATTTTAGACTATGGTATCCAAACACTGATTCATTTGACATAGTGGGCTATTATGATTGAGATTATGTTAGTGATAAAGTCGATCAAAAGAGAACAAGTTAATTAAAAGAGAATAAGTGGTCACTATCAATTTCTTGAAGGATGTCTAGTATCTTGGTCCTACAAGAAGCAAAATTGCACAACACTTTCGAAGACTAAAGTAAAATACATAGCAATTGCTAACTATTGTGCTCAAATCTTATGGATGAAGCATCAACTATAGGATATTTCTCTAAACTTTTCTTATATTTCTATATTATGTGATAATACGAGTGTTATAAATCTTTCGAAAAATCCTGTGCATCATTCTAAGACTAAGCGTATAGAAATCAAACATCATTTTCTTAAAGATCATGTTTTAGAAGGAACCATTGATCTTTTGCGTGTTAATACTGAGAACCAAGTAACTGACATTTTTACCAAGCCACTCTCTAAAGATAGATTTTGCATGTTAAGAAAAGAGCTTGGTATGTGCAAACTCTTTGAATATTATTTCTGCATAAATATTCTCTACTACTTATCTTGCATTTCGTTTAGCAGGATCATTCTATTTTGTTTCCTTATAAACTCTCTCTTGGTTTGATAGGCCCCTTAGAATTTAGAAGGCCCCTTCATTTTAGAAGGCTTTTCTCAGTTTAATAGAACAAGATTACGCATGTACTAAAAAGGAAATTTCCTTTGTTTTGTTATTAAAGCATTTAAAGAAAAGCGTGAAGTTCTGACAAGCGGTGGTACGAATCTATCTGAAGATACAAAAATGACCACATTTCCTGTATTAACATACGATTGTTCATCTTCACACGAGATCAACACTTAAGAAACGCCTTATATATTAGAAACATACTTCTCTCCTCTACTCACCCTCATTGTTCTTCGAAGCACCGCTCTTGACTCTTTGCATTCCAACTTTCTAGTTTCATCTCAAATCTTTTAAACCTCATCCATCTCTCTTACAATGGCATGAACTAGATTAAAAGGACAAAAGGAAAGTCCAACTTCTACTGATAGTTATGGTGAAGCTTGTGTTACTGAACCTATTTCCTCTAAGGCCTAAGTATCAGAAGTGCGTTTGGTTATAAATGTTAATGATTCAGACGAAGAACATTATCTGTTAATTAGATAACCATGAACTAGAGGAAATCTTGCAAAGCAATTCAAGAAAGTTTCTGAACAAAGAGAAAACCCTGATGCTGAAAAGAAAGAGGAAGAAGAATGTAGAAAAAGAAAAAGGGAAGAAATAAAGAAGGGAAAATCTCATATGACTGAAGAAACTATTGATAGAAATAAGTTGTTTCATGAAGAGATGATTCATAAAGAAAAAAGGGAAAAGAAGATAAAAATAGATGCACAGAAAGACAATACGATAATACCACCAAAAATATTTCAATCAACGGAAGCCAAAGTTCGCTATAAAATGCATTACAAGAAAAGAAAGGTGGCTGCTGGGTGGATCTTACCTCCCATGATGTTTGATGACATAGATATACCTATCTCTCATTATTTTGTTGCCATTGGTTGGGAAAATTTTCTGAAATTAAACGAGACAGTATGCGATGAGCTAGTTAGAATATTCTACACACACATGAAAAAGGAAGAAATTAATGGAAAACTAGCCATTGTCTCATGGGTGAAAGAATGTGAAATTTTAATTTCTAAGGAAATCTTAGGAGATATAGTAGAAGTAGCTCCTATGGGAAGAACTAATTTTCCCTATCATAAGTGACATATTGAAGATCTGAAGATAGTCGAAGTTGTCAAATCCATCTGCCTTTATACTAAAAAAACCCAAGATAGAAGACCCTAGAGCAGACAATTAGACATAATACCATGATGTCTTGCATCGCTTTCAGCTACTTCAATTTTTCCCAGGAGTAGCTTAATTGAAAGATGCAACATGCTGGACACTTATGTAGTATATAATTTGTTAAAAGGGAATATAATGAATTTTCCAACTATGATCTTTAGGTTCATAGTGGTCAAAGTTAACCATAAGAATACAACCGGTTGCCTACCTTATGGAATGTTGCTCCCCAAGATTTTCAACCATTATGGAATTCCTTTTGCAAATCTGAATTGGTATGCTTTGGCTAAGTTTCATTCCTTATCAATTTGGATACAGATTGCAAAATAATGTCAGCGTAGACAAAAGATCTGAAAAAGTAGTAGAAAACTTAGATTCTGCTCCAGACCAATAAACTCCTATTCCTCCTCAGGATGAAAATAGTGCAAATCTTCAACAACAATTGAAGGATATTCAAGCCAATCAAGAACAATTGCGAGAACAAATAGATAGTATGCAGAATCAACTTCTTGATATGCATATTTTGCTCAAAAGAATCCTTGAATCTCTTAAATAACTTTGTTGCTATGCTTTGTACTTGGCTTATTTATCTTAATGATTTTGTTTGATGCAGTATTTACTCTTTTCCTCTAATTCATTCTTTTTTATTTCACTTCCTCCTTATACTTTATTTTTTTATAATGAAAAAAAGGGAGAGTTTATGTAGATATATTTTCTTACATATTTTTGCATATATGATGATATATTTCTCAATGTATATTTCTTAATGCTGCCTTGATTATCTATGATTGATTATGCTATTAAACTTGTGAAAATCTGTGATATATAAATGATAGGTTCATTTCTTAAGAGACAGGCTCCTTCTATTTATGTCTGAACATATAAAAGTCATAGGTATCTTTTCGAAATCATCTATTATCTTTTTTAATTTTGAAAAATATATCTATTATTGCTTGTCATCATCAAAAAAGGGAGATTGTTAGCTTAAGGATTATGATTAACCATGTTGATGATAACTGTATAAAATTTAAAATTTCAAATTGGATTTATTTCTTTGTATAATTAACAGTCTTATTCTCAAAAGGAAATAAAATCATAAAAAATATGCTTTCTTTCTTGCAGGAATTTTCATTATGAACTTACCTTAGTAGAAATGGTTTATCCGAAAGAATCCTACTTACTAAGGACGTATATTAGTCTCGTGATTACTGGAAGAATTTTTGTCAAAGTTGACATCGAAATTATTCAGATTTAAATCTATCCAATTGCCTAAGGAACTGTAAACAAGAACGGAATGATTTAGAAGCTTGCAAAGCTATACTATCAAAACTCATTAAAAGCATATACATTCTTGAAAGTGATATCTTTGTAAAAAAATCTCTTGTGCATTAGAAAGTGAAATTCTATTGAGATAGATTACTGAAGCTCATATAGAGCAAACCACTTTTTTATTTGAGGGCTTGTAGAGTCTAGTGAAATACTACTAGTATGAAAGGTTGAAAAACCTTTAAAAATATTAACTTCTGAGCTTGGAGAGGCTTATCAAATTACTACTTGATTTTATAGTGTAACACTCAAGTTGAATATTTAGGGATCGAAAGTAGACTTAAGTTATAAACTGAATCAATAGAAATCGACTGCTTCCTTCTTCTCTCTCTACTTTTCTTTTATATTTTTGCATTATATTGTGTGTGTGTGTTTAGTTCAATAAAAGGCTCCTTTACTTTTATAATAGGTTCCTTCTGTTTTCGACTTGCTAACGATTTTCATTTTAATACGCTTTTTCTTTTTATTGTTTCAACATGATTCATACTTTAGCAGGCTTTCTGTCATTTAACTAACTACTGTTGTTTGACAGGTTCTTATTGTTTAATTTTTAACAGGCTCCTATCTTTATACGAATTGAAAATGACTTGCGAAAAAAAAATTTTAAGTGACACACAATTCACCCCCTCTTTCATGTGTTTTACGAATTGAAAGTGACTTGGCTTGTTATAACTATAACTACTTTCTTTAGATCAAATTCATGGTGTTGCTGGGTTTCTCTTCTTGTTGATGTAAGTAAACGTTTCCATGTAGGTTGGTTGTGAGTCCACGGTACTGACATGAATTGAACAACCTAGTAAAAGTTTAAAAACACAGCGATGAGTGTCGTTTCGTTTTGTATGATGATGAACATGTGAAGCTAAGAAAATCCAAGAGTGGATTTCATCTTCCCATATTTGAGAAACATTGAACATGGGTGTGTCTGACTTCTTGAACAATCTAGATGCAACTGAATGAACGAAGTTGGGGGTAAATTATTGTCAACCTGGAGAACCAATCACCAGTCGAAGGGAAGACCAAAGCAGTCGACACGACAGACTCCAAAGAAACACTAGTCGGCTCGTCATGAGCGGAGCACCTTCAGTTAGATTCAGAAAATTTGTAGATTTGTTATTTCTTTTTACAGATTTCGGGTAAATTATTACATCCGGATTATATCTTATTTTATATTTTTTGCTCCCATGCAAAATCATCCTTTTAAATTTAGTGTTTTAGCGTCAGTGTAAGAGGAAAAACAAAAGAGTAATCGGTTTTAGCTTATCTTTACCAAGCAAGTCTTGTTAAAGAGTTTTGGCGTAAAATCTTGCATGACTGTACAATGTAAATGACGCCCTTTCTTTTTATATTCAGTTTAAATAATCAAGACACCAAATTGTTGGCACTTTGAAAATTCTTTCCTTTTAATCTACTTAGCTACAAAATTATTTTACTCTTGAAGAACTGCGGTGCTGGGTCCACTCCAGTGAAGTCTTTCAGAAAGTGGGAAGATCTACCTATAGTTTGTTGACAAAACAAATTAAAGAATAATTAATAATAAGCTCAACAATCTGTTGTCCTTCCTTACTCCTAATGAATTAAGTATATCAGAAAACCAGACACAAATTAATATAAAGGGGATTGGCGAGGAACGAAACTGAATCCTTTCTTACAGGTAGGTTTATACATTTTGATGAAATTGTTGATAATGGATATTGTATTTAACTGTTTTGTTAGGTTGATGATTAATGAGTACTACTTGTTTGGTTGGTAGTGTTGGTTCTATGGTCGGCCATAGCCTGACTATAGTGTAACTTGTATAATATTTCTTATGATTGCTAATTGTTGCTTGCTTCTACAAGTAATTGTTTTCAATAAAACAAAGTTTTTTTCCCACGGTCTACTCGTGCATAAACTTGCAATATGATTTTGTATGTTTGTACATTTTTGTTTGAAAAGACATTTAGTTATTGAGCTTTCTATATTATGTGGATATGATACGCAACGAAGTTTACGCAATTTTGTACAGACAAGAAGTGACAATTTCATGAGAAGAAATATGCAGCTTGAAAATTAATTTTTGTACCATATCTCGGAACACTAATTACACCACCATAGCTGTGCAAGGAATTGCTCAAATAGAAAGTTATTTAATGTGAATCATTTGCTGTGGTCATTAGTTATTCAAATGAAATTTCTTCATTCTAGGTCAAGCCAAAGTATGAAGTGGGGCCATATATGAAGGCAAAATTCATGGAAATACTTAACTAATTTACTAGGTTTGGTTTCTCTATTTATCTACAAATAAAATAATCAAATTGATATGATAAGCTTAGGACAAATCTTCTCTTTGTGAAAACGCTCTAATTTGCTTATCCTCAATTTGTATTATTGAGATAATTAGACTTGTCCTAAGCATTGGATCTGCAGGTAGTTGAACTAGGGTTATAAGAGTTCATGGGGTTGGTGGGTTGCATTCAGGGCTGGTGGAGTTTTAGTTTTTCCATTCATATTGAACATTCTGACTGTGAAACATCACCTGTTGTAATGATGACCAATCCGTCACACTTAGAAATAGCTGAACCATACTCTTGAATGTTATTCCAAGAAGATTGAAGCCACCCATCATCAACTCTGAATAGCCTTCATGTCCATCTCCCAGGAGTCAATTCTGCATCTATTACTTCTTTTGGATTTGAAAGATATGTTAATTGATAGTTACATTACAGGCAACGTGTATTTTATTCAGGGATTGTTAGGTTCCTTGAAAGTGTCCAAACTTCCCAAAGATGTTAGCTCCTAGTCTCCTTCGGTCAGGACTTTATTTTTAAACAAATGATGCAGAATCATAAAGCATGGAGAGTATTTGTACTTCAAATCATCTTGAACAACAGACTGAGAACTACAACTGGATCCATATACGTTTAAGCAGTACATATTGTTGTATAGAGCAAACTCACCATCACCTTTATTTTCCGTACTTCTAACTCGTCTGGTGCTTTCTGAATCTTAAACTAATACCACTCGATGGACATGCTTATTTGCCACGTCCATCTCCTGAGCCAGCCCTGGAACCAGCAGAGGACCCCGCAGATGAACCGGCTTCTGACCCAGCTTCACCCGATCCAGAACTAGAAGAGGATGAAGAACTTGAGCTTGAACTAGAACTGGACCTAGACCCTGACCCTGACCCTGCTCCTGCTCCAGACCCTGATCCACTGCCACCCACTCCAAGGCCCAGACCTACACCCAATCCGACCCCTAGTCCTCCAAGATCCAAACCCAAGTCTTTCCTCTCAATACGGCTTTCACCCGCATCCAAGGTTTGAGACGATTAAAGCAAGAAATGCAAGAAACTTCAAGTTGGCCATTCTCCAAACAGAACCTACCAAAGAGTCTAATATATCAAAAGACTATAAAGTTGCTTATTTAGCAATTAGTAGCTTAGATAGAGACAGGTTTTGTTCTGTGATAGGGTCCTTAGAGAGATGGAGGTGTATTTATACTGGTAGGTTGCTTGGTTTGGTGCATGGTTGTGCAGATAAAAGTTAGACGCGTGTAGACTGTGGCGGGAAGTAGTGGAGGGACATGCATGGGTTGTGCTTTATCTTTGGGAAGTGTGATTGTGAACGTTCCATTTCCACTTTTTAAGTTTGTGGTCGATAAGGAGAAGAATTGAAAGTGAGAAGAATTTTGGAGTCTGCAACATTGGCCACGACAGAAAGATTGGAAGTGAGAATAATTTTGAAGCCTGCAACATTGGCCACGACATCATGGGGATCGATGGCTGGTTGGTGCCGACCCTATGAATTCCACTATCATCCATAGATAGTGGAGTATGAGTGGCCTATACTATTATATAGAGCCATTATAAGTTGAAGAAAATGGAACTGAAACATGTTAAATTTGCTTGTCAAGATGAGGATTATTATGATATCGAAAGGCTAATGATAGTGATCCACGCATACCATGATGATAGTGGTCCACAAATAGCAGCAGGACTTCCTAGGGTTTGCTTTCTATCTCGTTGTGCTCCTAAAAACACAAACTTAGTTGATCAAAGTGGAGTTTTGACGTACATATTTTAGCTAATTAATATAATCATTTTCTTCTCAAACTTAATAATTATTGTTGGAGCAAAAACTCTACGTGACAATATGACGTAGTAAGGAACGGCGTGGTCCTTGAGGTTAACTTCCAAATTAAGCTACACATGTGCAGATTGTAAATGGTAGGCGAGTCTTGTATGGCAAGAAATAGTAGGGATCGATATATACTGCTGTTCTTGTTTCTTCCATGCCACTCAATCAATGACTTTTCCTTTTTTAACTGCGTGCTAGTATACATGTAAAGGTTGGCAAGTGGGCAACCTCAACTCTTAGTTTTTGAGTGACCACCGCCAAAATCGAATTGGTGCCACTTAATTCACGATATCGTTACCAAGCCGATATCATGTAAAAGTAACCAGCTCATAGTTTGTTAATCAATTACCATGGCATTCGCAATTCTAACTTACAGTTGATCGCTTTTCGCATGAATAACGACATTAACAGCCTGTTTGGAACAAGGTGAATTGAATTCAATGTTGTAATTGAATTCAATTCACCTGTGTGGAACAAAAAAATC
>JANZXP010000195.1:17234221-17248715 GCA_027576715.1 Erythroxylum flavicans | reverse complement strand
AGAATTTGAAATTCTTACAATCCGATTCAGAATTTTATTTCTTCAGATGATTTGTAGCCCTATGTCTCTAGTTTACTAAAAATTAAAAATCATCCAAATTGGATAACAACATTTCAAGATATCATCAAAATACCAAAGCATGTTTTGTGCTAGAAAGTTCACCGCGTATGAAATCTTTCAAGTTGGCCGCGGCGAACTTCATCTTCATCCTTCAAGTTGGCCACGGCCAACCAAGGAAAGTTGGTCGTGACGAACTTTGACAAGAGCATATGCAGAACATGTTTCATTTTCCAAATTTTCAAACTTCCAACATTTACATCTAACTTATCTTATACTTAGATTATCTCTTCCATTTCATTCCCTCATCATCCTCTACCCAATTCAACTTAATAAATCACTCACAAACAAAGCACTTTTTTTCATCACCCATGATGCATACATAAACATTGCATAACCAAGTCATCAAATCTCAATTTACTCATCATTCTAGCATAATTTAACCACACTCATGAAATTTAAAGCATAACTTACTTGGTGTAGCTCCAAACTCTTCAAAACCTCACTCAACCCTAACTCCCAAGCATCCCACATTCTCCATGTTCTAAAGGAAGTAAAGGATGAGTTTTCTCATGGCAATGATGAAAAAGATGGCAATTATGCTAGAAGCAAATGAAAGAAAGTATAATCTTCAAAGTTGAGGTGGTGGAGACTGAAGAAAACAAAGAAAATGAAGGTGTAGAGAAGAGAGTCACGAAGAGGAAGATGAGAAGTGCCAAAAAATACAACAATTGGTCTTTTAATGAGAATCAACGATGTTAAGGGGTTTTTAAAAAAAACTTAGTAGAGCTAAGGCATTGTTTGGCAAGTGACTTATGTCACTTGCCACATGTCTAATGCTTATAAACTAAAATCCAATTTTTATTCTAATTTCCTCCCAATTTTCAATGATACTTTTCAATAAATCCCATAGTCATTTATCAAAAATTTCATTGCCATTTGACAGTAAATTCTACAACCATTTATCATTTGTTTTGCCACTTGGCATTTTTTCTAATCCAAAAATTACTCCAAATTTCCAGAAATTTTCTCAAAATTCTCCAATAATTCTAAAGCACTAAATACACTCTCCAAATCAAATTTCAACATATAAAAACCACAATTCTCAATATAATCATATTTACAAATCAATTATACCCGGAATTCGTCAATGAATACATGTACAAATATTTTCATGTGTAAAAAAAATTCAATATTCACGTGTATATGCATATCATATAATGCATGAGGACGAAATGCATTTTCTAATCTCTCAATTTTATTTCTCATTTACGGTATTCCCAACTCTAAATCTTAATATGGGAACGGGATGTTACATCGACAGTATTGCCAAGCCACTAAAAATTTATTGTCATAACTCCACAACAGTTTTCTTTTCAAAAAACGATAAGTATTGTAAAGGTGCTAAACATATGGAATTAAAATACTTGTATATTAAAGAAGAACTCTATAAACAAACAATGTCAATTCAATATATTATCACTAATTATATTATTGTCGACCCTTTGACGAAAGGATTGACACCGAAAGTCTTTAAAGAACATGTTAAAAGAATGGGTGTTATAGGATACCATTATTGAGATTTATGATGTTTGTATTTTGACACTTTGAGCTCACTTATATTTATGTTTCTGTCAATCCTATTTTATAGTATACATTTATGAATAAATTATATTGATAGGATTTGTCTTTAAATAAGACATGATTGTTGGACCATTAATGTGTTTCTTATTTATGGATCATATCGAATAAAGCGCTTATATTGTAGTACATGGAAGGAATTATGTTGTTTGTTAAAATGTGAAACCGCTACGACTCTTAATAATATCTCTGTTTGATTGTGATTTATGATGTAATCAACATTAAAGAATTTAACAGAATGTTTATTTATTATTAAACTATGATATAACGTTTTTCAATTAATGAGCCAAATGGGAGAATTTAAAATATATATAATAAGTGGCTCATTAATAATTATGGTTTTAATAATATTAAGTGATAAATTCTAATTGGTCAATATAATTAAGTAAGATAAAGTTTTTTTAAACTCACCGTTTGATGGGAACAATTAAGATATTCCTATTTCATATAAACTAATCCTCTCTCTCGCCTATATGCCTTTCTTTACGTTTTCACCATCATAAAGCAGGATTATTGAGGGAAAGAGGAGAGAAATCAAGTTTCTCTATATTCAATCACTTTGAGGGGTTTGTCTTAATTAAGAGTAAACTAATCTCATGGATTAAGGTATGTAATTCCTATTTTATATTTTAGTGAAAAACATAGGATTTTAAGATATGGGTTAAAGGATTATTGTAATTATGTCTATGAAGTAAATTATGCTTGCAACTTCTTCCTTTGTTGCTGCTGCTGCCTCCACAGGTTTAGAATCTTCTGCCATATTATCAACTAAGAATTAGAAGTTAAAAACTATAAGTGAAAATTGTTTGCTCATATTTTTTCTTCTATATATAATTGCATGATTAATATGTGTTCTGTTATAAGCTTGGCACATGGAGTCATGAGGTTGTTTTGGAGAGTTCTTATGAAGAGGGAATAGAGAAGGAAGCCATCGTGACAGCATTGAGATTTAAGAGGACTCCTCGTCAAATATGGTTTGAGAGGATTAGGTTGATAGACTAACAAATTATTAAATTGATGACACCTTCTGATAAATTTAGTAAAAAAATAAAAAATCCCAACTGAACTGTTGAATATGACGACACAATGATGCAAGATTCAGTCAAAAATCCCTCTTTAATTTAGAAGTGTTGGAGTAAGAGTTCCTACTTATGTGTTGTTGGCTTAGACAACCAATAGCTACTAACTTCTTTACCCTAATCTTTCTCTATTTAGGACCACATTATAAAATTTTCTGGCTCCAACAACTATATCTGACTATACTATTAGTGTATACAATGGAACAACTATTGTATAGTCTTTCTTAAAGTTTTATACAATGCCAACATTTGAAAAGATTCCAGATAAATTGAAACTGTTACTTCTATGTATTGGCTCTTTCTTTTGGTGTGGGGGCTTCATATTACTTTAAATGTAGGGGATTAATAATGTAAGGAATTTAATCAAATTATTTCAATCTAGCACCAAAGCAATATGGTCCAAACATTTAAGTTGTGGCATTGACAATATTGTTTTTAGTGGTCAGAGATTCATTTCTATTGAAGGAGTTAGTTCTTTTTTTTAATTTAGTAAATGACTTTAAATCGATTTATAAGTCTTAACAAATCATTTATAATATAATTAGAGATTAAATTGTTATCAATAATTTTTGATTCAATATGCTTCTTAATTGATCAATTGAATTATTCAAGGGCACATAGTTTAAAGGTTAATGATAATAACTAGGAATTTTAGTTATGAAAAGAGGTTGTAATAATAATTCTTTTCTTACTCCTACTCTAAAGTAGTTTTGGGCATAATGCAACACATGCTAAATCTCATAAATCCTACTTATGAATGAAAGGCAACACTTAAACGGATCGTCTTTTTGTCCAGATCCAGACAACCAGATGCAAGCTTATCAAAGCTGCATTTGTGAATACCATTTACTTTCTTTGGAAAGAACAAAACAACATATTATATAAGGGTGTTGGAGAAGATAAGTATCAAATGATAGATAAAATTATCAATGAGATTCGAGCTATTATCATCGCTAAGAGATTGGAGCATCACCTTATTTCTGATATCAAATATGCATGATATCTTTAATTAGTTTTGTCAACTAAAGATGTGTTCTTGTTTCTCCTTTTTGTTACCCCTTTGTTGAGTTGTTTTAATAGTTAGCTTATTGTCTAACTATCGGTTATCGTTGTAACAGTGCCATATTAATACAAATCATTCAATTTCAAAAAAATTTAGTAGCTCAGACAACACATAATTTGATCCGGGTGGATCAACAGAAGAAGAGAAGGTGAAAAGCACAAGTATCTTCATTTGCTCTCATTGGATTGGATTATTTGATTTTGTTTATGGACCAGATACCCCCACTAACGGTAGCATTTCTCGCACCCTCCATTTTCTATTGCATGCAACGGTGCCGTTTCTCAACTGTTTTTCTTTTCTTTTTTCCTTTCTTGTTAATAACTGGTAATCTGAGAAATTTGACCACATAAACAAAGTCGCATCAATACAACTCCCCAATTTCTCCTCCGGATTCCATAGCTATTAACCATGGCGGACGAGGTAATGTTTCGATTCTTTCTCTAACTAACGTCAATCCTCTTTTTGGTTTCCTAGATACCGCTAGGAACGAAATGGAAATCTGAGAGAAATTGATAGAATGGAAATCTCAATTTGCTTGTCAAATTCCTGGTTTTCTTGTTCATTTTCCATAGCTTTCTAGGTATCCAATTGGTTATACACTCATCGAAAACCTATTAGGCGCAGTTCTCTTGTTAGGATCTGTATTGAGGATTTTAGCCTGCGATCCTTTGTACCGAATACGTGGAGACGCATGCTTAGATTAAAATACATATGCACTTGATCACTCATTATCAACGAGTACTTATGTGTTTCGAGTTATTACGTAATGAAATTTTATGTGGCGATGATTGATCAGGAAAATCCATGAGCATTATTCACATGCTAGTGGATTTGTTTTCTTCCATCTGTAATTTTACAGAGGAATGTGGTTTACTGTAATTCGGCTCTTATATAGAATTTATGATTTATGAGACTTGTCTGGGCGTAGCAATTAGGCGCTTTCAACGCCAGGATAGTAAAACTTGATACTCATTTTAGTTAATTTCGCAGACTAAGTTTTAAAATGTAACCAATTTCTTATACCATCTCTTAGATTGAGCTGAAAACTGCTCCTGCTGATTTCCGATTCCCTACAACAAATCAAACTAGACACTGTTTCACTCGCTACATTGAGTTTCACAGGTACAGTTTTATGCTTTATCTAGAAATTCATAATATATATATATATATAGAGAGAGAGAGAGAGAGATAGCCAACATACTTAAGCTCACATTATTTGCAGGTGTGTGGCAGCAAAGGGTGAGGAATCTAATGATTGTGAAAGATTTGCTAAGTATTACCGAGCCCTATGCCCGGGTGAATGGGTGAGTGCATTTACTTTTATCTGTGGTTCTTTCTGCTGAAATTTATGTACTTAACCGTATGCCTGAGATTCAGTAGCTGATAATCTATGCAATTCACTTTGAAAATCATGTCATTTCCTATCTAAATTACTTTGGTTGATATTAATTCTCTTAAAATGTTGGGAAAGAAAGATGAAAGAGAAACAAGTCCTAAAGTTTTCGATTCAAGAAGTAGGACAAAAACGAACAAAGAAGAATAAATTAAATAATGTGCAGACACTCCTTGATTTAGATAAATAAGAGTAAGTTTAAAAATTTTGTAATGAATATATGTTTAGTGCTTTATTTCTGTTTATTTATACTACTTTAGGGATGTCTCCACTTCTTTTTAAGCCTAGAAAGTCATTCTTTACTATATTCTTAAAGCGTGAAAACTTATCCTTTTGAACAGACAGTTTTCTCTGTTACTGTCATGCTCTTGCGGAACTGAAGCTGTGTACTGCTTCATAATGCCCTTACCGAGTGAACATGACTTTGGAGATCAGCAAAATAGAGCTTAGCCTCAGTAATGAAATTTTAACCTTCATTGATCAGGCGCTTAATCTCGAATTCTTTAGTAGCTGTTGTAAATGTGTCCCTGATTTTAACCATGGTTTCTTTTTATCAACTTATTTAGTACTTCATTATGTTTTTCAATCTCGTGGTTGTTTGCCTTTGCATCCAACCGGATGATGTTAGGTGGTACTTGATTTTAGGGGCAAGTGTTCTTGAAGAGCTTTGGGAATATGTTGGTCAATTTTCTTGAAAGTAGCTTATAGATGGAGTAGGATTTGATGATTCATGAATTATGATAACCTTGTGATAACTTTTTTATATCACCTTTCCAGTGCTTCTTTTCTGCCTGATGGAGTCACTATTGTCCTTCCAAAGTTTCTCTCTTTTAAACTATAATGTTGATAGAAGAATGTATTTTGAGGAATGATGTTCTGATTGCATACTTTTTGGGTTTTGATGTTGGGTTGGGTGTCAAAAGGAACGTTGCCTGATTTCTTGTCATTATTTGATTACCACTGCACTATTGTACATCCCGTAGTACATCTGGGTTGGTACTTCGGTTGTAAGCTTATTGGATGGTAAAATCTAATGTTTTTTTCATCCATTTTTGTAGTTAAACAATCTCTGTTCTTAGAGTTACAGTTTGCCTCCTTTCTATGCGCTTAATTTCTGCAGGTTGATAGATGGAATGAGCAGAGGGACAATGGAACATTTCCAGGCCCTCTTTGATCTTTTTCCAGCGCTTAAATGAATTTTCCTTGGTGACATTGCTTCAGTGTACTTTTGGTTCTTCTTGGATGTCCATGGATAACAAATTAATAAGGCACTTGAGGTTTTCCTTTGAGTTAATGGTGCGAAGGAAATGATTGTTGAAGGATTTATTATGTTGTACTTATTCCATAATGACGCTCCTTTTTGGTTAGTTATTTGTATTTCTTTCCTGCATACATGTTTTACATTTTGAAAACTGAGCATGCAAAGATTAAGTGGATCGACCAAAGGCTGTTTAACATTCCCAGATGCATTAAACCATAAAATTTATTTTGAGGTCAGTCATAATAATCCTGAGAACTAGTGATGGATCTCACTGAATTCAGTTCCGACCGAAATTCCTAAGAAGGCGTTTGAGGTACGTGCTAAATGCTTTGCGACGGATTCTGACGTTTGGGTTCCAGGTATTATAGTTACTCCTGAAGTAGAGGACCGGATTTTACTATATCTTCATATATTATATAGTTGACCTTTTGTTTTTACTATATAGGGATTTTACTATCTGCCAACATTTCTGTTAACTGTTTGTGTTCAGCATTACTCGACGCAGTCTCATGAGTTTTGTCATTGTACTAAATTAAAGAAATTCTTCGTCGAGCACGTTCCTTGTTGGATAAATGGAACATGCGAATTCTCATCAAATAGTTAACAACGCCATGCCAAAGGATTTTCCGACTTACTAATGCAAATGTCAAAAGGTGGTGTAGTATTATAATTAAGTGGTGTGATTGAGCCGTTTGACGACGCGCCTAGTCGGTTTTAAAACATTATTTTGTGACATGAATAAAGCTTTTTAATGACTTATTTATTCAGTTTAAGTACTTCTTTATTCAATTCAATTTTAACAAAAAAAGACTAAATTATAACAAAAAAGTATTAAACTTATCTCAATCTTAAAATAATAATTTAAAATTTAAAAAGTGACTTTAAAAAAACAATTTGATGTTAAGTTTTTTATTAATGTTGTTAATATGATTTCTTACGTTAGAGTTTGTATTTGTTACGTAGTTGTTACATGTTTATTATTTTTTTCAATTAACTATTAATTAATAATTAGTTTATTAAAATTTAAAATATAAAACCTAGTTTTCTGTAACCAATTTGTTACTGAACACATCCATAATTAAGCTACAAGAACAACTCCGGTTCTGTACTAAGCAATGTGTTGGAACAAAAGTTATGAAAGGTCAAAATGGTGCAGAAGAGGGTTGCACCAACCTCCTACATCGTTGGAGAGTGCTTTGTTTGGTGGGCGAAAAGTTGGTGGTTGTGAACGTAATGTAACCGGGAAGACACTATTGATGATCGTTCACACACATGATCTTGAAGCAAGCTTCGCAACTGAGCCTATTGTTGAAGAGAGCAATACTCAACGCGGCAGTATTTGTTCCATAACCTTGGCTGTGTTGGATTTTTTGAACATAATCGATAGAACGAAGAGTGAGCAGAAATGACGAGAACAATGAGATAAAAGGAAACGACGTTAACTCACACACCCATTAAATTATCAGAACAAGGCCTTATATAAGGCTTTACGCATAGTGGCCAACATGGGTCACAAAAGCATTAATAAAAACTATCCACTACTACTATCGTGACACAACAACTTAGCAACAATTTACTGACTTCCTAAAGACTCGGACAACATGTGATATAAATCAAACTAATTCTTAACAAGCTGTAGAGGTTTATATAACCTTGCTAAACATGTGAATTTTGACAAATGCAGGGACTAAATTGCAAAAACAATTAACAAACCCCTTCCCCCGGCAGTGGCATGCATCTCGCTCTTGCTCTCATCTTTTCTCTCCCTCTCACTCACAACCAATCTACTTCTTGCTTATCGCTCTCACTCACGCCACTGACCTTCGGCCACCACCGTGATACCACCAGCCCTCTCCATTGCACCTCCCCACTCAAGCTTGTAGTTTGCCTCTCCAATCTCCACCTGAGCCTTCTCCCTCTGCATGTTGTTCTCTGCCTCTTCATCCTCTCCACCGACTGCTCAATTGCTCTCCTTGCTCTCCTCCACCAGTCCACGGTCCACTATCATCACTACCGACCTAAAAGCGAAACTAAATTGAAATTGTGATTTCTTGGGGTGTGTTTTCAATTGTTTTTTTTTGCTACTGAATTGCATTTGTTAATGGTTGAAATTGAATTGTGAATTGCATTTGTGAATGGTTCGAATTGAATTGTGAACGGTTGCGTTCAATGTGTTAAATTGTCACAGGTTGTGAATAGTTGGAATTGAATTGTGAACAGATAGAATTGTTGGAGTTGTGAGATTTGAGAAATTTGAGTTTGAATTTTAAAAGTTAGAAATATTTGATGATGGTTAAACCCACCTGCAATGTAAGTAATTTCTTAATCTAATAAAATGAAATGTAAAATTTTTCTTCATATGATGATGTTAATCAATTAATGTAATGAAAGTCTGAAACTAGTAAAGAATAACCAAACATATTTAACCAATTAGTCCATCTTATATAATTTAGTAACTCAAATAATATATGGTTGTAAATGTGTCCTCCTTTTAATCCATTAGCTAGATAGTATTAAAATATGTGTAGGAAAAAGTTTTTAAACATATATGAAACTAACAAATACTCATTATCAAAACATTTCCTAATAAAAATTGCTTCTATTTGAGATGTCAATGGGTCGGGCTGGGCCAAATCATGGTAGGCCATGGCCCGACTTGTGGCCTGGCAAGCTGAGATGGGTTGGCCTGTGGCCTGGCCTGACCACAGGCTAACTGGTCCGTGGCCCGACCTATGACCTGACAGGCCACGGGTGAGCCGATATTTTTAAGAGAAATTTCTAAAACGACGTCGTTGCCAGGCCACGGGCCAAGGTCGAGTAGGCCACAGGCCAGGCACTTCCAAAATGCCATCATTTTGTCACTGTGGCCTGCTCGACCTTAGCCTATGGCCCGACCAGACCGACCACCTCAATCCATGGCCTACCCGAAGCCCGATCGACCCGGGCCGGGCCCTTTTTGACATCTCTAACTTATATTTTTTGTTTAATAATTTATTTATATTTTGTGTTTGTGTATGCAAAGTAGTTTGATGACAACTTATCTTAAGTTATAAAACGACAATAATGATATTGTTAAAAGTCTTCATATGATAGCTCATTTATATATTTATGTATAGAAGTTGATTACTTAATTTTCTCTAGATTACTTCATTTACTCAATATTAAAAATTTTACAACTTACATATCTTAAGTTATAAAATGACAATGATGATATTGCTAAAAGTTTACATATGATAGCTCATGCACATATTTATGTATAAATGTTGATTTCTCAATTTACTTAATATTAAAAAAATTATATCTTAAGTTATAAAATAACAATGAAGATATTGTTAAATTATTCATATGATAGCTCATTTAAATATTTATGTATAGAAGTCAATTTCTAATTAAGTATTTATCCTTTTTTAAACTTTTGCTTATAATTTTACATGATAGTAATTTTTTATCTTTATCTCTTTAACCTCTTTTATTTATTTGTTAGGTTTAATTACTTATGTTACTTTTAGTTATTCGCATTAAAGTAGATATTGTTTTAACTTTTAGTTATTCACATTAAAGTAGAAATTGTTTTAACTCTCACTTTTAATATTAATAATGTTACAATGCTACTTATATAAATAATATAAAATATTTAAAAACTAAGATATAAGAAAATTTTTGTTTCTCTTTATATGGTACTTTAAAAGTTTTGTATAGCCAACGTTTTCATGTTTTGATGGTCAATATGTTGAATACTTGAAATGTTGGTTTTTAACTTCTTGGTGAATTGTGTTAGATGAAATTGAATTATGTATGATACAATCATACAAAATGAGTTATATTATATAAGATAGACATGTGTATTGTGTAATGAAATTATGTGTTCTTTATTTTGATATATATCTTCATTTATTTTTACAGATAAACAGAAGGAAGTTCAAGCACTCCTGATCGAACTGTTTCAGAAAGATACAATGATCTAGCTTGGGCTAATGCTCTATGGGTCCTCAGTATGAAAAACCATACTATTATGTTTGTTTTGTAACAAGCATTTGAAAGGTGGAAGAATCACTCGATTAAAGAAGCATTTAGATAGGGTTAAAGGAGATGTGGAACCCTATAAAAAATAAGTCATGATCTAAAGTGGCAAATGAAAACTTTACTTGAAGAATATCAACAAAAGAAAGGTAGAAGGGAGAGATTGAATTATAAAATTAGTAGTGGAAGTTCGTTTGCTAGTTTTCATAATGATAGTAGAAATGTTGAAGGTGGTAGTGGTAGTGGTAGTGGTAATAGTAGTGGTAGTGTTCCTTCTAGCAAGAAGTGAATGACACATCTAGACCTGATGTTAGGAAAAGAAGAAGGTAGATGATGAATTGTTTTACACCACGAATAACTCCTAGAGCCTAACCTTCAATTTGAAGTGTCATGTAAT
Organism: Erythroxylum flavicans; assembly: GCA_027576715.1. Lineage (NCBI taxonomy): Eukaryota > Viridiplantae > Streptophyta > Magnoliopsida > Malpighiales > Erythroxylaceae > Erythroxylum > Erythroxylum flavicans. Next base: position 17,237,804 of record JANZXP010000195.1, on the reverse strand, counting down.
CAAGAGATACAACTCACAATGTAGATAAGGCAATGACTAAATGGTGGTATGATACAGGTGCATCATTCAATAATTCCCAATCTTACTATTATCAACCTATAGTGAATGCTATAGCCACTTATATTCTGGAATACAAAGCTCCTTCTATTGATGACTATAAAGGTAAACTTTTGAGTTGCTTAGTTTCTTGAAATTAAAAGTTATTTGGAAGAAAGAAGAATGAATTGAGCTACTTATGGGTGTTCAATCATGTGTGATAGTTGGACAAATAGGAGACATAAACCTATTATTAATTTTCTGGTTTATTCTACAAAGGGCTCAATTTTTTTGAAGTCTATTGATGCATCTAGCCTTATTAGGAATAATGATATTTTATTTGAGATATTCAATGAAGTTATGAATGAAGTAGGGCCAGAAAATATTGTTCAGTTCATTACTAACAATGATTTGCTTATAAAGCAAAGGAAAGAAGGTTACAAAATAAGTATTATTCTTTTTTTTAGACTCCTTGTGATGCATATTGCATTGACTTAATGTTGAAAATTACAAGGGATGCTAGGTATTTTCCTATTATTGATGAGAATGAGCAAAAAACCAAAAAGGTGACCAAGTTCATCTATAATCGTGCATGAGTGTTGAATTTAATGAGAAAGGATTTTACTAATGATAGGAATTTGTGTCGTCCTGATGTGACAAGATTTGCAAAGAAATTCTTATCACATCAGTGTTTTGTTATGATTGAGAAAGAGTTGAAATAGATGTTTACAAATGATAAGTGAGTTGCATCTCAGTATACTAGGTCTAATGTTGGATTAAAGGTTTCAAGAATTATACTTGAAGATACTGAATTTTGGTTGTAATTCTAATTTGTTATCTAAGTTTGTAAGCCTTTGGTGATGGTGCTTCGTTTGGCTAATAATGATGAAAAGGTAATAAGGGTTATTTTTCTGATATCATGGAGAGGGCGAAGGAACCAATTAAGGTCAATCTGAAAAAATAGGCCTTCTTTGTACATACCTAATCTTGCAATCATCAATGATAGATGAGAAAGGCAACTTTATTCTTAGTTGTCTACAGATGGGGAGTTTTTTAATCCTAATGTTTATTTCAAACTAAGCTTTACAAAGAAAACCGAAGCTAATAGGAGAATGCTATTAACTATTACAATAGTTATTGCCCATGAGATAATGTAAGATCTCCTTAGCTCACAAATGGAGCTTTATAAGCAGTCTTTTAGGGACTTTAGAATGCCAATTGCTATTCGATAAAAAGTAAAACTTTCTATAGATATTAGCTTTTTCCCTTTTCTTGTTGAAAATTAATTATCACTTTATTTTGTTTATAATGCTACTTTTGTGTGTTACGACTTTCAGTTTCTTAGTGGGAACAATTCAGAATTGGTGTTCTAGAATTACAAAGATTTACAATTTGAATTTTAAGTCAATTTATGAGAGCAACAAATTGTGAAAGGAATTGAAGCATATTTGAATTCATCCATTTCTAGAAAAGGAATAGATTGGGGCATAAGAGATTGAATGACTTAGTCTTCATTCATTACAATTTAAAGCCTCGGGAAAGGTATGTTATTATCATTATTAATTTAGATATAATTTCTTATAATTTTTAATAATTAAATTGTATTGTTTACTAGGACTCTTAATAGAACAAGTAGTTTAATAGACCCAATTTGCATTGATAATATCGATCTTTTGGCTGATTGGGTTTTTGAGGAATCGAGTTTGGTAGATGTGAGTGACTTGGAAGATGGTCTTGGATAAGAAAGCATTGAAAGATCATTTACTGCATTGAATTTGAATCATAATGATGTTGAACCTCCTCTCAATGATAAGGATTTTTACCAAATAATAATTAGGGTCAGTGTAGTTTATAGTGGGTATCCCCTCATAGATGATTAAATGAAGTTCTAGGTTTTTATTTCTTCTCTTCTTTTAATTTTACTTATATTTGATGTATATGTTAAATTATATATATGCAATGTAATTGTAAATATTTTTCTTTCAAGTTTCACTTATACTTAGTTGTTTCCTCGTTATGAACTCATGTTGTAAATTGTAATAATTATAGAGTTAAGATTATTTATTGTTCTTTTTATTTGATATTTTGATGTAATTATTATTTATTATATAATGAAATTGTAATATTTTAAATACTTTGTATTGTTCTTAATTTTATATTTGTATGATGTTTATCTTTTTTATATTAATTATGGTTATTATTTATATATGAAATATTTGAAAATTATTGTTAAGAAAAATAAATAAATTGTTGCTATTTTAAATGTTTATTATTATGATTTTTGGAGACAAGGTTGATGTAAAATTATAAAGTATACAGTACAATATACTAATAGACTATGTTGAAGCTATTCATAAATTGAAAAAATTGCTCAAAATGGTACCCGATATTAGTCGGTACCAATATAATACTGTACCATAACCCAATCCGATACCAGGGCCAATACGATATTTATAACATTTCTATGTACATTAAGAAAAGTATAGTATTCATAACATTGCTACATACCTTAAGAAAAGTTTAATGTATTTGTTCCCTTTGCTCTCTAAATTCTTCTTCTTCTTCTAAATCCTCTCCCTTTCCTTGCGTCTATCCAGAAATTCACAACAGTTGCTATCAAAGCTTATGATCCTCGGGCACGACACCATGCTCGACATCACGAAAGGAGCAGAAGTTCGACATCTAGAGGAAGGAATGAAAAACTTTTGGAGGCTCAAATGCGCAACGAAAAAGAAATTAATGACCTGAAAACCATGTTTCAGCAACTGATGCAAAAATTGACATCACGAAGCTTCTGAGACACAAGAAATTACAACCTACCAACCATATTTAGTAAGTTGGACTTTCCTAGATTGACAAAATGCAAATGCAAAGCTGGATTTATAGGTATGAACAATTTATTGCTATTGACCATACACTAACAGAACTAAAGGTCCAAGTAGCAACCCTTCATATGAAAGGGATTGCACAGGAACGGTTCCATTTATTAAGCCGAAGAAAAATCAGGAAAGAGACGATTACCTAAGAAGAGTTCGTAATTGTAATAAGACAAAGGTTTGATGAAGAGATATTTAAGGACCCTATAGGTGACTTGAAAATCCTTAAGCAAGAAGGATCAATGATGGATTATTGCTGCCAGTTCGAAAAACCTTCAAACAAGCTATCACTTCTAGAGACGTATTTGATAGGATTTTTTTTAAGGTTTAAAACCTAAGTTGGAGCTAATAGTGAAGATGATGAACCCAAAATCCCTATAGCAAGTGTGTGCACGTGCGAGGAAACAGGATACTATAGTGGCTATGATGTTGCGTTTGGTTACTGTCTCCAATATACAGAGACAGAACGAGACAAAAATTTGGAGATAGAACAGAACAAAAATTGGAAACAGTGAGGTGTTTAGTTATAATGGACAAAACAGATAAAACTGTCTCCGTCTCGAGGACAGAAATGTGTTTGGTTGCAGTTGACAAAACATAAAAACATTATCAATGACTAAAATACCCCTGCAGTATAATATGATTGGAAATATATAATTCATTGATTATTT
>JANZXP010000195.1:17220461-17234121 GCA_027576715.1 Erythroxylum flavicans | reverse complement strand
AATGAAAATATTGAAATATTATTTAAATTACAAAATAAAGAATGAAAAAATTAAAAAAGATTGAATTAATGAAAAAACAAAGGAAAAAGAAAGACAAAAAAAATGAACAGTAATGGAGACTGCTACAGTGCCCCTCTAAATTTGAAGGAACACTGTAGCATTCCTCTAAAATGGAGGAGAAAATGGAGTTAGATTGGAGTGATTTTTTCCTCCAAAATGGTGTTTCTCCTCCATTTTGGAGGTGGGTTGGAGATGCCTTTAGCCAAGAACTTCGAGTGAAGTGGTTTCTTTAGTGGTTGTAATGTGGCCAGTGGATGTTTGTTAATAGTAGTTTAGTATTGATGCTAAGTTTTGTTCTTATCCTTGTACAGAGGATTGTCTATAGTATTTCAGCTTTGGTAATATAAATTCCATTTCAAATTTCAAAAAAAAAGAAAATGAGGGAAATGATGTGCCATATGGGTATCGATATGTTACTATCCAATGGCGGGCTGTTTGAGGATTACAGTCCCGCATTGCTTCCAATTCTAATCTAAACAGTGTTTCTTCAGCATAAAATGCATATGGTGGACATTTAACATCTACCTCAACGACCTAAAACCATGAAATGTTCTAATTAAAGGACCATGAACTAGCAGTAACTAAGACATCTTCACAAAGGAAACCAGCAGCATCTTTCATGTAGACATGCAACTATCACGCACAAGTAAAAAACTTGTTGCAACAACATCCACAGATTTTTATTACTATTTCGTGCATACCTTCATGGTGAATTAAATAGGCCTATCCAACTTGATAACAATAATAAATAGGCTACTAAGAGCAAAAATTTAGAACTGATTGAGACTTGAGACTCCCGTATCCTTTTTTTTCCTCTAAAAAAAGAACTTTGATTTCCTTAAACAACTCTGACAAGGCTTTGTAAGGGATACAAAAGTATAACAAATAAGTAAAACAAGAATAAGTTCATCAACAAAATCACATTAATAATTAACAGACTGGACGTTTTACACCTATTTTCTTCAGGAAAATAAAATGAACTTGTCCCAAAAAAGATTTAATTGTCAAGCTAGGAAAAGTAAGGACAGGAAACCAGAGATTTTATTAAAATCACCTGATTAAAAGTTTCACCTGGCTTGCAATCAACAGCCATGTCCATACGAGCAACAAAAAAGTGCTGATGGATTGGCACATGTAGACCTGGAGCAATAGTAGTTCCATACTTACGAGTCTCTGCAGGTCGCAAGGATCCGAAGCTCAGGATACCTGTAAGTTTAACTTCAGCTTCAATTTTCTCGTTCTGTAATAACAGAGCCCACTTAGATACCTGAAAAGGCTGTAATTAAAACCTAATCTTTAACTAAGTTATAATAGATATTTTCTAAAGGCCGAAAAGAGGAAGTTGAACTTAGCGGGCGGTTGGTTCGTATAGGAGAATGGTAATAGGAATTTAAATGAATATAGTGAAGAATATGAATGAATATTATCATTATAATTACGATAGTTGGTTCAGAGGACGGAATACTTACTATTACTATTAATAGTGGTTAGATTGTAAAAAATATTGAGAAATAAAAATTTATTACATTTTAATTAATTATATTTTAATTACAATATTTTAATTAATGAATGAATTATATTTTAATTAATTATAGTGTAATTAATTATATTATAATTAATTACATTATAATTAATTATCTTTTAATTAATTATATTTTAATTAATTAATTGTATTTAATTAATTAGTGTTAAAAATATATTTTTTAAAAATCCACTACTAAAAAATGAGTTTCATTTCTCTACTATACGGAGGGTATGGAAGATTCCCTAAAAATGAGATATCAAACTATTACTTCTATAATAATCAATAAATAACCATTCACTTTTCATTCTTTACCCATTAACCCTTTCCTAAAAGCTCCCTTAAAAATTTAGAAATCCTCAGCTTGCCTGATAAAAATGCCAGAAGAATCCATACTCATAATTGGCCACTGTGCACATAAAAGAGACAGAGAGCTGTCTAGACTTCTTACTTCTGCCAAACCTGTTCTCCAGTCTTGATGCTTCCAAGGATGCTATGATCCTCCTCGCGTAAACAGACACAATTTTCAATTGTTTCAATACCTCCAGTGAAGTCAGTGAAGTGGGCATCAAAATATGTGACATAGCCTAAATAGTCACATCCCTGTATTTGTAATTCTCGTTATCAGACAACAGAAAATGATGAAACTAATTATGAGGGAAAAGGAGCCAAAAAAAAGAGTACAAAATACATGCAGTCCGAGTTTTTAGTCTGCGTACCTTTTTAAGGGAGTGTGCCTTTTTACTAAGCCATCATCTTGTTGGACAGTAAAATACAGAAAAGGCAAAAGAAACAGAAGTATAGAGGCTAAACGTACTGCTTTTATTACGAGGTAAAATCCTCTCTTCTGAAACATGAAATATGCCTATATAAATATAAGCTTTACAAGACCAATTTTTGATAAACTAAAATACTACTATTTAACTTAAACAACGACTCTAACTAATAACTCTAACTAGGACTCTAACAATCATAATTCAAGTTTATTATCTAACACCCGCTCTTAAACTTGTAATTCAACCTTGAATAACTCCAAGAATATCTCTTAATCTGTAGAAATCTTCACATTTTAAAGCTTTGGTAAACATATTGGCAACTTGATCTTTAGATATCACATGTTTCAATTGAATCTTTTTGCTCCCAATGCATTCTCTTATAATGGTACTTGGTGTCTATATGTTTACTTCTATCATGAAAAACTGGATTCTTTCCCAAAGCAATAGTAGATTTATTATCAACAAAAATATCCGTAGCTCCATCTTGTTCAAATTTCAGTTCTTTCAATAACTTTCTCAACCAAATAGTATGACAAACATAAGAAGCAGCTTCAACATACTCAGCTTCACAAGTTGAAAGAGTAACAATCGGTTGTTTCTTAGAACTATAAGCAAACACGGTACTTCCCATAAAGAAAACAAATCCACTTGTACTTTTTCGATCATTAACGTCTCCTCCCTAATCATTGTCACTAAATGCAGAGAATCTGAAATTATTTACAGCAGTATAAAATAAGCCACACTCTAGTGTTCCTTTAACATATCAAAGAATTCTCTTTGCTGCTTTCATGTGTGTCAAAGTTGGAGCTTCCATGTAATGACTAATGGCACCAACTCCATACAAGATATCTGCTCTTGTACAAGTTAAAAATTGCAATCTTCCAACCAGTCTTCTAAATAAAGTTGGGTTTACCTTTTTTACATTATCAAACTTAGAAACCTTGATCCCACATTCCATTGGTGTAGAAACTGAATTGATTATATCCATTTTGAACTACTTTAAAATCGCTTCAGCATAAGTTTTTTTTGAGAGAAAAATCCCATCTTCACTTTGCTTCACTTCAATTCCAAGATAATAAGTCATAAGCCCCAAATCAGTCATCTAAAATTTTTCAGTCATTTTCTTTTTAAATTCTTCAAACATTGTAGGATTACTACCTGTAAAGATCAAGTCATCAACATATAAACAAACATACATAGTTTCTCCATTCTTGTTCTCCTGGACATATAAGGCATGCTCATACGGATATTTTGAGAAACCATCATTCTGAAAATAATCATCAATATAGGTATACCAAGCCTTTGGAGCTTGTTTAAGACCATATAATGCTTTATTCAACTTCAACACCTTGTCTTCTTGTCCTTCAACGATGTAACCCAATGGTTGTTCCACATAAACCTCTTCCTCTAAAGTTCCATTTAAGAAGGTTGATTTTACATCCATTTGATAAATCTTCCATCTCTGTTGAGTTGCCAATAAAATAATTAGTTGAACAGTCTCAAAGCGAGCCCCTGGAGCAAAGACTTCATTGTAATAAATTCCAGCTTTTTGAGTGAATCTTTTTCCAACAAGTCAAGCTTTGTACTTCTCTACTTCTCCTTTTGAATTTTTCTTCACTTTATAAATCCATTTTACTGCTACAAGTTGCTTCCCTTTTGGAAGATCTATCAATCGCCAAGTATCATTCTTTTTTATTGCTTTCATCTCTTCATCCATAGCAAATCTCCATCTTCCGTCTTTGAGAGGTTCTTCAAAGGTCATTGGTTCTGTATCTGCTAACGAACAAAATAGAGTAGAATCATTGATTTCTTTTGTTACTTTATATATTTCTTCTAAACTCCACATATGATGTGGCCTCTTGGAGGAGCTTTATGAAGACATAATTGTTTGAGTTATTTGAACTTCACATGGAGGAGTTTGTGAATCATTTGATTCTGGGACTTATCTGCATTAAAAAATTTATTAAACAAAGGAAGAAATTCATAATTTTCATCTTGTTGTACATTCCACTCTTATAAGCCTTCTTCATCAAACTCAACATCTCTACTAATGATTGTTTTTCCATTATGAAGATCGTAAAATTTATACCCTTTTGAATTTTTAGCGTAGTCAACAAATACAAACTTCTGATTCTTATCATCTGACCTGCTTCTTATTTCATCAGGAACGTGCACATAGCCAATGCTTCCAAATACTCTTAAGTGTGAAATACGTGGCCTCCTTCCACTCCAAGCTTTTTGTGGAGTCATTTTCATTAGACTCTTTGTGGGTCTATGATTATTCAAATACACCGTACATGCTACTGCTTCAGCCCAAACTCCTTTGGCATCCTCTTACTTTTTAGCATACTACGAGCCATGTTAAGAATAGTTCTATTTTTACACTCCTCAACTCCATTTTACTGAGGTGATCTAGGAACTGTCAAAGAATGTTGAACACCAAGATACTCACAGAATTGATTAAATTTATTCGATGTGAATTCACCTCCTCGATTAGTCCGAATTGGTTTAATTAGATAACCACTTTCATTCTCAACTTGAGCTTTAAATTTCTTAAACACTTCAAATGCTTCAGATTTTTCCTTCAAAAAATAAACCCAAGTCTTGCGAGTATAATCATCAATAAACAATAAAAAGTACCTGTTCTTTCCATATAAATTTGGTGTGATAAGACCATATATATCAGCGTACACCAATTCAAGTGGTTGTGTAGCTCAAGATAGAGACTCCTTTGGAAAGCTCCTCCTAGAATGCTTACCATACATACAACCTCCACAAATTTGATCAGGATGACTTATAAAAGGCAAACCATGTACCATCCTTCTCTTACACAATAGCTCCAATCCACCAAAATTCAAGTGGCCCAGCCGTAACTATGACAAATTATTCGTAGTAGCTTTTTAAAATATGGGACTATCTTTATTGATCTTCAATATGAAGATCTTGTTCTTCGACATTGGCACTTTTGCAATAAATCTTCCTTTTCCATTTCGCATAACCAATCCATTCTTTCTCATCTTTATTTTATAGCCTTTCTCCAAAAGTTGTCCAATACTCAATATATTTGTTTTCAAAGCAGGAACATAATAAACATGAGATACAAACAGATGATCTCCATTCTTTAATTTAATCAAAATTTCTCTTTTACCTTTGATTGGAACTTTAGTTGCATCACCAAAAGAAATATTGTCTTTAACATATTCATCAAGACTACAAAATAAATCTTTATTACCAGTCATATGATTGTTGGCTCCTGAGTCGAGATACCAAGACTCCTCACTCCTTTCTTTGTTACCATTGCATGTTAATAACTAGACAGATGCTTCATCATCTTATTCTTCAACCTCAACATAATTTGAGTTTTTTTCTTCATTTGAATTCCATCTGCATTCACCTGCATAGTGACCAAATCTTTCGCAATTGTAACATTGTATATTGGATCTTTGACCACGACTTTGTTGAAATGAATCACCTCTACCACGTCTTCTTGGATATTGTTGCTGAAAATCTGACTTTTTGTTGTCATTCAAATTATTTCTGCCTCCTCTGTCTCTTCTACGATTTCCACGATTCCAGCCTCACCCACAACCTCTACCACCTCATCCTCTACTACGTTTTTGATATTGATTGTCTTCTTTTTCATTTAAATTCAACTTTGCCTGCAACACTTGGGCATCCGATTCTTCTCTTTTCTTCAATCTCTCTTCATAGGCTTGTAACGAACCTAAAAGGTGTTCTCTAGACATCGATTCCAAATCCTTTCACTCTTCAATTGCAGTCATAAAGTATTCAAAATTTGAAATTAGTGACCGAAGAATTTTTTTAATCACTCAAACGTCTTCCATCGGCTCTCCATATCTCTTTAATTGATTCACAATAGTCAAGATTCTGCCAAAATACTCTTCTATAGATTCAGAATCCTTAATCTTGAGATTTTCATAATCACATCTTAAAATCTGCAGGCTTACTTTAATTACTTTGTCTTTTCCTTTAAAACAATTCTATAAAATCTCCCACACTTCTCTTGCCGTAGTTGTAGTTTTCATCTAAGCATATATGAATAAGAGTGAACGCTTACTAATCCTTCTTTCTAGCTTTCTGTAGCGTTTCCATTTGCACTATCGTTAACGCTTCTTCACATTTCAGATTATTGTAGCCCTTTTCTACAATATCCCACACATCTTGTGATCCTAGCAATGCTTTTATTCTAATACACTAGTTGTCATAGCTCTTCTTGGTAAGTTTCGAAAATTGAAACGGTAGTATTCCATTCATCTTGGTTTTTATTGTGGAACACCTTCAAAATATAGCTTTTGGAAATAAAGATTTGAGGAAAGTTGTGCTTGTGTTAGCGTGTGGCTACTGCCTTTGGGTGCTATATTTGTCCGTGGGTTTCTTGTGGCATGTTGTGGTTTTCTTCATTGGTGACTGAGATGAATCTGTAGTGACAAACGTCTATCTCTCCTTTCTCCAACTCATGATCTCTGAATCTCACGTCTTCCTCTCTGCAACTTGTCTTCTTCTTCTGCTCTCTACGCCTGTTATTGTGCTTGTTGCTAGTTTTAGTATTCCGCATAAGAAGTATTTGATAAAACGTCTCAAGAGATGGAAGGTGGAAAACTAATTTATAGCTCTAATGCCAATTTGTTGGACAGCAAAATACAGAAGAGGCAAAAGAAACAGAGGTATAGAGGCTAAATGAACTGCTTTTATTATGAGGTAAATTCCTCTCTTTTAAAACATGAAATATGTCTATATAAATATAGGCTTACAAGACCAATTTTTGATAAACTAAACTACTACAACTTAAAAAATGACTTTAACTAGGACTCTAACAATCATAATTCAAGTTTGTTATCTAAAACATCTTCCCCAGCATCAAAAGCATTCTTCCAGTGACGTGGTTCATTTGGATCTCCATACAACACAACCATTTCTACAAAGCTTAGCCTGTGAGTTACAGGTCTTCGACCCCTATTTCCATCAACATATGCAACGGAATATATAACTAAGCCTTCCCTAGGAGTGAATCCAACTTGAAAGTTCCACTATAAACCGAAAATAAGACACATCTCTGCTTATTGTAAATATATTAACTTGATTAAGCATAAGTTAATATATCGATGTTATATATACCTTCTACCATTCAACAAAATGTCCAGTGACACGAAAGCTTGGACCTTCTAGTTCAATAATTCGCAAAGGCTTCACATCACTTCCATCAACACTATTAGGCTTGGCTCCTTTTTTTGTCCCATATTGGTTGGGGAGCATATTTGGGGCAAGACTCTTGCCTATATAAGAAGGGTGCTACCTCTTTGGTTAGGTGCACCAATATAATGTCAAAGATTTGTATAACAAAATTTGACTCTAGTTAAATTCCTCTTTTGAGGTGAGAGTTGGAGAGTTTGTTTTGAGTAGTTCTTTGTGGGTGTATTGGGGTGTTGGGTGAGAGAAAAAATTGTATGATTGTAAGAATTTTTCACATAGTGGATTTTCTTCTCGGTGCTTGTGGTTTTTTCTCCGGTTTGGGAGTTTCCATTTAAATTCTCTTGTGTTGTTATTATTTCTCTATTTCTTGATATTTTTGTCTATGAAATATCCTTTGGTGTAAGATTGGGAGGTTTGAATTCACAACAATTGGTATTAGAGCCAAGGTATGTTTTTCTTGAAAATTTTGAGTGTGCTCTGTGGTTGCAGTTTTGACTGATCTTCCACATTAGAAAAGATTTTCTTAAGAAAGGTTCATTTGATGCGGTGGAGCTTTGGTAGTGTGAAAGTGCATGTCTAGGAAAGTTCTGGCTAAGGAAAGACTTGGTACTTAAATGTGTCCATTTGTGACCCACCTCTCTTTCCTAGGAACTTACTTAGTGGATTATTCATTTCTACAGTAAAATTCATCAAGGCAAAAGTGTACAAATAAAAGTCAAGAAATAGGGCTTCGAATCCTGTCAGATTTGAGGTGGACAAATTCGATGGGAGAATCAATTTTGGCTTGTGGCAAGTGCAAGTCAGGGACATTTTGATTCAATCAGGGTTACACAAGGTATTGAAAGGCATGCAAATCCCTGATATCAGCTTTGCTACTAGTGACACTGGCAAAACGGCTAGTACGGACAGATCTAGTATAATCGATGAAGATTGAGAGGATCTAAATTTGAGAGCAGCAAGTGGGATATGACTGTGTTTAGCCAAGAATGTCCTTGCGAATGTGCATGGAAAAGCTCGAGGAGTTGTATCAAACAAAGGGCGTCTCAAATCGGATGTATCTGTAGGAGCAATTTCATACATTGTGAATGAGGGAAGGTACTACAATTTTAGATCATTTAAGTGATCTCAATGGGATCGTCTTTGAACTGGAGGCAATTGGAGTTAATATAGATGATGAGGATCAAGCTTTGAGACTCATCTGGTCTCTTCCACCTTCCTATGAGCACATGAAACCTATTTTGATTCATGGGAAGGAGAAAGTTTTTTTTATGAAGTTACCAGAAAACTCTTTTCAGAAGAGAGAAGATTAGGTAGTGGAAGAAATGTTCCTCCTGAAGACTCAGCTTTGGTGGTAGCTGGATATAGGAAGAAGAAGAACTCCATGAAGAAAAATATAGTATGCTAGATGTGTGGACAATTTGGGCAAGCGAAGAAAAATTGTCCGAGAGGTGGAGTGGGTTCGGCAAGAGGCTCTACGTCAGTTAATGGAGAGATTGACAATGTTACAAATATTGTCTCTATGGATGATGATTTTGTTCTCTAAAAGGGGGCATGTATATCCTTATGGCATGCTGCTAATCCCAAAGTTGTCATAATAAAGGATGTGTTACTGTTAGCAGGTCTATAAGTTTGCACATGAGCATTGGTTTGGCATTGATGCAAGGTGTGTGGTAGAATTTATGTCAATGACTGATGAACTTTCAGGAAAGCCAAACATGGGAGTTGCACCATAACTTTTCAGGAAGGTTATTTTCGACATGTGCAGAAGTGAAAGGCTTAGAATTTGGTTTATTTTGAGTGAGTATGTTTTTATGGTAGAGCATGATGCTATGAAGCAAGATATTTCTCCACATTATGTTATTTTCAACAGATCTTTATTGAGGTAGAGTGTGGTTGTAGGATCAGCCAAAATCGCTAAAGTGGAAATTGTTGGGTTTGGCTCCTTAATTTGTCCCACATTGGTTAGGGAGTACATCTCGGGCAAAACTCTTGCCTATATAAAGAGGGTACTACCTCCTTAGTTAAGTGTACCAATAAAAAGTCAAAGATTTGTATAACGAATTTTGACTCTAGTTAAATTCTTCTTTTGAGATGAGAGCTGGAGAGTTTGTTTTGCATGTTTCTTTGTAGGTATATTGGGGTATTGGGTGAGAGGAAAAATTGTGCGATTGTAAGAATTTTTCACATAGTGGATTTTCTTCTCAGTGTCAGTGGCTTTTTCACTGGTTTAGGAGTTTCCACGTAAATTCTCTTGTGTTGTTATTAGTTCCCTATTTTTTGATATTTTTATCTATGAAATATCCTTGGGTGTCGGTTTGGGATATCTAGAATTCTCAACACCCTACACATGGAAGGGATTGCACAGGAATGGTTCCATTTATTAAGCTGAAGCATAAACGAGTAAAAGACGATTATCTGGGAAGAGTTTGTAACTGTAATAAGACAAAGGTTTGATGAGGAGATATTTAAGGACCCTATAGGTAACCTAAAAGTCCTTAAACAGGAAGTATCGGTGATGGATTATTATTGCCAGTTTGAAAGACATTCAAACAAGCTATCACTTTCAGAGACATATTTAATAGATTTTTTTCGAAAGGTTTGAAACTTGAGTTAGGACTAATGGTGAAGATGATGGACCTGCAATCCCTTCAGCAAGCGTATGCACTCGTAAGGAAGCAGGAGGCTATAATGGTTGTGAGCATACCTTTTTACTTTGGAAAGGAACCTAGACTTTATTACAGTCGGGTGGTACAGAAGTGAATCAAGCAAATAAAAGTACTAACTCTATCTTTTCTTCGATAAGAAACTATTCCAAAGCAGCCTTATTTCCACTCCAGGACATTCAGATAATGTTAATAAATTTAACTTCAATAGGAATATAATAAGCAGTAAGTCTATAAATAGTAAGGAGTTTGATAAGAAGAGATTGAAAGGGTTATGTTTTTAGTGTGATAAGAAACACACTCCAGGACACAAATGCAAAAAGAAGCAATTATGACTTTACATGATGGAGGAAGAAGAGATGGCAGGAAATGAAAAAACAAATGAAGATAAGGAAGCAGAGTTGTCTGTTAACCTAATGGTTTCCATTGAGGCAATGTGGGGTTAACAGACTTAGGGGAATTCAAGTAAAGGCATTTAATTAGAAGCAATTACAAAAGATCCTTACATATCCTCATTGATAGTGGGAGCACTTATGACTTTCTCAATGAAGGATTGATCAAGAAGGGACATTTAGAAGTGTTAGAGATTCTTGCCTTAAGTTTAATGGTAAGAGGGGGACTAAAGCTCAAATGCCACTAAATGTGTAAGAAGTACACGTGGAAGATGCAAGGATTAAGTTTCACTACCAAGGTACTACTTATCAAAATAGGAGGTTTTAATTTAGTTCTTAAAGTCCTGTGGTTGGCTAACCTCAACAATGTGCTCTATCCTTTTAAAGAGAGAATGATGGAATTTCAGTGGGGAGGAAGAATCTCAAGATTGATAGGTAATCTCGAGGAGTCGACACGGGAAATCTTAGGTAAAGGGCTTCTAAGGTAATTACAAACTCATATAAAAACTCTTTATTTATGTTAAGACTGACATACTTGGTTGAGTATCACATGTAAAACTTGTACTTCAAAAAGTGTTCTAACACCAGAGAAGAATTGAAAGGCTTGTTGGCATATTATAGAGAGGTGTTCCAGGAGCTTAGACCATTACCACTCAGAGAACTCAAGAACACGGTATCGAACTCGAACAGGGAATGAAACCTATGAATATATGGCCATACCGATATTCTAGAGAATTGAAGGATGTGATTGAGCATGCAATGCTGGAGTTATTAAAGTAGGGATTCATAAGGACAAGCGTGAGTCCTTATGCTTTGCTGATAATCCTAGTTAAGAAGAAGGATAATACCTAAAAAATGTGTATCGATTACAGAAAAATAAATAAGCAAAATGTCAAGAACATATTCCCAATTTTGGTTATCAAAGAATTATTAGTGGAGTTAAGGGGTTCAAACTGGTACTCAAAGTTGGATCTCAAGTCTGGGTATCACCAGATTCACATAAAGGAAAACATTTCAAAAATAATATTCAAAACTCACGATGGGCATTTTGAGTTCTGGGTGATGTCATTTGGCCTAACTAACACACCATTTGTTAGAAGTTGATTCAAAGTTTGAATTAGTCTTTAAGTTGTTTTAGTCTTGCATATTCTGGTAGGATAGTTTCCTGATTTTATGGCCAAAATATCTAGTTTTTTTTGAATATTTACTTTGATTTTCAATTATCTGTAAGCCTATATAAAGACATGATCAGTTATAATAAATGAGAAATACCACATAAAAAATACATCAATCTTTCTTGCTCTCTTTTCTTATAGTTTTTGTTCAAATTTCCAACATGGTATCAGAGCTCTCAGAGATCTTGAGGGACCTATGAGTGATTAATGCTTTAGAAGCTCACGGGCAATGAGAGACTAAGAAAGTGAACAGATGGTGGAGGGAGCCTATCAAGCAAAGGTTTTGTCATCAAAAAAGAAAGGAACTATTCCTTAATATGGCCATTATGAGAAGTTTGGTCATAAAGAGAAAGATTGTAGATTGAAAAAGGAACAAGCAAATATGGTGGAGTTGGTTGATGAAGAAACTCTTTTTTAAAAGTTGGTGAGAAGTATACCAAGATGTGTTTGGAGAGACATGCTCCAATGATTGAAGGTTGGTGAGAAGGGCATCAACATGATGATGAGAAGAGCATCAATTGGTGAAGAGAAGTGCTTCACAGAATATTCTGAAGATAGAGAGAAGTGTTCTAAAAAATTTGAATTAAGAGGGAATGTTGAAAATTAATTCAAATTTTAAAATTATTAAAATTCCTTTAGAATAGGTTTTAGTTTGTTTTTAATCTTGTAGATTCTCTATGATAGTTTCCTGATTTTATTCTACTTTATTATGTTCAAAATATTTAATTTTGTTGAAGAATTGCTTTGATTTTCAATTTATTTGTAAGCATATATAAAGGCACGATCAGATAGAATAAATGAATGAGTTAAGTTGCAAAATTTCATCCCAAAAATTCCAAGAGAAGAGTGCTTTTTGACAACAAAGTCATAGATAAAGTGGATATCAATCTCAGCATGTTTGGTTCATGTATAAGGGACAGAATCAGCAGTAAGAAATGTAGCTTCTAAATTGTCACATCATAATGTAGTTTTAAAGTGAGATAATCTAATTTTTCTAAGTAGCCAGTTAATCTAACAAAGTTTGGCGGTGATAAGTGTAATGCTTCTTTATCAAGCTTCAATGCTAAAGTGAGCAATATACAATTGTTTCTTGACAGTTCAAGACTCCCATAAATGTAATAACTAGAGATTGAGCAATGATCATCAAGATAGCCAACTTAGTTTACATCATAATAGGCAATGAGGATGAGGTAGGCTTTGATTAGGTGGATGCCATGTAAAGGGTTAAGTGCAATTATTGGAGAATCCATTTGATCGTAATCTAATAAATGTCGACAAGAAAATTGAAAGAATTGAAAAAAATTTATTTATAGCAAGCTAAATATTAAGGCGAGTAAGGCAAATGTATTAAAGAGCACGAATTGTAATAAAGCATTTAATAGAATCAGTTAGGGTGTGCCCCAAAGGTTTTTAGAGAGAGACAAAGGAGGAGTCGTAGATGTAAAACATGTTAGAAGAATCAAAGTGAGTGTGAGCAAGAAGGTCCTTAATGCATTTGGTTTAGGTAAGGAAAGTGGCCATTAGAGGTAAGGATGGTTTCAATAACAAAGAAGCAATAAAGAGGGTTAAGGTGTTTTTTAATGGAGAAGGTGGCATTAAGGTCATGTATAAGGGAAGAGATAAATGTTTATAATGAAACTCTAACTAGATATCATCCACATAGACAAGAATGTAAATAGTGTGAGCCGCAGTAGAGTGAATAAAGAGGGAATTAAATAAAACTCTAGAAGGTTAGAGGAAATATGTAAGGCCCCAAATTGTAGCCTAGTTGGAATGTTTCATTAAACATGTATTCTATATGACTTAATTATGTTTTTAAAGAATCATACTTGGAGAATTGGAATTAAATTGGCATCATAGA
>JANZXP010000195.1:17189490-17203034 GCA_027576715.1 Erythroxylum flavicans | reverse complement strand
ACTTAAATGATTGTCTTTTGAGATTAAATTGGTTTCATCAAGTTAGATGTCATTGTATCATTAGTGCATATTGCATGGCAAATTCAAAGCAAGAGTGCGTAAGTAATTTAATTTAAGTTTTTTTCTTAAGTTTCTTTTTCTTTTTTATTTTAGTTAGTCTTAATTCTGAGTATGTTAATTAATAATGAAAAGAATACCTATAAATAACTGTAATTTTAATGTTTTAAAAATTCTTATGCCTCTAAATTTTGGAGTATTGTATCTCCGTTTATTTATTTTTCACTTTTAAAAGGACAATAAATTATTCTAAAAGAAAGATATTAATTTAAAGCATCACTTAAAATATCTTAAAGATATTAAAATAAATATTTAAAACTTAAAGTGAGTAAAAATATTCAAATAAAAAAAGGAGTAATTAAATTAATTTCTCTATAAATTTAAAATTCTCTTAGAAAACGTAAACAATAAAACTCAATTCATATTAGACCAATAATTACGTTTTCCTTCAAGATTCTATGAATCACATATTTAATATACACTTTCTTTCAAGATTCTATGAATCACATATTTAATATACATTTAATTTATTACATATTTAAAAAAATACTTAAAAGTAAATTCAATATATAAATTCTTTAAATTCTAGTGTATTTTTCCCCTTTCAAAAGGATAGAGTCTCCAAAGCTTGCGATTTTACTTCTTATAAAAATTATTCCTATATTAAAAGAAAAAGAATTTAGTCTACTATTATATGGAAGACTTTTAAATTATGAAATGTAAATTATATTCTAATTGCAAATAATAGTAATTATTATTATGATCAATACAATTATAATTATGATAATATTTACAATAAAGAAACAACATTCACAATGTAATGCAACTTAAACCCAAACATGATATGACAAATTTAAAACTATGCCTAACTGAAAGATAATCAGGGCTTGACTTGATAGTCCAATCTTGATATATCAAAATTTTGATTAGATCAATATTATTTTAATTATTTATTTTTATGAATAATGATGAGACAAATTCAGTAAGTGAAGATGAAGAAGGCAACGATGACAATGATTGAGCATTAGCAAGAACTTTGTTTTTAAATTTTGAATAGGTTAAGAGTTTTACTTAATATTTTGAAGCAAGATTTTCATTATGTTTAAACATTTATTTATTTTCAATTTTATTTTGATGAATTTTCAAAGTTATTTTTAAAAAATATCTATTGATATGTAAAATATTACTTTTGGATTACCAATATATGTAGTTTGAATATTTTATAAGAAAATATTTAAATTTGTTTGCAAATAATAATATTAAAGAAAAATTGTGACAAGAAGTTTTTAATCCCTAAAATTCGTGCAATAATAAAAAAACTAATCATTAGAGTGATTAATTTTAATATGTTATTATAACAAGAAATAGTTATCATTAATTTCTTACGTTTATATTGATAATAACCTTTGTAACAGAAAGTTGATGATCAAGTGACAACAAATTTTCTTGTCACAAAAATTACAAATAGTAGAAACTATAGTGATAGTTCTGTTTTATGACAATATTAAGTAGACACTACTAATTGAATTTTTATTAACAAAATTTTTTATCACAAAAAGTAAAATATCGTTTGACAGTAAACCGTTTCGTCATAGCAAGAGAAAAATATTAGTGACCAAACTATGTTTTATCACATCAAATAGAAAATATTAGTGACCAACATATATTTTGTCACAATTATAATTCATTCTTGCCAAAATTTCTTTAGCGTCAAATTTCATATACTTTTAATGACAGAACTTAGTAATAAAAGAAAATTTAGCACTATTAACATATTAATAGTGACAATTTAATTGTGAAAGAAACTAAATTGTCACACTTAATTACCATTGTATTAGTAACAAAAAAATATATCATCACAGTTAATCTAAACAATAGTGTCAATCAATTATTTTGTCACAAAAAATGCCACATCTATGATGAAATGATAGTGACAAAAAGGTTGTCACTAAATTACGAATAGTAGTGACCATAGTGATAGTTCTATTTTTGTGACAATATTAAGTATATACTAACTAATTGAATTTTTATTGACGAAAATTTTCATCACAAAAAGTCAAATATCATGTGACGATAAACCGTTTCATCACAGCAAGAGAAAAAAATTAGTGACCAACATATGTTTTATCACAATTACAATTCATTCCCACCAAAATTACTTTGATACCAAATTGCATATTCTTGTAGTGGCAGAACTTAATGATAAACGAAATTTTGACACTATTAATATGTTAAGTAGCAATTTAATTGTGAAAGATTCTAAATTATTACAATTACCATTATATTAGTGATAAAAAAATAAATCATCACAGTTAATTAAAACAATAGTGTTAATTAATTGTTTTGCCAAAAAAAATCTCATATCTGTGACGAAATGATAGTTAGTCACAAAAAAGTTGTCACTAAATGTCTTAACTCTTATAATACATGATCTCATTTTCATAAGTTCGTTATAGCAAGAAACTTTCAGATTATATGGGGTTAGCTTGAAGTTTCCCCCATCCTATCACCCCTAGACGGATGTACAAACAAGGTTGTGAATAAAATCCTAGAAACATATTTAATGTGTTTTTGTAGTGACACCCCTCAGAAGTGGGCAAGTTAGTTATCGGTGGCTGAATGGTGTTATAACACCACTTACCACGGAGGTATGGTGCAACTCCCTTTGAGACTTTATACGGATACCCCCCGCTGATATATGTTCCTTACATTGTTGCTAACTTCTGGAATCTTCTCATTAACTAAGCTTTACAGGATCGGGAAGCAACCCTTCAAATTGAAAATTTTCATCTCAACAAGGCATAACACCGAATGAAATAATATATAGATAAGAAAAAGGTCCAAAAGAGAGTTTGAAGTGGGAGATTGGGTTTATGTGAAACTGCAGCCATACTGGCAGCATACCATGCAGAGAAGAAAAAATCAGAAATTGGCCCCCTCTTTACTACAGACCATATCAAATTATGAAAAAGATAAACAATGTGGCATATACTGTGGAACGTCCTAAAGATTTTACAATTCATCCCACTTTTCACGTTTCTCAATTGAAGGAGTTTATCTAAGAAAAGTCGCCATGTTCAGCACAACTACCTTCGTCGATGGCCAATATAGAGTGGGTACCGAAAGCCATATGGGGGAGGAGAATGGTTCATCATCACAACTGAGCCATAACGTAAGTCTTCGTACAGTGGTGAGGAGAAACCTAGGAAAGAGCCACTTGGGAGGTACTGCTCGAATTACACGTTACCCGAGAATAAACTTAGTGGATAAGGTGAATTTTAAAGAAGGAGGAGATGTTGCGTATAATCAGCAGTAAACATAATAGACAAGAAACGACGTCCCAAGCCAAGAGAGAGGTGTAAAAACAATAAAGAAAAGGAAAGCATCGAATAATAACAAAAGCAATCGCAAGGAGATGCCAACCTATGTATGTATAGAAAGTGTCAAGATTGTAGTAGGATGCAGTACTACAGTAGTGTTGTTGTTATCAATCTAACATCAAGAACTGAAAGCAATTCTAATGGGGAATCACTCAGAAAGAAGAAAGAATAGAAAGAAAAATTCTACAAGAGCAGTTGATCTGCAGAAGAACAGAGAAATAGGGAAAAGAAGAGAAATGGGAGACCTCGAGAGTTTTGGGTGTAACTCAGTGATATATTGCGTATATATATTTACAACTCTAGGAACACATCTATTTATAGCCCCTCAACCTCCTTATAATTGCCAATTAACATAAAACTACAAAAAGTAAGTTTTTTTTAAATTCTAAGAAATAGACTCAACCAAAATGTTTACTACGCTTTTCTGAGCTTATGGGCCATCACTACTTCATACTCCTCCTTGGCTCAGAGAGTTAGCTTCTTACACCTACTAACTCTCTTAAATGTTCAAATCGAGAAACAAGAAATCCCTTTGTGAACAAATCAGCAATTTGGTCTTCTGTCTTGACATATTATAGTTTCAGCTCCCCTCCCTGCTGCACATCACTCAAATTTAGTAATACCTGAGCGTGAAATGCTTAGTTTTCCCATGAAAGACTGAATTCATCGAAATGGAAATGGCAGCTTGATTATCAATATACACCATAGTGGCAGAAGTCAAGTGAACTTGCAGATCTTCAAGCAACTTCCTGACCCATATGACTTGCTTAATAACAGCTGTGGCTGCCACTAACTCAGCGTTTGCAGTTGATAAAGCCACTAACTCTTACTTCTTTGAACTCCACGAGAAACAAGTTGAACCCAAGGTCAAGCAATACCCAGAGGTACCCTTCATGTCTTCTGAAGCTCCACCCCAATCACTATCCATAAAGCACTTAAGCTCACACTAACCTGTCCTCTCGTATAGAAGGTCATACTCAGTTATGCCCTTAAGATATCTCAGCACTCTGTTGACAACAACCAAGTGTTGCTTCCCAGGATTGCTCAAATACTTGGAGAGCACACTAATTGGATACATGATGTCTGGTCGAGTAGCTGCAATATACATTAACCAGCCCACTATACTTCTATAGTTTGTGTTGTCAATCTCATCTCCATTTTCTTTCTTCACCAGCTTCTCTTTTGGACAGATAGGAGTGGATATTAGCTTACACTGATCTAGCTTGAACCTCCTTAGCACATCACAAACATACTTCTTCTGGCTTACTGCTATGCACCCTCTTATCTGGTGTATCTCCATCCCAAGAAAATACTTCATCAAGCCCAGATTAGTCATTTCAAAAGTGCTATTAAGTTGATGTTTCAAGAACTCAATCTGAGCTTCCGAGCCTCCAATCATCAACAGATCATCCACATATATTGACACTAATGCAATATCATCTAACTGTAGCCTCACATAGAGAGTTATCTCACTGCAACTTCTCTTGAAGTTGATGTCCAACAGAAATGTGTCAATCCTAGAGTACCAGCATCTAAGAGCCTGCTTCAAGCTATAGAGTGCCTTGTTCAACTTGTATACACTCTCCTCTTTTCCTTATTTCACAAAACCTTCTAGTTGTTGAACATTGATCTCCTTCTGTAGTACACCATTAAGGAAAGTTGACTTCACTTCCATTTGGTGCACCTTCCAGCTTCTCTCAGCTACAAGTGCTAAGAGGAGTTTGATTGTCTCAAGCCTTGCCACTTGTGCAAAGGTTTCTCCAAAATCTACTCCTTCCACCTGTGCATATCCCTTCACCACCAGCCTAGCTTTATGTTTGTTAGTAGAACCATCAGGATTCAATTTGGTCTTGAACACCCATTTGAGTCCAATGACCTTCTTATCAGATGGTTTGTCAACCAAAGTCCAAGTCTCATTCTTGTTGATCATGGCAATCTCTTCTTTCATAGCTTCAAGCCACTTCTAGTCCTGAAGTGCTTCCTAATTTTGGAAGGCTCGAGTACTGTTTCATTACTGCTCTCATAGATTTCTTCTATACTCCTTGTTCCTCTCGGTGGCACATTATCTATGCCATCATCTTGGTTCTCTAGAATTTACCCTTCCTCATACTCAAACTTATCCTGCTCATGCTGGTTCTAATCACTAGCATTTACTAGAACATTAGGAGGTTTTTTTCAACTTGTCTCTCTTCTTCACTTCTCAGTTGCCTTTCAAACTAGTTCTAGTGTTCATCTTCAAGGAACTGAACATCTCTGCTCACCTTCCCCTTCTTCAGTGCTGGATAGTACAACCTATACACCTTGGTTACTTTAGAGTATCCCACAAAGATTGCAGGTTCAAACTTACTGTCCAGCTTACTTCTTCTTGCTTGAAGCAAAACACAGAGATCTAAATACCTTCAAATTCTTCAGCATGGCTTAACTCCATACTGCACTTCATGTGTGTCTTGTCTTCGAGAGCTCGAGTGTGTAATCTGTTAAGCAGAAAACATACAATGGAGGCTACTTTTACCCAAACTCTTAGGCAGCTTCTTGTATTCCAATATGCATCTCACCATCTCAACCACTGTTCTATTTCTCCTCTCTACCACTCCATTCTATTGTGGAGTGTAAGATGTGGTTAGCTGGTGCTTGATACCTACATCTTTACAAATTACTTGAAATTTGTCAGAAACAAATTTTGAGCCATTGTCTATTCTGACAGACATAATGCTCAATCCAATATGATTTTCAACCATAGTTCTATACTCTTTAAACACTCTTGCAATTTCTTCCTTGCTCTTGAGACAATATATCCACAATATCTAAAAAAATCATCAATTATTAGCAGGAAGTATTTGCTCCCATTCAGGGATTCCACCGTCATTGGACCACATATGTCCATATGCAATAGTTGCAGCTTTTCATTGGCCCTCCAGCTTGACTTAGCAAACGGTGCTCGAGTTTGCTTACCCATCATATAGACTTTGCATTCTGAGTGATAGAATGAGAGAGCCGGTAGGTCATCAACCATGCTTTTCTTCCTTATAGCTTCCAACCCCTTCATATGATAGTGCCCAAGTCTTCTGTGCCAGAGATCATATTCAAAAGTGTTACTCACCAGTGCCTTTTGTTGCATCTCTTCTGGTCTCATGGAAAAACTCTTATTCTTCATCTTGGTGCTGAGAACTTCTTGCCTAGAACTGTCAAACACTTTACACACATCAGCTTTAAAGTGCACTGACATACCTCTTTTAATCAGTTGGGCCACACTTAACAGATTGTGCTAGATCTTGTGCATCAGTAGCACATCTGGGATGATCTTGACTCCATTCTTGGTAAAGATCTCAACCACCCCTCTCCCTTCAACTCAGATGCGCTCACCATTACGCAGCTTCACATTGGCATTCACTGTCTGATCCAGAGAATTGAATAGTCTTGGATCTGGAGTCGTATGACTTGTGTATCCACTATCAATCAGCCACTCAAATGGATATGCCTATGCAAGATCACATGTGACAACAAAGAGCTGCTCTTCTTCTTCAGCAACCTGCACATTTGTAGCAGTTTGAGTCACTTGTGACTTGCATATTGCCACCATGTGTCCCTTCTAATGGCACTTCCTGCACACCACATCTGGTCTCTTCCAACACCTGAAAGCTAGATGGTTTGCTTTTCCACAATGAGAGCAAGGGTTGTACTTATTTGCCTTGTCACCTCCTGTGTTATTGTTGGTATCTTTTTGATGAGTCTGTGTATTCTAAGAGGTTGAGCTAAACTTAGCTCTCTTTTTCTTATTCTTTTCTTTATTCCCAACCTTAGTAAAGGCTTTGTGTATCCCTTTAGCAGCTTCACCTCTTCTCATCAGATGCCTTTGCTCTTGAGCCTACAAGGCACTCACTACTTTAGCAAGCTTGATCTGTGAGATATCTTGGAATTCTCAAGAGAGATAATGGTAGCCTCATATTTCTTAGGTACAGACATCAACTACTTCTAAATCGGTCTCTCATCCTTGAACTTAGCTCCTAAGAGCCTAATCTGATCAGCAAGTTGGATCGACATCTCACTGTAACACGTAACATACTCATCTTCCTTCATTTGCATTCTGTCGAATTCTCTTAAGAGATTCAACACCTTCATGTGTTTCACCTTCTCATCACCCTCATATTCATCTTTCAAGAAATCCCATATCTCTTTGACAGAGCTGAGACCCATTGTTTGAGTGAATATTGAAGGCACTACTAACTGGTATAAGCAGGACTTAGCTCGAGCCTTCTTGGTCACTCTCTCCCTCAACCATCTCAACTGAGGAATGGTAGCATCAATAATTGGAACCTCGACTCCATAGTCTTCATCAATAAGCTCCCAAAGATCCTATCCTTGTAGGTATGTCTCCATCTTGATTGCCCAGATTTGATAGCCTTCTCCATTGAAAATTGAAGGCTGCAGGCCCTGGGATGAACTTTCAGCCATCTCTGAGTAATTCTCTCACACAATCATAGCCAACCACTGAAAGAGTTGATCTTCTCGATCTAAGAACCTTGCTTATACCTCCACAGATCCCTTAAGAATCTAGCTCTGATGCCATTTTGTTGTTGTTATCAATCTAACATCAAGAACTAAAAGAAATTCTAATGGGGAATCACTCAGAAAGAAAAATTTTGCAGGAGTAGTTGATCTGCAAAAGAACAGAGAACACATGGAAAAGAAGAGAAATGGGAGAACTTGAGAGCTTTTGGGTGTAACTCAGCGGTATATTGAGTATCTATCTTTACAACTCTGGGGACAAATCTATTTATAGCCCCTCAACCTTCTTATAACTTCCAATTAACAAAAAACTACAAAAACTAACTTTTCTTGAATTCGAAGAAACAGACTCAAAACATTACTTGTACACAAAAGGAACCAAACTGTTTACTGCACTTTTATGAGCTTTTGAGTAGTCGCTGCTTCAAACAGTACTACTTTTATTCTTCTTCTTCTAAATCATCTCTCTTTCCTTACCTCTGTCTAGAAATTCATAACAAAAATCCTCCATTGCTACAAGTTAAACATACCTATTGTCCCCGTGACATCACCGCCTCCATAGAAGGTTGCATAAGTACTAATCCAGCCTCCACTTCCATATGCAATTAGTACAAGATAACATTGCAAGAAAACTCATTGCCCACATCTCAAGAAAAGCCATTTTACTACATACCATGATAGTCGATGGGGAAAGGAAGTAGAAAATATAATGGGTAGAAGCAAATGAGTATCAAAGAAGACTAAAAAAAAGATTTTATGTTTTAAAATTTAATATAATAACTAATGATTAATCATATAACATGGTAAATATACAAATTTGACATGGTTGTCACATTAGTGACTTTAATAAATATCTTCATGTTAGACTCCTTTTATAATAAATTACAAACTTAAATATTATTTTTTAAATTTTAGAATAATATTATAAAATTGAAATAAATTAAAGATTTTTTTATATTTTACCAAAAAATTATGAGTGCCATCATCTTATTATAAAAAAGAAATAGTTTGATCCTTGCTTGGCGCTAATTTTTTTCAATCAATAAGTTATCAAATAAAAAATTATTTATTTTTAAATTTAAATAAAAATATTGTATTTTTAATTATTTAATTTAAATATTTTACCAAAGTTGACAGGAGATATGATTGAAAATAAAACACGCCATTGATATGCAGACATACCAACAAAACTACGGGTAGACCACAAAAAGTACTTTGAAGTTTTATCAATAACTAATTTAAAAATTTAAACGTAGTATCCCTCCGTCGTTCCATTCCATTTAGGATTAGGAATAAGCGTAATCGGACCTGTTTTCTCACATATATATCTCCTTATTTGAGACCCTATTCTATTCACCTCTTTGGGCTTCTATTGAATCGAGAAATGGGTTTGATTGTCCATTTTTTGATATAATTTTGATATAATAATATATATGTATAAGGTATCTTTTAGATAATTCAAATCGAAGCAATTGATTGCCCAAGCCTGGTTGAGAAAGAGTTACGGGGCGTAAAACAAAAAAATACGCTGATTCGGTCCGGGCATACTATATTTAAATTTTATACTATTAACAATAAATAATAAATAAAAAGAAAAAGAAGAAAAAGGAAGGTCATTCTATTTCGACAAAAGACCCACACCCAAGCTCCATAGCTTTGGGTCCGCTATCCAGATCATGATTTTCCTACCTCCAGAGGAAAAGGTTCTTCCTGTTTTGGCCGGTTGTGGGCGAGGAGGGATTCGAACCAATATCTACTGGAGGTGCAGCAATGAAAGCGATAATAAATACAGAAGTTGCGGTCAATAAAGTAGAGATCATCAAAACACCAAACCATCCAATGTAAAGATGGTTTTTAGTGCTGGTTATCCAATTACAGAAGCAACCCCATAGGCTTTCGCTTTCGCGTCTCTATAAAATTGCAGTCATGGTAAAATCTTGGTTTATTTAATCATCAGGGACTCGCAAGTACCAATACAAAAATTGAAGAGGCTCACCCTTCGTTTGTTAAAGTAAGTACAAATGGTCTGATTCGTGATTTCTTCAGAATCCACTTAATGAAATCCCATATTTCATATATCAGCAGAAAAAGGAATGATCTATCAAGTTCGAGATTGACCTGTGATAATGGATCAGATCGCACCAATATTAATCCATTTTTTTCCAAGGCAAGGATTCAACAATCACTTAAATGTATTGGGCGCTGCTATGCTATGCGCTACTCATGAGGTTACTATAGAAAACACCTTATTTGAGGAAGGTGATGGTGCAAATACATTCCTTGCGTTTAACCCAACTCAAGCCTAAGAAACTTATTCAATGGTCACTGCTAATCACTTTTGGTCCTAGATCTTTGGGGTTACTTTTTTCAATAAACGTTGGTTACATTTCTTTATGTTATTTGTTTTATTTTTAAATTAGTTATTGATAAAACTTCAAAGTACTTTTTGTGGTCTCCCCGTAGTTTTGTTGGTATGTCTGCATATCAATGGCGCGTTTTTTTTTTCATTCCTATCTCCTGTCAACTTTGGACTTACCAAATCAGATACGATTACATGTCCAGAGTAGTGGTTTCAAACACTTGGACTTGAGCAAATGAGACTATACAAATACAAGCACACGTTGAGACCCAACCCAAACTTGCATTCAATTTCTAGCTATATCCATGAAATGGTAATGTGAAACATGATCGGTCATTCATGCTTTTTCTTATAAAAAAAATTTGGCCACTTTCTCAATGGTTTTGATGGTGGCATATGGCCTACAATTCCATTATTTATATTAAAAAAAAGATGAATACTCTCCAGGTCATGAATTCGTATGGGATCGCATTGCATGTCTAATTGTATTTATGTGATATAGCTGGAAATATGCATATAAAGAAATAACATGAAGAAAACGAGAAAGAGACCACAAAATTTTTCTTGTTCAAGAGAACTCGTGATATGTAATGAAACACCCAGAGAAGGCCTTAATTTATTTCATATTTATCAGGAGTAGGACCACTCTCCTTTCAGAAACGAAACGAGTAGAGTTATTAAATCTCATTCGAATTCTTTTCTTTGTTACGGTCTTAACAACAGAAAGCTAAAAACACACAAACTTAAAGGCTGAGAGTCAATCAACTCGGAGGAAGTAGATTTCATTTTTAGTATTTTATATGTTAAATGAAGGAGAGGTGGCCTATTCATTGTTCAATCTCTAATATTTTAAGTTTTAACCAAGTTTCGTCGAAAGTTGTAGGTTCTATGTTGCCTGGGGACTTGGTCCCGCTCTTAGCTCTTTCCCTTTCATTTTTGAGTTCTCCAATTTGCAAGAAAAGGGCACTCCCGGAAGGTCCGCAGCTTGTGAAATAAAAGCATATGGTAGCCTTCTAATTAGTAATTAATAGGGAATGGGAGTCAATCCTCAATTCATTACTTCAATTACATTCTTTTTCTTTTTATGTGGGCATTATTATCACAAATTAATCTAAAAATTATATAACTTTGTTATTACGAAAAGTTACGCGTTTTAGGAGCGCGTGACGTTATAAACTGCCTCTGCACGCACCTTCCCAGTAACCCCCTCTGCGCTTATCTTCTTCTTCTTATAAACCTCCAAACTGAAGCCCCCCAAAAACTGTAAATTTCTCTCTTTTTCCCTCACTTTGTCTCTATCTTGCAATCATGTTCCGTATCAGCAACAATCTGGTTGGAGTCCTCAACTTCGTGACATTTCTGCTTTCAATCCCGATCCTTTGGGCCGGAATCTGGCTGCGCCACCGCGGCACCACTGACTGCGAAAAGTTTCTCGATACTCCGGTGATCGTTCTTGGAGTGTTCCTCATGCTCGTCTCTCTCGCAGGACTGGTCGGTGCGTGTTGCCGCGTCTCGTGGCTTCTGTGGTTGTATTTGTTGGTGATGTTCCTCTTGATTGTTGTTCTCTTCTGCTTCACGATCTTTGCGTTTGTTGTGACGAATAAAGGAGCCGGAGATGTCTTGTCGGACAGAGGATATAAGGAGTACAGATTAGGAGATTACTCTAATTGGTTGCAGAAGAGAGTTAATAGTCCAAAGAATTGGAATAAGATCAAAAGTTGCTTGGTGGATGCTAAGATTTGCTCTGATTTTAATGAAAAGTTTCTTCAGGATACTGTTACTCAGTTTTATCAGGAGCACTTGTCTGCCATTCAGGTTCTTTTCCTGTTTCAATTTATCTCCTTTCTCTTCGTGTGCATTTGAGTCCAATCGCTAGTAAAGATTGTTCCTTTACTGATGTTATTAAGACCCGCTAAGTAAATTTTCATTGTGCATTTGACCCCAATCTCTAGTCAAGATTGTTCCTTTACTGAAATTATTCATACCCACTAACTATATTTTGGATACTTTGAACTGGGTTGTAATGAAAAACTTGTGTATTGATTTGCAGTCTGGTTGCTGTAAGCCATCAAATGATTGTGGATACACATACGTGAGCCCAACCAACTGGACAAAGACAGGCACAACCTCCACCAATCCTGATTGTGCAGCTTGGAATAATGAAGCAAATGTTTTATGTTTTAATTGCAATGCTTGCAAGGCTGGACTGTTGGATACCGTCAAGAGAGATTGGAAGAAGGTGGCAGTTGTCAACATTGTGTTCCTTGTTTTCCTCGTTATCGTCTACTCTGTTGGTTGCTGTGCTTTCAGGAACAACAGGGGGGATAATTCTTTTTGGAAACATCCCTAGAGAGATGTTAAGCTAGTTAGTATATGTATGGATGATATTATTAGCTTTTGTTTAGGGTTTAGGCAGCTTCTAGCCTACCTCTCTCTGCTTTCTTGCTACACATGTATTTGTGTTGCTTCTTGTATAGCATATCTATGCTTGACTTTCGCTATAATTTACATTGAAGTTTTTTTAGTATACGTATGGATGATATTATTAGCTTTTGTTTAGGGTTTCCTAAACATGTATTTGTATAGCATATCCATGCTTGACTTTCGCTACAATTTACATTAAGTTTTTGGTTGACCTGTTATCTTCACTTTGCTTTATTGCCTTGGCAATGGAATGGCTTGAAAAACTGTAACCCCCTCTAGGTCAGTTGCAGCGGCTTGGCTTTTGAGTGGACTAGATGGTGATATTTTCACATGCTCTGAATGGATCGTCAGATAAGGCCGTGGTGGGTCCTATCAATTTATTCCTGATGTTGTGTTTTCGTTGCGACTTCGTAATCAGAGTCGATATGCCGGGTAATTAATTGTGAAAGCGGAGGAAGAATAAGTACTTCGTACGGCTGGTACGAAATTTCGTATTGGGCATAAATATCGATTAATATCGGTCAATATCAATTGATATGAAATTAGAGTAGGTTAGTATTGGGTATAAATACTGGTCGGTATTAATAATACCAACCTAATATTGGCCAATACCGTAAATTTCTTTTTTCAAATGTTTTTTAAATTGTTATTTAATTAATCTTTCATAGTGATTTTTAAATTTTTATTTTAAAAATAAAATAAATATTTTATTACTAATAATAACTATACAATAAATAAATTTTAAAAATAAATTATTTTATTTAAATTTATTTTAATCTTTATATAATATTTATTAATAAAGTATTAATAAAAATATT
>JANZXP010000195.1:17166210-17177763 GCA_027576715.1 Erythroxylum flavicans | reverse complement strand
CCCTGTGATTTGAGGTGAAAACGCATCTTTATAGACCAAATGTTAAAGTACTTGTCATCAAAAATTGGGACATTGGGTATCGAGGAGGACGCTGAACTTATTGCTGCCATTTTCTTTAGTTCCTAGTTTGGATGGTTGCTACGCTGGTTGAAATTGAACAATTAATTTCAAAGTTGATCTCCACAATCCCGAAGGAATTGGAGCTCTGATACTATGTAAAAGTGTGGGCAAATTAGTAGTGAATATGGTCCCTCAATTTCTTCTTGTAAGTGTGGACGTTCCTCTGTAGTTCCTTTGAATTGAAATTCTGCAAAAACTTCTGCAGAAAATAGAATTTTGGCACCCGATGGTGGAAAAATAGCAAGGAATAGAGGAATAAGGTTTTGAAACTTATTTTCTATTGATTTGAATTTTTTTTTTGGACACTCAAAACGTTCCATTTGGTTCCCTATATAAAGAAATACAAAACATCCAATATTAGACTTCTGCAGAATACAACTTTCTTCTACAATATTACCTATTTTAAGCTAACAACTTTCCTTCCTCCAATATTGCCTATTTAAGCTAAAACAATACCTCTGGCAGCATAAAGGTACGAAACATGATAACAACAAAACAGAAATATTTGATATGCTATTTCAGCTTTGACCAGCATGCCGACACATCAAAAATTTGTCCAATTCAATTCCTATGAACAAAATAGCTTTAAACGAACAAACCCAAAATCTAGCTGTAGTAAATCTCTGCTTCCTTTTACTTTTTCTGCAGCAACTTGCTTTTTCCCAACTTAGACAGCAAAAGCAGCAGAGGAGTTTAGCTTGCAAATTCATCTTCTCCATCAAGATTTTAGTAGTAGGAGTAAGAAGAGAAGTTGAACTAGTGTTTGAGATGGCTAAGCCCGAGCCATCTCCAATAATGAGTTACTCAGTACCATCATAGGGGGAGTGAAGAGCAAGTTTTTCAAGGTCACGAGTGACATGATGAGGAAATGGGGATTGGTAGCCTTTGACGACAGGGCGAGGTTGGGCATAGGGAGGAACCGTGGGTGGTTTGGAGGTTTGAGAAGGTATTATGGCATTTGCATATTAATAGCGGAAAATGGGACATTGAGAGACATAATGACCTTGGTTCTGACACCATTGACAACGTCCTTTGAAGGGTTGAGATGGCCGAGTAGGTGGAAAGGAGTAGATTGGTTTGGAGTGGGGAGAAGACCGACATTGGAGGAGGAATGATAGTTTTGATAGTTACAATTTTGATGTTTGGCCGCATAGTTAACAGTAGCAGGGAAGGTATTGGATGAGTTAGTTGTGTGTTTGAGGGAGAGTTCACGGTTGACGAGTTTTTCATGTAACTCATTAAACATGATAGGAGTTTCACGGCTTTGAATGGCATTTATGACACTATCATCGACAGGATCGTTGAATTGGTCACGAACTTTGTCAAGGATGTCTTCGGGATCAAGGGGATGACCAAGGGAGGCTAGTTGGTCGATACAAGGCTTGATGTCTTGCATATAGTCAAAAATCGAACAAGTACACTTGGTAATATTGCAAAGATGATCTTTGATTTGTTTAAGATGGCCTTTGGAGGGATTGGCATAGTCTTGGCAAGAGTTTGCCAAGCGTCATGGGTAATTGTACATTGCGAAATGAGAGGAATGAGTGGGTTGGAAAGCGCGCCAATAAAAGCTCCAAGAATCAACTTGTCTTGACGGAACCCTATGGTGTAGGCAGGATTAGTAACGGTTGTATCATTTTGGTAACGGTTTTAGAGGGAGTAGGATGAGAACCGTCTATGAATTTATGTACGTCATGGCCAAAAAGGGTAGCTTCAAGTTGAGTTTTCCATGACGTATAATTTGTGGGAGTGAGTTTGAGTATGTGAGAAAGGGAGAGGATGATGAAAGATTTGGTAGGTTCAGCATTGTTAGGGATAAGAGATTGATCATTAATTGCCATTGAGAAAGAATGAAGGTGAAAAAGTCATGGGAAGTAGAGTTAAAAAAAAAAAAAGATCAATGTTCTGATACCATAAAAGAGGAAACATTATCAATTGTGATTAAAAGCTTAAGAGTATTGTTAACATTAGGCAAGTTTATCTACAGAACATATATATGGAGTACAAAGATACCAACTATCCTAAATATGATTACAATCTTAATTGAAAGGAATAAATCAAGGAGAAGATTAGGGAGTAAATTAAAAATATTTACAGTTGATATTATCTGCAATAGGTAAGCATAAGATTAGGAGAGAATGTCTCTCTATCAGTTATTAGGATTAATTACACTACAGAAGTCTTCTTGTGTTACCAAACATAGAATACATGTTGCCATGTAGTATATATGTAAGTCTCTTTATCAGTCATTGCTGTTACTTATTTCAAGCTGTATTATTATTATTATTAACTCCTTAGCAAAGAGGACTCTAATGTTGCTGCAATCGATTCTTGCATGCAAAATCATGACCTAATTAGATAGACAAGAAAAGCTGTACTTGATGGTTTTGGAAGCACTTGGAAATAGAATCAAAAACCATCTTGGCTTTTGATCAGTAAAGTTCTGATGTTGTGTGATTATTTTGAAGAATTGGGCATCAACCTAAGAGAACTTGAAACTGGTAAATAAGCGATGTATAGTGCATATTTTTCTCAAGGTCAAACATATACTCTAGGAATTTTACTCTCAGAAAAATGCTGATTTTTTGACAGAATCCATTTCCACTTTTATCTACGCTTTTTATAGATGACGCATCTCCGTGTTTCGGGGAAAGTTTGTCTTGAAAGATCTGCAAAATTGTTTATTGATCTTTTACAATTTTACTTGAAGAAAACAAAGCTGTAAAGGTTAACTTATTAACATTCTTGAAAACAAAGGTCTAAAAGTTACCGACTCATAACATTCTTGAAACCACAGGTCTAAAAGTTACTGACTCATAATATTCTTGAATACACAGGTCTAAAAGTTACTGATTCATAACATTCTTTTCCGTGCCATTTGATTCACCAGCTAGAAGTGGTTGTTCCAAATCATGCTTGCAACTTCTTCCATCTTTAGATTCGTCTGTGAATATATCGTCGTTCCGAGTTTGCTCAAGGTTGAACTTTGGTTCTGTTTCGTTTTGGGTATCTAAAATGTCCTTAGCTTTACCCCATAGCACAAAGTATAAACCAGTTACTACACCAACTGCACCAATTAAGCTGAAGTGTAACAAGAATAGATTTTAGGGAAATCATAGAAAATCGAACAAAAACATGAAAAATGTGAACATACATACATGTATATATCTGTACTCAACTAGGTAAATTGGCATAAATACCTTCCAGTATAGATCTCTTCATGCAGAATCGGGGCTGCCAATATTGTGACTATTACAGTGCACACTGGATTAAACATGGCAGAGAAGAGTGGACCCCTTTGTGAAATGCACCAGGCCTGGACAAAGAAGGACAGTCCCGATCCTATAGTTCCCTGTCCAATTTATGAAATAATAATAATAATCTAAGTTCGTAGGATACGGATTATTTACAACATTTGTAAATTCCACTTTGAAACTGAACAGGTTCATCTGTACTACATACTGAAAATAAATAAGAGAGGATTTCTAGGTCAGAATGCACAATCCAGGCATTAAGGTCGCGCTCTAAGAATAAGGTGAGGATTGCTGATTGAATCGCTCCCATGAAACACATCCAGGCTGATAAAGATAGATGGTCAGGATAGCAAGCAGTCATATGAACCTGTTGAGGATCGAAACTTTATGTCAGCGACTCTAGAACTAAACAAGTGGCGAACGCATATAAATGTCGGTTACCTGCAAAATCAACCACAATGACCAGCAACAAGAGCTTCCAAAGAGTAGCAGACAACCCATCAACCATTTCTCTTTTTCTAAGCTGAAAATGAAAGCATTAAGTAGCTTTGGCCCTCTGAGCAGTGCCATTGAAACAGCTCCACCTACACATAATATGGTTCCCACTATTTTGGCCAAACTTCCAAAACTTCGTATACTGATCTTTTCCAGTCTAGGCAATTGAAGAACACCAAAAAAAAAAAAAAGGAGAGTAAAACTCTAGAAGTTAAGTGTCAGAAAAGATGAAACAAAGGCTCGACACATCAGAATGTCATAAACGAGTTTTGTGCTTTTACCCGAGAATTGATGCCAGAACAAACGTGATTGCGGGGACTAGGTTACCCATTGCACTTCCTATTGACGACGAGGCAAGATATAGGCCCTCAAAATATATAATCTGGTTGATAGTTATTCTGTAGTACATTAGAGTTAGGAATGATCTGCTTGGTACAGTTTCAACGCTCGCCTTGCAATTTACAAACAACCAATCCAAAAGAAGTAAAAAAAAAAAAAGGAATATTCAAGCTACACGCACCCTATCAGTGAAGCCAAAAATATCAAAGAAAAGCTTCGTAACCCCAATGAAGGCCCGCCAGATTTTCTCCTATAAACAAAAGAAATTTAATGATATAACAGCTCGTATATCTTCTGTACGAGTATATGTGTCTGTACCTTGAGAAATAAGCAATTGGTGTAATGGCCAAAGTTGCTACGACTTGTCTGTAGACGACGAAGACTCTAGGACTTGTTCCTTGTAGAAAAGCAGCCCTGGAGATAAGAGCAACAACTGCATAACAGAATTCCACACCAAACATGGCCATTGTAGGCTTATGTCCATCTAGTCCACCCATGGTTCCACTTTGTGATCGCAAACAAGAGCGAAGGTGGCAATGGAGGCACTACGATGACAAAGCACAGTCACATAAATATCACCCATTTGCACCTAGGAAGACACTTAACATGCTAGCTAACAAAGATCATGATTGGTAGTGACTGTGTGACAGCAATGATCCTTACAAAGGTCATGATCGGTGGTGACTGTGTGACAGCCATGATCCTATGTTCTTAAGATTAAACTAGAATTTCAACCAGAACATAGGTAGATAGCGACAGAGATTAGGCTTCTCCGAAATGACCAGACTTATAACAAACAACCATTATTAATTGCAAGTGGTTTATTTGTCTGATTAAGTTGGTAGGGATTTCCATACCGAGAGACCTCAGGCTAGACTGGATAACTCGAAAATAAATTTCCTTCCTTAAGATGGTCTTACATTGGAGTACTAACAATTTATCTTAAACCTTAGGTTTTTGTTTCATTTAAAAGTACATTACATAAAAGGTTCTACAAAGAAAGCATTAAACAGCTAACAAAGTAGGATGCAAGTTGACAGTAATACAAAACATATATAGGATGAAAATGTCATTGGATCTTTAAAATTTAGCCAATACATTAATGACGAAACCAAGGAACCAATTCATGTGGCCTATTTAAGGTGCGAATCTCATTGTAGTTGAATGGGTAGAGTTGCCACAAAAAATAGATGGCAGAACTGCTCTAGCAGGTCTTATCACCAACCAAGTTGATTTATCCAGATTTCCCGTTTTTAGAGATCTTTAAGTTTTCTCCCTGCTGTATGCATCGATACTCTCTTTCTTACCCTTCATCTGTCGAATTAAGTCACAACCGTGAGTCTTTTTTATTTTTTATTTTTTATCATTTTAATTTTAATTTTACTAATATTATTTTAATAAAAATAAATTAAATTTTAATTAATTATGGTACTAGTAATTTTATAAATAAATTAAAAATAAAATTATAAAAATAAAAAAGACTGGTTTGTGTCACGGGTGTGACACAAAATCTTTTTGTTTTTATCTTAATTTTGATTTTTAAAATAAAAATTTTAATTTTAAAAACTGATTAATTTATTAAAATTGTTTAATTATTTATAAATTAAATTTTAATTTTAATTTTAATTATGAGACTTTTAATTGTATTAAAAATTAAAATTAAAAATTAAAAATGAATTTGTGTCACAGATTTGACACTTAAATCACATACCTAACACAAATTCTTTTTTGTCTTTTAATTATTTTAATTTTAATTTTTTAAATAAAATTTATAAGATAAAATTTAAATTTTAAAAATTGATTAATTTATTAAAATTGTTTAATTAATATATAAAATGAAGAAAAATATTAAATTAAATTATAAAAATTGATTAATTTTATTATTACTATTTTATTAGCCTGCATGTATATTAATGAAATATTAGACATCTTGTATTTTTTTACAGAGAATGCTTGTAAAATCCAAATAAATTATACAATATATTTAGAATAATTTATTTTGATTTTAACAACTTTTTTAATTGATTGATTTACTAAAATCATTTAATTAATTTATAAATTAGAATTTTATACATAAACACTAAACAACTAATTTTACTAAACATCTTTAATAAACAACTGATTTACCAAACATCTTTAATAAATAGTTGATGTTATCCGCTAATCAAATTAGCTAATATAATCAACTATTAGTTGTTGTTGACGTTTCTATGGTCAATGCAAAGGCTACGACTTCCTTCATGTTTTGGAACCGGTGCCCCAACACTTTGATGACTTGATATAGCCTGTGTCAATAAGATTCTTGAGCTGCCTTCTGAGTTTCGATAATTCAAAATCATTCTATATGGCGAAAATGCTGGTAGGCTATCGGCTCCAATTTGATTCGGTGGTCTACCGCGCGTCTAGGTGAAAGTGCCTTTGACAACTACTCCAGCATGATGTTTGCAAACTTATTAAACACTTGCTCAATAGATCCGTCCGGCAGTGGATTGCTTGCTCCTCAGACGAGACTAAAATCTGCTTTTGACCTAGAGCCATACTTGCCTGCCGCCCTTTAACAACCTATTTCCGGCACTTCTACTGGTCCCATTACTCGTTCAATTCCTGGACAAGTATCTATACAAGATTTTTAATATACAAACTATTTAATATTGCATTAATACGCATGTATGCTAATATAATAATAATAATAACTTTAATCAATTTTTTATTTTAATTTAATGTTTTTCTATAATTTATAAATTAATTAAACAATTTTAATAAATTAATAAAATTTTAAAATTTTAATTTTTATCTTACAAATTTTGTTTACAAAATTAAAATTAAGAAAATTTTGTCAATGACATAAATTTTGTTTTTTTAATCATTTTAATTTTAATTTTATTTAAAAATTAAAAATTAAACACAAAATTTGTTGGTAACATAATTAAAATTAAAATTAATTTTTTGTTAAAATAATAATAATAATATAATTAAAATTAAAATGATAAAAAGTAAAAGAATAAAAAAGTTACGGACGTGACTTAAGTGTCATTCTGATACAAATTTTGTTTTTTATCATTTTAATTTTAATTTTTATAAAATTAATACTAACATAATTAAAATTTAATTTTTTATTAAAATAATAATAATATAATTAAAATAAAAATAAAAAGTGTTACACAGAGAATCTACACTCGTTTTGTCTTTTAACTCGGTATTACACACATTACAAAGTGTCAACTGTGCATTCTTCAGCTGCGTGTAGTTATCTTGAGTCTATGCAATTTGCAATTGGACCTGTCTTTCGTATATGCTATCGGAAAAAGGAAACGAAATAAAATATTTGCAATGTATCTTTGAATCTTTCTGTCAAACCTTGAAGTCAAAAAATGACGTGTGCAATTAATGATTGTGTGTGTTCCGTTAACTTAAACGTTCTAAAGGAAACAAAGATGTGTCCGATTTCCTTGTGAATTAAGTAGAATATATACAGTCACCATGTTTTGGAAGTTAGCCTACTGACAAGATAAGACAATTATATAAGTTTGTCACTTTTCGCTTTCCAAGTCGGTATGATTTGGCACTGACAACTTAAGTCACTAAAACAGCCAGGCATCCACTGGAACGAACTTTCGTTATGTACATATCTTGTTACCAGGCGCCCAAGGACTGACAGGACATCCGCCATCTTCATAAATATCTTACAAGTTCTAGAAGAGAACTTACCTTAAAAGTTAACTTAAAAATGGGAGAGTTTATGAATCTATAAATTTTATATCAGTCTTTGTTATTATTGATCTGAGACAGTAATAACAAGTGTAATATCCTACCATACTTCGCAAATTAGATATTAGCAAACGGGTTATACACTAAACCTTTTTTAACCTAAGACGAACACTGCAATAATGGCATCACCATCTGTAGACATCGTACGAGAACTTGCAGGATTGATATTAACTCTGATATCAATTGTTACAAGTTTTATGGAAGAACTAACTTTAAAAGTTAGTAAGATGGGAGAGCCCATAAATTTATAAATCCTACATAAGTCTCTTTTATTATTGGTGTGGTACGATTAAACCGTAACAAAATAATAAAATAAAATATATCTTTATTTCTTATAAAAATAAAATATAATAAAATAAGATTCATTTTTAATATTATAAACAACAACAAAAAATGTTCAATTTTTTATTTTTTATTATTTGTAAAAACTCAAAAAAAAGGATTTGTTTATTTTACCCAAAACTTATAAAATACTAAAATCGACCTGCTTGTTACGCACATAAATACATCATTGTTTAATGGTACCATATTTTCTACTGAGGTTGAAGTAAAATTCTATTGTTGCTAACTTATAAAGACTACTAACCAAGCTCAAACTCCTTGTTTCTATGTCTATAAAATTATAGGGATTCATGTTTCGGAAGAACCTGAGAATATCCTCATGTTTTAAAAGATAAAAGATAACACGCATATATATGTATATATATATTTCTAACCATAGCTATAGACAAGGATCGGCGAGTGAAGTGATCCCTCCGAGTATCAAGATTGTACTATGTTCTAATGATCGTATGCTTTTATTGCAAATTTTATAATTTGATAAAATTTAACACTTTGAGAAGATTATTTAATGTTTGATAATTGAGTTAAAAATCGATATTTAATATTTTGGATATAAGTTTTGATAAAAATATGGGTTAATTACAAAAAAATATCAAATATTGCTCACTAATTATAGTCTTAACTTCAAAAAGTCGTAATTAAATGCTTAAATTTTTTAAATTATAATATGACGTTAATGTTTCTATTAATTTTGCTAACGTTCACATGATTCAAAAACCTAGCTAATAATATACGTCAGTTAAAATTAACACAACTGATGAAAATTAACGAAATGACATTATTTAATTATATAACTAACACGATGTCATTGTTAAAAAATGACGTAGTTTGGTTCCTAAATCAATTTACATTTCCACTCACATTATTGAATAAACAATTTTCTTACATTCTTTTAAAAAAGAAAAAATATGCTTACATTAAATAAAAGATAATTAGAAAGTATATTGATATGTAAAATCAAAATATTGATAGAACAAAAAGATAAAAAATGCATAACAAACATTATGTTATTCAGGTTCAAATTCAAAATAACCAAATCACTCCTTACATATTAAAGCTGTTTTTTTTTAATTACAAATCATTCTATACGTCAAATTTCTTCTCTATTTAATGTAAGTAATTGATAAAGCCAATGCTAATTTCCCAAGCAAGCAATTTTGCTTTCTTTCCTTACTTGTGAAAAACTTGTTGCCAATTTCAGTAAATATATTCAATAATCTAATGTTCCAGATTAATTTAAGGGTATTAGAGTTTTTTACACCAGGAAATATACGTTCGAAGTTTTACATGCAAGCACCATTTCATATTAATATACATTAGAATACTATCATCTTCCTCCATAAAACTGAAATATTAGTGAAATTTTCAATATATTAAGTAGGGGAGAAGAACTTTAGTTATGGGATGCTATGTAGAAAGTGACTTGAAAGGAGCAGCATCTTATAGAAAAAAGATTATATCCTTATTAGTGGAACTGTCGTAATTTAAACATACATAAATGAGAGAAGCCACATGCCAAAAAGTAAATTCATAATTCACTACGTTCTGTACCAGTTGCCATACTAATTAGCTCCAGAAACTACTTCCACGGACCAAATTGAATGGGGGCAAGATCGATAAGAGAATCTGCCTGAAGCTTCTGACAAGTCATAGGAAACGAAATTGCGCTTCAAAATATTGCACTGCATTAAAAATTTGCTCTCGTTAAACAAAGAACAATTGTGAATTTCCAAGTTACAAGTACACAAACCGAACTACGCCTTGCCCTTGATTATTCAGTAGATCATAGGCTAGCGAACTGATAGTCTAAGCAACGCAATTAGAATATCGTTTCATAGGAACATTCTTAAGGAAATGAGAACAAAAGGGCTGAACTTGGCCCTCGTTGCCTCATGATGAAGAAAGGGCCGAACTTAGACTTCTTCATTGTAA
This sequence comes from Erythroxylum flavicans, assembly GCA_027576715.1. NCBI lineage: Eukaryota > Viridiplantae > Streptophyta > Magnoliopsida > Malpighiales > Erythroxylaceae > Erythroxylum > Erythroxylum flavicans. Next base: position 17,167,513 of record JANZXP010000195.1, on the reverse strand, counting down.
ATAGTGTCCATCCCTAATCAGTAGTATCATCTTCTATTGCTTTTGTTATGAGTAACAATTAGCGTGGGCTTGATGACATACGAATATGACTACTCTTTCGTCATCGAATATTTAAATTCCAGTAAATATATGAGCTAGTAGACTAAAAAAAGTTTTTAAAAATTCTCTTTGTTTAGCATAGCACCGTATCTATTTGAACGTCTAAGACGAGCCAACCCCTATTTCCTCCTTAATTGGCTTGGCCCATCATAAATATACGGGTGATAGGTTAAGAAATAAATTTCTATGGCCGTGGACTAGGTATCCCACGTAACAAATAAGCTTAAAGTACGTATTTTCTACGGTCTCTAGATCCAAAATCCAGCTACATCCCCAACTATAAAGATGAAAAACAAAAAAGGAGTCATTCCTACTGTGGTAAAATACATGAGTCCCGCTGTCAGCAGTGTTTTAAGAATTATTCTTTTAAAAGATTTTATGATTTCGCAGCTATGAGGCATAAATTTATTTATATTTTTGTTTGAAACATCAAATTTGAAAATATATATAAAATCTCTTATTCCTCACACTTCCAAGATTCCAGTTAGAAAAGATGGGACATAAACCTGTAGAGGGAGTGGCTTGGTTTCGTTTCTAATTGAAAAATTTTAAAATCATAAATTCATGTTCAATCTAATTTTATTTTTAAATTCAGATTTAATCAAATATAAAAATTTCACTTTTAAGTCCCCGTATACTTTTAATTTCTAGAAGTCATTTATAATATAAATAAAGTATTTAATCATTTATTAAGTAAAATAAAATTTAAAAATTCTTTTAAAATAAAAATATAATTCATGACAATAATCTTTGCAAGTTAATAATAATAATTTTGTTATAGTCCAAAATAAATTCAGTCCATTTCATCTATAAGTGAAAGGAGCCAAAATCTAAGGGGGTGCTTGGTTCATAAAGGGCAATGAGAATGTGAATGAGAATGAATATAGTGAAGAATGAGAATTGATATAATCATTATAACTATGATGGTTGGTTAAGATGAAGAAATGATTACCATTACCATTGATGTTGAGTGGTTTGTTAAAAATTTTGAAAAATAAAATTTTGTTTTATATCAAAATTTAAATATATTTTAAATGATTATTTTTAATTTATGCACTCTAATTATAATGACAAAATGTTTAAAATCAAGTATATTGCAATTTTTCCTTTCCAATAGCTCTTGAAGAAAAAAAATACTCTAGTATTTTCTTACATCAACATATCATTAGTTACATAATATCTTCAAAATATAGTTTAATCATCC
>JANZXP010000195.1:17131149-17155505 GCA_027576715.1 Erythroxylum flavicans | reverse complement strand
TTACCCTCAATTAGCATCCAACACACAAGAACACAATGGAAATCAAACTTAATGAAAACATGCAAACTAAATCCTAATCTAAAGCGATAAGCAACCATTATGCAAGAAAATATATGCTAATTACCTAAAAAAAAATATCCTAATGCACACTTATCACCTATCCATTGCCATCCCTATTCAAGAGTATTTTACTTTTATTCATTTCCAATAATAGTAATATAGAGACATATAGATAATACTATATTTCTGTACATCAAGAACATAGTGTTTATTCTACTTTAAATTCAAAATTTTGCATATGATACAAATTACACAATAAATTTTTGAAATTTTGATAAGGGTGATTTTCAGATCATTAGGCACATTGAAGATGTATAAATGCTAAACTGAACTAGTTTCACTTATCATCATTTTATTCTAAATCGACTTTTGTAGAATATACCTCTTAACATTATTAATCAAGAAATGTCGATATCGAGACTAGTTCTGGATGGTCCTAATTCATTTCGTTGGAAAGAATGTGGCAAAATTATCCCTACTAAAAAAACAACAATGAAGAAAAAATCTCCACTTCATACATTAATCATCATTTGCCTTCCATAGCCTATCATCCGAACAATGTCAGTGTCCTTATTATTTACATCTCATTTCTTTTTATGAAGCTATTATATATATATTCACATTTGATGGTTTATACTACATGTTGTTTTAAGCTTCCTTGAGTCTCGAAAATGACATGTATGGCCATGGAGGCTGGAGTGATGTCATAACAGTCTGTAAAGGATTAGGGAAATCAGTTATTTTGGAAAATTCATCAATTCCAAATACTTCGTCTGCTGATGCACATGTGCATGTCATCCAATTTTAGTTCATTTAATGTTTACTAGTATGACAATATCTAACTTCTATACTGAATGTATTTTAGGTACTAAATCTAGCAACTTTTTCACTGCATCCTCTATAAGTTTAGCTATAGCAAAAAAGCTGTTGCAAGAGGGTGTGAAAAACCCTACACTTGAGGGAACAACCGTTACTGTTCTAATTGGTGCGTTCGAACGTGCAAAGACCCTTCTCAAGAATCCAGACATTGTGAACTCAAATAAATAATTATATCATTGTCATTTAGTGAGTTAATCAACTAAACTCAGATTTAAAGTTTATTTGTTGTTGTATCTGTAATAATTTGTCAAATAACATATGTACTACTTAGGGGTCAAGTTACGTACTATTAAATGTGGACTGCTATTGTTCTGGTTCTATGAGTGTATGAATTGGGTAACTTCTAATTCAAAGTTTTTGCTACCCCATATATCTTCTTATTATATTGATAAAATTTTTAAAATTTTCATAACTAATTTTTGCAATGTTAGTAAATAATAATGATTAATTAATACCACTATTTAACATTTAAAATAATGTTGTGAGTTTTTTTTAATAATACGTGTAAACATTTAAAACAAATCTCCAATAAAACATATCTTAACTGTGATAGATTATAAAAATGTTATTTAATAATTTTGGAAAATGTCAACCATTTGGTGACGATTTCTTGTATACATTCAGCGACGATTTTCAGAATTCATCACCGAATGTGCATAAAAATCGTCACTGAATCTTTAACTTTTTGCGATGAAATTAAAATTTCTTCACGAAATTTTGACCTTTTGGTGACACTTCAGAATATCATCGTCAAATATAGAATCTTTGGTGACTATTTGTTGGATTCGTCACCAAATGTTTGATAAGTTATGGTGACGTTTTCTAAAATCGTCACGATAAGATTATTTAGCGACGAATAGCTAACATCGTCACCCATTGTGCATCATTTAGTGACGATTTTTCTTAATCATCACTAAATATTTAGTATTTGGGATGATTTTTCTTTACGTCGCCAAAGGTTTTCCCTTTTGCGACACTTTTTGTTTTCGTCGCTAAATGGCTAGTTTTAGTGACGAAATATTTTAATATGTTATTTTTTCGACGAATTTGGTTTCATTGCAAAATAAATTGTCGTGAAAGGGTATGTTTGTTGTAGTGTAATATTAATATAAATTGATATTAGATATTATTTTAAATAAATTTTAAAAATTATAAATAGTCTCTTTATTTTATATAATTAAAATATAATTCTATATTATAAATATTTATCTTTTAGAAGGTGTATTTTTTTAGTTTTTAGACCTTAACAGTAATAATTTAAATAATCGATGATAAAGGGCTATGTGTATATATATATTGTGTTATATAATTTATTTCCTGGTTCCAAACCTTGTCTTAAAGAATTATATAACATAAATTTGGTATAATAATTTCCTAATTCTTATTAATCAAAGTAACATCGATTAGGAAAGTTGGTCATTCCTCTTCACATATTACTCTTATAAATAAATATTATTCATATCAAGTATCTAACAAATCCTACAAAAAATATAAGAAGTTTGATTAATTCTTACACAATTATAAAATTAATAATAACATAAAGTACTTGAATGCTACATTTTTCAACAACAAAACATTATATAATAAGAGCACTATAACAATAAGAGTTCGTGGCCATAAATACAATAAAGAAATAGTGAAATATAAAAAGAAAATATTTATTTCATATTTATAATGCATATTTGACGTGTAATAAGTACATCAATTACAAAGGAAATCAAAAATAAAGAGAAAAGATAAAAAAAACTTAAAATTTCATTCCGTAATATATCCACTTAAATCATATTAGCCTCAATTTTCAATTGGTACCAAGTCATCTTCTTTTAGGAGAATATCATCATCACTATCATTCAAGATCAATATATCAAATGACATGTTAATACTTTCTTATCTAATATCATCTTCTAATTCACTCTTTTTCATAAAATTTGTTTCCTCCACCATTCAAATCCATTAAGAGATCAATATGATCAAGATAAATTGGTTTAAGTCAAAAAGTCCTTTTTAAATCCTAACAATTGCGCCAAATACAGGTAAGACCCTAGCATTTTGGAGTGCATAAAAAATCCTAATATTTCAAAACTATCTAACATGGGTTCTATCAATTAAGTGTTACATGTTTTTTAATTTTTCTCCTTTCAATGGGATTATCGATGTTAACATGAAGCCTACGTGGAACTGGTGAGTCTTATACAAAAATAAACCATAATCCTTCCTTAATTTTTTATCGTCTTCCTACTTTAAAGTATACCTTAACATAGGTTGTGGCAGTGTGTTTACATTGTTATAGTTTTCATTTCTCCTTTTATTGAAAGGATCTTCCACTACCTTGGCAAGGTACATATGTTCTTTGATCACACAAATGCAATTGTACACTTGGAGAAAAAAAAGTGCAAAATTCTCCGTTTATTTGGGTTGAAATGGAACTCTTCTTCTATCATAGATTGTAAATGCATAAGCATGTAGCCATGTCTTTTATACTTGAACTGGTAATGAATGACCATACAGATTCAAATTGGATTTTTCATTTGTAGTTTTAAGAGAAAACAACAAAAATCCATCTATAAAGCACTATTAGAAAGCAATGAAGATAATTAATCTTACTAATATTAGACTTAAAAGTAATGTTGCTAACTTTCTTTTGCAGTTTATATCTTTCTATAGATAGAGATGTTTAAAATTCTAAAGGTCCTAAATTTTTATACTATTTTATTTTATGTTTTTGGATTTCATATATTGCTACTAACAATATTCTATGGTCAGAATAGCTAAATATGCATATCCCAGAACTTGGTTAATAAATGAATGTCTCACAAGAAAGAAGAAGAAAATAAAGATGTTGTTTCCCACTTTTATAACATATTTTACTTCAATTTAGTTTGGAAATAACCTCTCTACTAGTTAGGGGTAAGGCTACATACTATTAGACCTCACCAGATATCGCATGTCAATGGGATTATTGCTAGTAGTTATTGTTTTCCTTCAATTCAGTTGATAGTAACCCTAACCATCACCTAATACTTATGGTGTTGAAAAATACTTATCCCTATCTAAGAACTGACGATGGTTTCCAATATTTAAGAACTAATCACTACAACAAAACATATTATTAGCTATGTTTTTTGAATTTGGTGACGGTTTCCTAATTCTTTGCCAAAAGTGATAGTTTTGGCAACTTTATAATGTTTTTTGGGATGGTTTTAGTATTTTGTCACCAAAGGTTGAGTGTTTGGCAACGATAGTTTCAAATGTTGTAAAAGAAACATAGCTTTTTGTGACGAAATTGGTAATTCATTGAAAAATGTGGATTTTTTGACAAAACCTTGAAATCATTGCCAAAAGTAAATATTAAATAATTTATAATTAATACTGTTAAATTGATAATTTTTTAAAGCTAAGTGTGCTTAATAATTTAAAGGTTAATTATAATTGACATTTATATATGATTTTTCATATTTTTCATTTCCTTTCTTTATAAATTTGTTTAAAATATATAGTTAATGCATTAAAAATCTATAAATTATCTTTTTGGATATAAAATGATAAACATAACTAAAATTTTGACACTAATAAGATAAAATAATAATAAATTTAAGTTTACTACTATTCTTAATCATTAATATTTACGAAAATAAAATAATAATACATATAAATGTTGGAATATGATAAGGAATATAATATAATGATATATGGTAAGTACTACAAGATGTTAATTAGAAGTTCAACAATTCTAACAAACAAAATAATAAATAAAGTTCCATACCAAATATTCCATTAAAAAGGAAAAGAAATAATTATTTTTTTGGATTCCAAATGACATTAGAGTTGGTAGAAAAGGTAAAGTGGTTTGAAATATCGGGATTCCTAAGAAGCATCCTTGCACGTTCCAAGCCATCAATTGAAATAGTTAAAGATCATCCCTCAGGGTCTGGTGAATTGACACCCACTTCCAACAACTTCTTTGCTTTAATTAAATTTGAAGAAGAGATAGCGAACGATTTCGCAAATGTAATATGATGACAGTATTAAATGAACCATACGTACTAAGCATTTCAGTTAATGAGCAAAAAGAATAGAATAATCAAAGCTAAATCAAACTGTATTTAGAAGTCAAATTTGAGCACATACATATCTAACTGATAAACTCCATGATCATTACAATGAATAAGCATAGTTTTTACAATCAAGCATTATTTCGAAACAACTGATTTCCCTAATCTTGTACAAACCATCGAGACATCACCACCACCTCCGTTTCCATCATGTTCTCTTGAAGATTCGAGAAAGGTTAACACATCATATACTATATGCAATTAGATGTTCATATAGTAACTTCATAATAGAAAATGAGATACTGATAATAAAAAAAGAAAGGTTGAGTTTGGATGATACTAAAAACCTTGAAGAAGAGGATCAGCCATGGAAGGCAAAGGGTGATTAGTGTTTGATGAGAGGATTTTTTCTACATTGATTAGTTCTTCATTAGGGACAATTTTGTCACATCCCTCGCAGCGTAGCTTATTTCTACCATTAGAAACTAGTTGTCACATTGACATTCCACGATGAATTAGTGTTAACAATTTTATTTTGAAAAGTCAATAGAAGAATTATTATTTTAATGTTCTAACATTCTAGCAACGTTTATTTGGTGACCTATCAAGTGAGACGAGTTCATATGATAAGGTTTCAAGTGTTAAGTGTGTATATACTATGTTTAAGGGGTGCATAAACATCCCTCGTAGCTATGAAATATGATTGCTTTATGTAAAAAAAAAGGAAAACTTAATATGAGTCCAATCTTTTTCATATGAAGCAAGTATCCATTCCAAAATGAGTTGAATATCATGGCTCCAATTTATACGTTTGTTACCCATATAGATTTTGATACCTTGCTAATATTTCTAGTGTTGATCATCTTTCTTTTAATTGTTATGTCTAATCATAGCCTCATTAAATGTTGGAATAAAGTCATGTTGATGGATACATTAGTAAAGTAGAAGTGGTAGAGATTTGGTGTAAAACAACAGTATGGTAAATATGTACATAAACAGTTGCAGAAGTAGCCTTAATTCTCTAACAGATGTTTAATCAAACAGTTAGCAGGTTTCCTCAAACAACCATGAAAGGTGGAAAAGAAATGTCAACCATACATATCCAAATCAAAAAAACATTGCACCATCTTACAAACACAAACACAAACAAAAACAAAAACCCTTATACCATTAGCAAAACACAAAACTCATATAAACTTCACCATGTAATAGAAAAACATAGTACAATATAGGAGATGATGCTTCGTAGATGATAAAGATCACAATATAGGAGAAGACCACAACAGATTAGGAAATGACGCTTTTTCAACAGTAGAGGAAGAGGAAATTGGTTAAACTAACACGAAAATAAAGAGATCATTTTCATATTAATAACCTAGTAAAAAATGACGTTGTTTATTGTTAAACTAAATGACATCGTTTTCGATGTATTCGAAAGAAAATACATCATTGGAGACGATCATAAAACTGTCACCAAATGGTGGCCCGTTTCAATTTAGGTAAACCTTAGGCGATGAACATTATAAATGATTTTACTAGTTACAATTATTATCCATAAATTAATATAATATTATAAATGATTTTCATATATAATAATTATTGCAATTTAATAACAAATAGAACTATATAGTAAATAATGGAAATCAATATCAAATATTAATATAATATTATTTAAAATCAAATTTAATATTATTCACAATGATTGTAAGTCTAAAAATAAATTTATTTATGTATAATGTCATTTCAAAGATTTAAAAAACAAAAAATGCACAATTTATTTATATTACATTTATTCATACTTTTTATTAATGTCTTTTAATATATATGACATGACAATTATATTTGATCTAAGAAACTCTATTTATATTTAATGATATATTTAAAAATATATTTAAAAATTTTGGAAATTTAACTTTTAGCAACGATTTCGTGAAATCATCACCTTTTTGGTGATTTTTGGCAATGTTTTCAAGATTCGACACTAAATGTTTTAGAGTTAAAAAATTATATGAAAACGGCTTCTCCATTTATAATTGTTGACCAGGTGGTGTCCCCCCCTAATTACATTCTATCGCATTTCTCTTCTATTTCCCTCTTTCGTTTTCTGAACATCAAAATTTTTTCTCTTCCATTGCACAATCCGTTCATTGTGTGAGCTTCGTTTTCTCTTCCATCATCTCCCTACAATTTTAGTCGAGGTATATAAGCTGGAGCTTTTGTTGTGATTTTTTTCTCGTTGAATCTTAGTTGTTAAATGTAATATTGATGGTCAGTTTTTGGGTGAAGCTTTAAGTTGTTTGACTTTGTTTTTATTGTTAACAGTTGAATTAAACATTTGTATATGTTAAAGTTATTGAAGAAAAGGAAAATATTCAAATTATGTTGCTAGTTTGGGTTGAATTTTTTATGCATATAAATAGTATAATGAATGTTCTCATATGTGGGTAGTCTTCTATTTTGATAGGGAATGAATTACCTTTCAAATTACATTAACTTCGTTGCTTATTATTGTAATTGGGAGTTTAGGTTTTTCTTTAATTAAATTTAGCATTAATATTCAAATTTAGTATTATATTATGAATCATATTCAAATGTTATTCAAAGTTAATGGAAAAAACTTGCTTCTAATATGTTGAAGTTTTTTTTGCAATTTAAACATACGTGTAATGTTGTTTTTTCAAATTAAACAGAGGTGTAATGAGAGAAGGTTGGAAGGTGTGATGTCTATTTTTGTAAAGTTTACATATCTAATGGAATTTTAATACTTAATTGAAAAAGATGTATAGATTAATGTGTAAATGAAGTTTAGATGTCTAATGGAATTGTTGTTCTTTCTTGTTAGAGTCCTAATAAAGATTCACTCTAAGCATATAAATTTCATTTTAAGCCCTATCACATAGTTATAAGCATTTTCTACATTTTAACGCTGACCTAACTCTAGGAATAAGTGTATTATATTAATGTGGAATGTTGATGTTTGAGTTATCGTTATGCATATTATTGATGTTTAAGTTATGGTTACACGTATTGTTCCTGTTTTAGTTATGTTTAAGCGGAATGTTGTTGTTTGACTTATGTTTATGTGGAATGTTGTTGTTTGAGATATGTTTATGCAAATTGTTGATGTTTGACTTATGTTTATACAGAATATTGATGTTTGACTTATGTTTATGTGGAATATTGATGTTTGACTTATGTTAATGTGGGATGTTGGTGTTTGAGTTATGTTAATACAGAATGTTGGTATTTAATTTATGTTTATGTGGAATGTTACTATTTTAGATATGTTTATGCAAATTGTCAATGTTTGACTTATGGTTATGGAAAATGTTACTGTTTGAGATATGTTTATCTGAATTCTTGATGTTTGACTTATGTTTATGTGAATTGTTGGTGTTTGAGTTATGTTAATGCAGATTATTGATGTTTGACTTATGTTTATGTGAATTGATGGTGTTTGAGTTATGTTAATTTAGATTGTTGATTTTTAAGTTATGTTTATGCGAATTGTTGATGTGGATGATTTGTTTATGCGTATTGTTGATATTTGAGTTATGTTAATGTGGAATGCTCATTTATGAGTTACGTTTTTTGCAAAATGTTGAAGTTTTAACTTATGTTTATGCGGATTGTTGATGTTTGAGTAATGTTTATGCTTATTGTTAATGTTTGACTTATATCTATGCGTAATGTTGATATTTGAGTTATAGATATTTAATATAATGACATTTGGTAGAAACAAGGGAAAGAACGTGGCAACTAGCGAAATTTTTTCCCCCTATAACAACCAAATCAATCTGACCTATCCAACAACTACAATCGACATCAGCAACAACCTCTATCTACCTCAACTAGTGCTGAGGGATCTTTAGGTCTATTAATCTTTACCACCTATAATTAGAATTATGCTTAAATATATATTTACATGTTTAATGCGCTTTTTCTTATCATCATTCTTTTGTTGTCAAGTTCTAATATTGGTATTAGAAAAAGAGGTAGAGGTATCACTAAAGGTTCTGAGTTGCAACACATGAATTTTACAATGAACAGAAAGTTATCTGTACATATTGATAACTCACAAGGTCATCCGGTTGATAATATTCAATCAGCAAAATTATCCAATGAGTTACGGGTCACTGCCAAGACTAAATTACCTTGCTTTTAGAATGCCAAGCAGTTGAAGCAAGACAACTTTCTATAGAATTTTTGGACAGTTTTAATAATTTTTTAATTTATTTAATTATATTTAATATTGTTTTACTTATTTAAAGATTAATTTCACTTTCATTTTTTTTCACAGATGACGCTCAATATTGGTCATATCGAGAACTTTGAAGTTTCAAGTTGTTTGAGTTCACTGTTGAAACAAAAGGCCAAGGATCATTGTTATCGATTGCATAAATACTACAAATATTTTCCTTTGGATAAGGAGGCAAGGAGACATGTTCCTGAATAGGTGACTCTAGAAAATTGACACAAAATGTGTGATTATTAGGCCTTCACCAACATTAAGGTTTGTCTCCTTTCTTTTCACATTTGCTTCCATTAATCTTGTTAAACAATTTAATGACTATTTCTTTTCTTTATTTAGGAAAAGTGTGGGAAAGCCAATGTTAACAGAGAAAAAATGAAAACTCCTCACAACTGAGGCTCCAAATCGTTTGTTATTGTATGAAATGAATTTGTAAATTCTTTGTTTAGAAGTTATAATTATATCAGTAAATACAATATTATTTATTGTGTTTTCAATTCTTTTTTTAATAAGCAGAGTCAGAATGAACTACATGGACAACAGTGTGATAAGATTATACTCTACAAACTCACACACTATAAGGAAGGTGAAGGCTGGATGTTTGAAGAAGGGCAATATAATTATTTAAGTATAATTTTTTTAATTTTAAGTTTATTTATTTATGTAGTACTAACTAATAATATTTGAATTAAATATTGATTTTGTTTTTTAAATTTTAGAATAAGATATAGGAGTTGTTGCAAATATCATTGTCTGATGGAAATGATCCAAATGAAGATGACATTTGCAACAATGTGCTTGGTACAAGATCCGGCTACATCAAAGGTCTTGGGTGTGGTCCTAAGCCAACTGCTTCATCCTCATCAAGACCAGCATATGTTATCCATCTTCAAAAGGAAATCACTTAAGGCTAAATTACAATGCAATGAAGAAAAGTTAGAACGAAATGAAAAAAAGTTAGAATGAAATGAACAAAAGTTGGCCAAGCTTGAAAAGATGGTCACACAAATACTTGGCCCAAATTATGTAAATAGTAATGAAGATATAAACAAATCTTAGTTTGTACATAAGTATTTTTGTTAACGTTTGTAATTGAAATTTAATGATATTTAATTGTTTATATAAAATGATTCCAATTTCTAATTATTTTTAATTATATTTTCGTATAATAAATTATAAAACAAAATAATCTAAATATTACAAACAATTACATGGATTAAAAATGTGACCAATAATTATAATTAACATGATAAAATTTTTAGTAATAATGTTTATTAAAAAATAAAAAAATTGTCGCCAAAATTTTTTAGCTACGTTTTAGAAAACGTCGCTAATAAGTTTTGGCTACGTTTTATAAAACGTAGCTAAAACATTTTTGCTAAAAATATTGAATCGTCGCAAATAATGTTGGATGATGATTATTAACTCGTCGGTAAATGTCATTACCTATGTTTATTGTAACGTAACTAATAACATTTAGCTACAAAAGAAAAGTGTAACAAAATATTATTAACGACGATTTTGGCTATTGTCATATATCTTTTTTGGCTACTTATTCTACTCGTTATGACACTTAATTTACGATAATTTAGTAAAAATGTCACCTATAGTATTTTGATACCAGGATTTTGCTACAATTTAGTATCGTCGCTAGATATTATTAACAACAAATTCTTTACTTTTTTGTCACTAAAAACTCATTATGTTATAGTGTATTTTCGGCACCTTAAAGGCGTTAAACATAGAAGATCTCTAGAAGTTGGTCCAAGATTGGATTTTAGTTGCCTTTGTTTAATTTTATGCATAAATGAGTCACTTATTTAAATTTATAGTAGTAAAGAAGATAAAAAAGAATTAGGGAAAGACTAAGGTTGATTTTTATATAAGACTCACTAGTATCGCATGGTTTCACACTAGCATTGGGGGATCCCACATAAAAGGAAAAATAAAAAAGGCCACATTAGTATTAATATGACATTTAATTAATGAAACTGTAAAGGTTACTCGTTTTGTCAATTAGAGGTTTGACTTAAATGGTTTTTAAATGAAGAATTTATTTGTACACTTTAAGATATTATCGTCTAACCTATATTTTGATGTAAATGTTAAGGTTACAAAGGAACTTTTACCATTCGATTAGTAAAACCAATTGTTCTATTAAAATTCCTAATTAAGAAGTAAAATTAAATTACTAAATTGTTAAGAGTTTTTAGAAGTTATATTTGACTTAGTAATGATAATAATATATCTTTCTCGAAGCTTTAAGTTATATTGGATAAACACTTAATTATTCAACCTCTTTTGTTCTTATAAGCATTGTTTTTCAATAAATGAGCTCAAATATGCTCCAATTCCTTTCACCCTTAATTTCACTTATATATTAAGAAAGAAGTCAAATTGCAAACATTTATGATTTTGAACACAAATTTGAAATTGTTTACATCATATAATTATAAGACAAGAAAAATAATCTCATAAGTATAATCAAGTGATGATTTTATAAAAATAAGTGGTACAAGTGAAGAGATGTATATTTGGATTAAGTTTGTCATGTTAATAAATTATAATGGGCATTTGAAAATCACCAGATGCATAATTGTTTTCCTTCATTTATGAGCTAAATAAGTCTTGTATTATTTCACTTAAAACAATTATTATATTGGTTAAAAGCATACCTCTTTCAGGTTCAACTCTTTTTATGAACTTGGTTCAAAATAAACACTCAAATAGAGAAATGCACTAGAAATAAACAAATGAGAGTAAAGATTTTTATTCCACCTATCATTAATGATAATAAGATAAAGTTTATACAAAGAAGTCCTATGTTTTAAATTATCCTTAATTGTTTCCTTTGATCTTGTCATAAGATCATAAAAGTATCCTATAGTCAAAATTTTGTCACTATGATCGGTACAGAGTACTCTCACTAGAGTTTTACAAACTTAAACAAAATTTGATATTGAGTTAAAGTTTATGATCCTTAAGTTTATTTATAGAAATATCAATTTCAACATTACACATAACATATTGAGATGCAACTAATTTATCACTAATGAACATTTTCTTAAGCTCCTTCTTCATTTGAGTAAAACAATGAAATGGTAAGACATTGGTCACAAATCATATAATGGTAGGATGAAAATTTTTTATCATTTGTAAAATCTTTTTTTATCAAATTCAAAACTTATGCATATTTATAAATGACTTTAGTAATTCTTTTTTCACTCTATATGGTTTCGCCAATACGAAAATATCTAATATCATCTATATTTTCTAACATCAATTTAGTATAATTTATAATATAAAGAGTCCATTAAAAGAATTGTAACTATTTTTCCTTTTCCTAACTATTTTATAAGCATCATCATTGTTAATGATTAATTGTACAATATTATCAAACCCAACTTCATTTTTAACTTCAAAAAAAATTTCTTATAGAGTATTGTCATTTCTTATAAGGCTCAATATACTAATTGCTTTTGAGAACATTGTTCTTTTAATAAAATGAATCGAATAATTCATAATTAATTCATTTATCCTATTTGTCCAACTACTAAATACGGTTGAACAATAATAGTTTACCTAACTCTTTTTTTAATTTAAATAGATTTTTATTTTAATGACGTAATTGCCCAAAAGATTTCCTCTATATCATCAACTAAAGGAGTTTTAATTCCTAGACCAACAAAGGCAGTTGCATCTATCATAGGTTGATAGTAAGATTGAAAATTATTAAATGACATACCCATATTATACCACCATCTAGTCATTATCATTTTCATGTTTTGAACAACTTCTTTAGATAATAATTCATTACAAATAGAAGGTTTAGCTTCATAACTTATCTATAAAGTAAAAAAGTTGTCTTCTTCTCTTCCTCTATTACTTGGGATTGCATTAACTCCTTATCTTGTACAAGCATACCTTTTTTATCAATAATATCATCATCAGTGCCAAATGAACTATCACTACCAATTTTCTAATTAATTATCTATTTTTTCTAATTTGTTATCTATCTTATTTCTTTTTCATTTATATTCTTTCAAGCAAAGTTTTTATGTTCCATTTGATATCATGACTAATTTTTTTGCATGGTTCCACATTACCAATAACCTCATGTAAATGTTTCTTCAACCTAGTGATTTCGTCATTTTGCAAATGATTATCATAATATAAACATATAGCACGGTTTCTTATACTATGAACTAACTTTGTATGAACCCAAGCTAGATCATCAAATCTTCTTGAAGATGTTGAAATATTATGACCACTTTAGTTTCCTTTTATTTATCATAAAATTAACACAGGTGAAAAATAAAATAATAACTTTGGACTAATATTACATGCCAAAAGAAATGTCAAGTGTCCCATAAATTCCCTTAGTCTAAAATAAAAAATTTTTACAAAATATATCTATTATATTCTATGTAATATCTAAAATTAAAATTAGAGGTTGAAACAAAATCTTGTGTTGAATAACACAAGCTTTTGATGAATGTCATTGCTGAGGGAAGACTGGTGTTGTTGTATTTGATATCATACTCATTTTGAAGGAAATTTTGATGTTGATTTTATGGGATTTGAAAATTCTCTCCAATTGGGATTTGTTCTTTTTTAATTCAGATGGTAGTATTTTTTTCTTAATGATGTAATCTCATAATTTCCAAGTTTTTAAATGAAATTTCCTTTAGCAATATCTAAAATAATAATAATAGAGATTAAAGTGAGGATGAGAAAACATTTTACATTGCTTATATTTACGCTGCTAGGATATTCTTTTAACAAAATTTGCTCAAGAATGGGTATAAATGGAGGTAGAGGACTAACAATAATAATTGGCCAAGAAGTAATAGAGGATAATTGATAGTTACTAGCAACAAAGGATGAGCACTAAGGGGTATGCTAGTAGTTTGTTACTTTTGGTACTATTTTCATGACATGTTTGTATTTTTATGAATTTGAAGGTTTTAATACTTAAAAAGAGAATTAATTTTTTTTGAAGTCTTATTTCTGCTTATATAAGGAAAATGAATAAATTAAAGAAGAATCAATCTGATTTAGAGGAAATTAAGGACCCCTAAACATGATAACTATATGCCACTATGTTAGGGTTGTATTTAAAAATGGTCATTTATGTTTCTCTTTCACAACCCTCGACACCCCTATATTGTCCTTTAGATGAAGAAATATAACACCTTACACATTCCACTGTTGATCTCATGTTGGCATTAAAGATTTCTAGAGAATTACAAGTATAACACAACCAACTACACGAACTCATGTTAAGACTGTATAGCTCATTAAAAAATTAGAGTTTCATATTTAAAGAAAATAAAGTAGAAATGAAAGGCAACTTTTTTAACAAAGAAAGAGTTGGAAAGCTTACAAAAGTTAATTGGAAGCTATTCTACATTAGTACTAATTAAGATAAAGTCATTATTGGAAGTTAGGCAAGATTACAACAAGGATTTGTTAAAGATTCAAGATTCAAGGATTCATAGCAATGACATGTTTTTATTGGTTTCTTTATTATTTCTTGATGGTTATTTTTTCTAACTATGTACATATGATGTCATATATCTTGATTGATTCTTTAGTTTAATGAATATTTATTTTTCTTATAATTTATCCACGTTTTTTATAATCAATTGAATTGAAGAAGAAAAAGTGGAAATTTCAATTATTTGATTCATGCATCGAGATTCAAGAGATGTGATGTATGGTTGGATCATAATATGTGTAAAGGGGGTTAATACTCGATAAAAGTCATGAGATTTTCCTGGGTTAAGGTGAAACATATCGAGAGAGTTCATAGAATGAATTAATGAATTCTTAAGTTCTCCTAATTAAAAAAGAATTTCAATTGATCATTCTAGGTATAGAGGTTGTACGTCTCGAGAGAGAATATAATCTAAGTTAGAAATGTTACTGGTCCAGGAAACTAGAATTATTCATTAAGTTAAAATGAAATTGAATATAGTAAAGTTCTAAACAAAATCTCACCCAAATCTAGTTTATTCATAGATTGGTTTATTCGTGATCACTGCTTTGTTTTAGTATTTAGATTTATATGTTTTTATTTAATTAATCATAATTATTGGTCTAGCTTATTAAGTTTGCAAATAATTGGTAATTAACTAACAGTCCTAATGGGATTAACCGGTACTTGCCTATGCTAGCTACAATTATACCATGCATTTTCTATAAAATAGACAATCAAATTTTAGCTATATTATTATAGATTAGGCATTAATATTTATAGGTTTGCAAACTAATTATACTACGTATTTTGTTTTGTTTTATTTTAGTTTCTTTATTATTTGCTAAATTTTATTTACTCTTTCTCTTCTGTAGACTCCTTGTATGCATAAGTTTGATGACCTTAGGAATCTTATTAATCCATACCTTAGAATCAGAAAAAAAAATTGCATATAATAAGAAGACTCCATAGGAGAATAAAAGTTGAGGAAACAAACATAGTTGTAAAGAATATGAGATCTCTAAAGACATCACAAGGCCTAGTGTCAAAGCTGCTACCTTCTAGATGAAGCCCTCTTTAATCTTATGATGCAACAAAATTAGTTTGCAGGATCACCATCTAAATATCCTCAGATGTACCTTTTGAAATTTCTTGATTACTCTAATACCCTAAATCTCAATTGTTTCCCCAAATGCCATTAAGCTCAGGTTGTTCCCTTTCTCTTTAAGGGACAAAGTGAGAGTGTGGTTATAGATGTTACTAATATGATCAATCACGATATAGGATTAACTTTCTCATATGATTTTGGCTAAATACTTTCTCCTAGAGAAGACTTCATAGATAAAGAATCAAATCAATTTTTTTCTAGAGCTATGTGAGGTTTAGGAGAGGTATAAGGAGTTGTTAATATTGTGCCCACATTATAGATTAGAAAGAGTCTAATAAATCAGACCTTCTATAATGAAATGAACTACAATATGAAGATCTTTGTAGATGCAGCTGTTATTGGAGCTCTGATGAATGAGACTATTAATGAAGTGTATCTCTCATAGAGGACATCACTTTAAACCATTACTAATGGTTTAGTGAAAGAGTGAATCCTAAAAAGTTTAGAGGTAACTATGATCTAGAAGCCTTGAAGTTGCTAAGGTAGACACTTTATCTCAGAAGTTTGATATATAAATGTTAATTCGATTGATGTTACTAATATGTTTTATGACATTTGTGAATCCTCGAGACATTTAGTTATAGATTGTTAAATAGGGAACCAATTTTTATATCAATACTATGTTAAAAAGGTTAACTTCATTAATAAATGCAACTAGAAGAATCACCCATTTCTAATCCATATAACGTTGGTTAAAGGAATAACCTAAACTTTTCTTATAGAAACATGTTTAATCATGCACCTTAAAATAATAATCAACCACCTAATTTCTAATCCAGAACTTTGATCCCCTCCTTAAAAACCTAGTTTGGAGCCTATCCTTAAGAACCTCCTCACCAACCAAGATAAGTAAAATGGGGAATTCAAAAAGGAGATTAGGAAGCTTATCTTTAAGATAAATTCTATATCTACTTAGAACAAAATGTTATAACCCCAAATTACTTAATTTTATAAAAGAACTAAAAATCTAAGAGAACATTATGAGCCTGTAACATTGAGGAGTGGTAAGCTATTAGAGGGTCCTAAAGTGACAAAGGTTGGGGATAAATAGAATAGTGAGAAAGAGAAATTAAGTGAGAAAGGTGATGCTAATGAAAAGAAAGAGAAAGGAATGAGGAACCTAAAAATGTTTTCCCTACACCCTATATGTCGCCTATACCCTTTCTTAAAAATTGGCTAAGGAGAAATTAGATAAGTAATTCAAAAAATTAGTTGATGCTCTTCAAAAGTTATATATTAATATCCCCTTCGTTGATGACTTTAAAGAAATGCCCTCTTATGCTAAGAAATTATTCAATAAAAGAAAGATCAAGAACTATGAAACTGTGGCTTTGACAAACGAGTATAATGTTATAAGTCAAACCTAACTGCCTTCTAAATTCAAGGAACCTGTTACTTTCTTTATACCTTGTGTAGTTAGTGATATACGATGGTTTATGTTCTATATAATATCAGTTGGTTGTATTTTAGTGACATAATTATTTAAAGGTGTTTTTATATCTTATACATATTAGATATATATAATACAATCCATGGGATAAATGTACATTGTAAATAAAATTATAGTGAGCTCATAATTACGAGATTCAAATTGCATTTATATGATATCTTTAAATTATTACTAGTCATTGTTCTATTAAGACTGGACATTAATAGAGTGTGAAAGATAAAACATGTTAAACAAATGTGTGAGTGCTTGTTAGAAAATTACTTATATGTTTATGAAAATTCTCATTGATATGATTGTATAAGTTATCCTTTGACTTGAGATCTCCAATATATCTTGTACAAAGACTATTATTTTTTCATTTTACTTATGACCTATTATAGTCAAAGGTGGCTCAATCAATAGCTATTTGATATAGTATAAACTATATGGAGATCATTGAGTGATCAATATAGGATTCATCAAGTGATTAGAGAGAATGTCCATTTTTCTCTATTAGTATTGATTCAGGAAATCTTTGGACAAGTTAGAATGACAACTTATAAAATAGTTTACAAATTTCATTAATATATTCAACTATTAATGATGGAGAACAAACATAATTAGACACAATAGCTATTGGATATAGTATAAACTATATAGAGATTATTGAGTGATCAATATAAGATTCATCAAGTGATTAGGGAGAATGTCCATTTTTCTCTATTAGTATTGATTCAAGAAATCTATGGCCAAGTTAGAATGACAACTTATAAAATAGTTTACAAATTTCATTAATATATTCAACTACTAATAACGGAGAACAAACATAATTAGACTCAAATAAAGCAGACTTTATTTCTATGCTCTACGAAACATTGTATGACGAAAGGATTAAATTTTATGAAAACAATCATGCATAAAAAGGAGTTAAAATCACTTTAACATTCCTAAATATTTATATGGTCATGATCTATTATTAGACGTCAATCTTGATATATGGATAGTAGAGAGGACCATAGGGTTTTCAAAATTGGGTTTTCTATGCTAGTGCATTATGATTGGAGGATGAGAAATACTAAAATCTTTGGAAAAGCTTAAGAGTACAAGGAAATATAGTTGGACATAATTTTGTCTCAAATTAAAGATGACAATCTTGATCATTGCTAATCAATAGCTTATTTCCAATCATATTAAGATTCAACTGATCATATAGAAAGTGTTGTTGTTGGGTATTTTATACTTTGTAATTAGTTGAATTTGTATAAGCCCCACCTTTAGGAGATGTAACTTGAATCATGTTGAGGCAAGTTTTATCTAATGTAAAACCCCTAATATTTGCAAGTATACGGATCAAAGGTGTCGATCCGTGAGGAAATAGTTAAAACTCAATGAACTTAACTTTGTCTAAAGAGATAAAAGATGATTAAAATAAAATAATAACAGAAAATTAAAAAAATAAATTAAGCAAATAATCAAATAACAAATGAGCTACCACAAATATGTGAGGAAAATTAAGGATGAAGCTTAGGATTCATTTTATCTTTATTTTGCTCCCTATATGTTATTGATTCAATTACGTGTTGATTATAGATCTTCTAAAGGATTGACTACTCTTACTCAAGACCTATTCAATTAATCCTAATTGATTACGAAATTCTAGATTTTGCAACCTCTCGATTCATAAAATCTACCTAACTTTTTCAACTAGTTCTTAAAATCCACCTAACTTTTTCAACTAGTTCTATCGAATAATAAAGTTTTCACAGAAAATCTCTCTTTACATGATTACCAATTTGATATTTAAGAGACTTATTAGGTCACTAACTCTCATTGCCCAACCTAATCGAATTACTTTCAACTCACTCTCTCGATCTATTATCAAAGTATTAGCATACCTAAACATCACAATAACAAAAAATTAAATTGAAATCAGCAACAATCAAGTCACAAAAAAACTTAAGAACAAATCCAAAACTGAAAATTAAAGCATCCTAAATGTGAATAACATATCCAAATCCAAGTTATACATCAAGTTTAATAAAATAAACAAAAGAAAGAAAGAAAGAACTTGATTTTTGAGTGAATTTATTACTTACTTTTTTAAAAAAAACCTTAATCTATGGATAATGGTTCATACACAAAGAAAGAGTGGAAGGAAGAAAAACCTTTTTAATCAAGTTGAACTTGATTGTAAAGTTTGAGAAACTTTAGGATTAAATATGAACTATTTAATAAATAAGGACCATTATGAGATATAGAATCTTATTTGTGCTTAATTGGTATTTAATAAAGTTAAATATAATTTTAAGTAAAGTTTAATTGAAATTAGAATTTTATTTCAATTAAATTACTAAAAGGTCTTAGATCTACTATAAATAGGCTTAGGCTCCAAAGGAGTTAGCACTTATTGCCTAAACCTCTCTATAATAGTTGTAATCTCTCAACACATTTTATGAATACTTTTAGATTAACCACTTGTATGGATAGAGTGGTTAAGAAGACCTAATTTTTGAAATAGTTTAAGAGAAATGATAAGGAAAGAATCAAGCTTCGAAATAAGTTCAAAATTATGATTAATGTTTTATTATATTTTATGAATTAATCATGTCAAGAATTTAAGTAATCTTGATTTTCAAAAAATTAAACAAAAAAGTTCCATTTATACTTCATTATGCACAGGATCGAATCCCATCTCAATCTACCAATAGTGTTATTCGAGTTGTCTTTGATTCTCTAACTTGATTATAATGTTTGATTGATATTTATCAAAATTTAGAATTGAAATTGAAAAAGCTGCATACCCTATATCCCAAAATCAGAATAGATATGATTTATGAATAACTTGCTAACCCTATAATCAAACTAGATTTTATTAAAATTTAAAATTCCCAAATAGCTACAATGAAATTGACTTAGATCTAAAAGAGTTCAGATGCAAATCGTATGTTTATGGCAATTTATAACCTTAATCTACATCAATAATAGGGTGTTTGGTTGACTGAAATGATCATTTTATTACTAATATATTCTCAGTAATAGGTTATTCTCTTATTTGATTAAAGAAAACATATATAATATATAATTCATGCCACATATTTATTCCTTAAGTTTAGGGAAAAAGCTAATCTATTAGCTCCTTATCTTTATTTATTCCACGCAGGTTAGTAACGAAAATGAAGACATGTTAGATAAGAATATACTTAAAAATTCTGTGGATTACGTTTGGACTCTCGCTACTTTTCGCCCTCTCTCTCTCTCTCTCTTCCTCTTATTATTTCTCTTGTTTCTGACATTAAACCACCGATTGGCCAACGACGACTTCGTTCTCTCTCATTCTCTCTCTCTCTCTACAGGTGTGGCTCTTCTCTTTCCTTCACTCGTTTTACCATTGATCTTCTTTAATTACCTGACCGATCTGTTTCATTTCCTTCACTCTCCTTCTCTCTCTCACTTTTGCTATTTCTTTAATTAGTATCAACACTTTTCCTTTGGACCCTTCTCTCTGTATCATTTCCCATATCTACTTCATTTTCGCTTGTAAAAGTGACTTTCGTACATTTTATTATTGTTTGGTTGGACAAATTACGAAAATGTCTCTGCCCCTCATCCTCGTCATAGTTTCAATTTTGGCTTTTGCTTTGACTTCCTTATCGGGGGAAGGTGATAGCGTGCTCTGGGATAGTACCATATGGTACAGGAATGACAAAATTTCCATTACAGACTATGGGGCTGTAGGTGACGGGAAGACATAGAATACAAAATCATTCAGGAAGGCCATTTATAGGATTCAGCATCTGAGGAGGAGAGAGGGTTCCCTCCTTTATATATCCCCTGGAGTGTTCTTAACTGGGAGCTTCTCTACTTGGCGAAAGGTGTTGTTATTAAGGCCACTTAGGTAAACTTTGCTCTTTGATTACTTTCTTATGCATGTCTTTGACTATTGAGGACTTCTCACTTCAGTATCTAGTCGTTGCTTTCTTCTTCTTGACCGTGTTTGATTTTTTTTTCCTTATTTTCTTCTTCTTGACTCTGTTTGATTTTTAGTCCATAACAATTACGGATAATTTAGTTTTTTTGTTAATTATTTTTTATCATTCTAAATTTATGTTTTTAAATCAAACAATGATATTACATTTTCATTAAAAAATTTTAAGAATAAATTAAATTAAATAATACATATTATGTATATTTCTCGTATATTTTATTCCTAAAGAATCACTATTTTATTCCTTATCCATTTATGCCAGTGAACCTATATAGCTAAACCAATATGGCATATGATTATTATATTCTGTGATGGATGACAACTTAGGTTGTTTTGGCTGGGTTTTTGGGTGTTTTGTCGGCTGTGTTTGGTGGGATGTGTTTTGGTGGTCTCTCTTAGTTGTTGTGGTTGTTGGAGATGAGGAGTAGAGAGGCAACGACATGCTTAAAATTGCTGGAGAATTGGAGGCCTACAATGATGGTTTGATGGGGAATTTGTTGCCATCAATTGAAGAACCAGGTAATTTCTCTATGTTATGGTATACTTGTTACCATGGCTGGAGAAGATGACGTAAACTTAAAGCAGGCGCTACTGATAAGTTAATGGCAGCTGCATCTATTAAAAGAATGAAGCACCTGGCAGCTTGAGAAGACGCCTCAAGGTGGAGGTGCAATGTTGAGCTGCCGACAACGTCTGAGGCAGAGAAGCAGCCCACGCAAATGAAAAGGCTACAACTGCATCACGAGAGGAAGTCTACGACAGTCCATGATGAGGGGAGAAAATAACTTCGAGCTGCAGCGTGGTCGTTGAGGAGCTCCCGATCCCGATTGTGGCAGAAACATAAGAAACAATCGGCAACAGACCCTAGAGGGTGGCAGCTAGGGTTTCAACGTTGATTCTAGGATTCCTGAAAACTGAAGAAGAGACTTGTTTGAAAATAAGGTTATTAGGTTAGGCTTGTTCTAGGCCAGGAAGAGGGTATTCCTAGCTATGAATAAAAGGATAGAATTATTCTATTGGTGGAATAAGGCCTCTTTGGTGTTTGGATTGAAGTAATCCAAAGATAATTAAAGTTATCTTTAGTTCGAAACAGTATGCTAAGACTTATTTTCAAACAAAATTTAAATTTATCTTAAAATCTTAAATCAATTATTTTTCTTAATGTGATCAAGATTAATAATTAGATTCATATATAAATTTAAATTTTAGAAAAGTTATTTCTAGAATTATATTTAATTATATTCCAATTAGATTAAAATTAATTAATTAGACCATTTAAAATTAAGAAAAGTAAATTATTAAGAAAGATGTTTCTTAATTAAATTTCTTTATTTCAATTTAATTGAAATAAATTAAATTTATTATTTTATTTATTTATTAATTATTTCTTTATTTATAAACAATAACTTTCTTGATTTATTAGAAAAGTATTTTTCTTGATTAAATTTGAAAAGATATTTTTATTTATTAATTGATAATAATGATCTTTCTAAAATTGTTTTATTTAATTTTGAAATTAGTTTCTTTTAATATTAGAAAATATTTTTCTAACCAAAAAAAGTAATTTCTAATAAGAATAGAAATGGTTTCCTAATTAGATTAGAAGATCTTACTTATAAAATTTTGATAAAGGAGTTTTTTTCTAAATTATAAAAAGTAAGAAGTATAATTTATTTAAAAAAAATTTCACTAAATTTTGTTAGAGGAATCAAGGTAATTGAAAATTATTCCAATTAAATTTGAAAACTATTTTCAAATCAAATTAATTTTCAATTGAGAATATAAAATTAATTGATTTAAGAATCAATAAGTTTAACTATTTTAATTTTCCAAAGAGTTGGGAAATTTATTTTGATTATTAAAGATCAATAATTATAATCAAACAAAGCTTGATATTTTATACAGATAAAATTGCACGCCAAAATATTGAATATTTAGGAATTGAATTTAATAATGGTTATTTAAAATTACAACCTAATATACTCATCAAATTACAAGAATTTCCTGATCAATTGACCAATCCCAGGCATGTACAACAATTCTTAGGATTATTAAATTATACTTCTGATCAAGGTTTTCTGAAAGAGTTAGCTAGTGAACGCAAATGCTTACAACTCAAATGTAGCCCCAAACATCAATGGAGTTGGACGGAGCAAGATACTATTGCAGTTCAGAAATTAAAAACTCTCTGTAAGCATCTTCCTATCTTATATAATTATCTACCGATGGATACACTATTGGTCCAAATGAACGCAAGTATGGATACATGAGCATGCTGCCTTTTGGCACAACCACCCACTACAAAGAAGCATCTACTATGCAAATATATCAATGGAACTTTTAGTTCCACTGAACTCAAGTATACAACTCATGAAAAGGAAACACTAGCTCTTCTCAAAACTTTGAGGAAGTGGAGAAATTTTTTAATATACGAAGATTCTCAAAATACATAATAATTACTTTTATTGAAAACAAAGGAGTACAAGAGTACTAAAGTAATACAGATAGATATTAATCAATAAGCCTATTGATACGTTTAACAGCTAGTTTACGTAGATCTCTAGTAATTTCTTTTAGATCCTTAGCATGCTGAATCATTTTTGCATAATGATCCATCTGCTCAGAGTTGTTATTGGTGTGTGCGTACTTGTTACGAGCATGAAAAGTGATTAGTCGATCATTAAGTCTATAATATCATTTAATTGTAATTGTATAGTTTTTTCTACTTGTTCTAAATTATCATCTGATGCTATCAATTCAGTGGGAATTTCTTCTAAATTGTCCATGGTTTTACTTCAATTTTAATTGGTGAATTAGTAGGCTCTGATACCACTTCTGTGTTGGCTTTTATTTTTTTCTAATTGTTGTTCCAAATGTTCTAATTGATTTTAAAATTGTATTAGAACGATGTAAGGATAAAGGAATTATTTTAAGCAAAAAGAAAGCTAAAATTGCACGCCAAATATTGAATATTGAGGAATTGAATTTAATAATGGTTATTTAAAATTACAACCTAATATACTCATCAAATTACAAGAATTTCCTGATCAAT
>JANZXP010000195.1:17092535-17103232 GCA_027576715.1 Erythroxylum flavicans | reverse complement strand
AATATCAAAAATAAATATTAAAATATATAAAAAAGTCAAATAATATTATATAAATCTCAAAATAAACGTAAAGATGTGTTTGTGGGTATTGTGGGAATTATTTGTAAAATATAAGGGTAAAAGGGACTAAAAAATAGGCCCATTAATTTATCTGAAAAATCTACCTAAAAAAGTACTTTTTTTAGAAGCTCCAAATTTAAGCTTTTTAAAAAGTTATATTTTAGTTGCCGAAAAAACTATATCTACTAAAAAAGTACCTTTTTATTTTACAGCCAAATACTCATTTTTGCTTAAAAAAGCTTTCATGGTAAAAAAGAGTGTATAGTCACCCTCTAAAAATTCAACCAAACAGTCACTAAAATCATGTCTAGTCGATCTTATACTAGTGAAGGATCCCCCTGTAATTTGTGCACTTTACTAGCTACACAAATCATTTCGCTTATTGAATTTTAAAGCAAATTCTTTCATGCATTCCTAAACACGTACTTATCATTGTTAAGGCTTGTGCCCTTCTATACGAATAGCCAAAGCATGATTGAGAATTTCCATATTAAAAGAAGTTTGGTTGTGTAACAGAATTTCCATATTAACAGATGATGTCGCCGACCACTTCAATTCAGTACTAACGAATCGACCCCCAACGGTGACCTATATGATCTCCCACTCCCCAACCATACAAAGGCATTAATTTCTAGTACTACTCGGCCATAACTCACAGCTGATGCAATTAGACGAAGATATTGAAATGAGAACACGTTGAAATCCCAACCGTGCATGTAGGAAGACTTTTGGTCACGATTGGCGACCGCCCATAACCGTGACACAGACTTCTTTTCGAAGTGTTATAAGAAAACTTTTATTTGTTATTTTTCGCTATTTTAGAAACAAACTTATTTATTATTTTTTTTCTTCTAGCTATATAAGAAGGTGGCCTTTCGATACAACCTTTTGTAGAGAAGAGCTCCAAAACGTTTAGATTTAGAAAACCAAGAGAAGTACACAAGAACACTCAAATCAAGTTCCTAGTGTCAGTATCTCTTTCACCTTATTCTTGTGGTGTTTCCTGTTTCGTTTTCTTCTTCTTTAGGTCTTTGGTATTGGCCTTTTTTGTGCCACTAATTTCTTTGGTTCATCTTTTTGAAAGAGAAGGGTTTATGTTATACAGCCTCAGGGGAAAGAAGCTGAGGTAGATTATCATCAGAATATCAAACTACTTCATTGGCAAAAAATGGTTGCTCCATTGTCAATTTGGCCATGGGAGAACATGGGAGTTTATAAGGTAGAGAAATCTCTTACCGGACTCTGTTTTCTTACAGTGTCACTGCCTGAAATCCATGGAGTTGATTCTTGGAATATTTTCTGTTGCTTGACTTTGACGTCATTTGTCTCTTCAATATTTGTTACGCAGTATCTGCTCTATGCACCTGTTCTCTTGAAAGTCGCGTATTCAAGAATTCAGGACGGAACTTTCAAGGTCGATTGGTATCTGCATGTTGTCGTATTATTTACTCTGAGAGAGTTTGTTTATTTTCTGTGGAGTTCCTTCTCTAGCATGCTTTTCCTGAATCGCAAACTCCGGATTAACAAGGATGGGTATGATTTCAAGCAGATAGACAGTGAATGGGATTGGTAAGATTTTCATGGAAAAAAGAAGGATTTGTCTTTTTGTTTCTTCCCCTGAATTATTATGATGGTTTGTTATTATGCTACTGGTAGTTGGAAATTGACCTGCTAGCAGTTACAGTTGCATCTTTGTTTACCGGGGATTTTGCAGGGACAACTTCATTCTTCTCCAGGCACTGATTGCTTCAATGGCATGTCTTATTTTTCCATCATCCCTTGAAAATGCTCCGCTCTGGAACACATATGGTTTTATTACCACCTTGATCCTTCATGTAGCTATTTTAGAGCCCCTGTACTATTGGGTTCACAGATGGTTTCACAACGGATATCTCTTTACTCATTACCATTCACTCCACCACTCGAGTCCGGTCATACACCCTTTCACAGGTAAAGAACAGGCATAAAATTTCTAGCCCGTGGATTAATGTCTTTAAATGCTCGTCTTTGTTTGTTTATCCTCCCTTGTGCAGGTGCAAATGCAACATTTTTGGAACATTTGATACTAACAGTTTTAACCAGTATTCCAATAATTGGAGCTTCTGCGTTGGGATATGGATCAAAGAGCGTGATCTATGGCTACCTTCTGGCATTTGATTTTCTCAGATGCTTGGGACATTGTAATGTTGAAGTTGTGCCTAATCAACTGTTTGAGACATTTCCGTTCTTTAGATACCTTCTCTATACCCCAACGTAAGTGCTAACCAGCCTAAGCTAAATCTTCTCTTCACATGTTTTGATTAGAACCACATTTGGCACATCAAACAGCCACAAAATAGTGCATTCAATGTTTCAAAGAAACAATACCCATCTACAAGCTCATGGAGTTGTAGTCCCCAATGCGATTCTACACATATACAGAGGGCCGCATTGTCTCACCATCCTATTGGAAAGTCCATTTTACTTTCTTTCTCACATGAAACTTAGGAAGAAATGTGCACGAGCAACTTCATCACAATGTACAGCAATGATATGGTTGCGTAGTCCCCTTATAATCGCTTGAATCCATACATTTTGTGAACCCCATTTATGGAGGCCATTAACTTCAGCCCAAACTTTACGAATGCTCTGTCACCGCTTTTTATCTGTTCAACATCAGATGCGAGTGGATAGCAGGATAATTGCATATCAGTATATACTACATACGCGTCAGTGCACACAAAATTTGCTATGCCACCAAATTTACCAAAGGAAATTTTGTTACATCACATTTTCTAGCTCCTATTTTTCCTTATTATCTATTGACTTACAATTTTATGGTTGGCGGATTGCAGGTACCACAGTCTTCATCACACAGATATGAAGACCAATTTCTGCCTCTTTATGCCACTCTTTGATGCTTTGTGGAACACTCTGAATTCCAACTCTTGGGATCTGCACAAGAAAATGAGCTCAAACGGCGGTAAATCCTGAAGCATTAAATTAAATGACCAACTTGTAATGCATTAAAATGGGGTTTTCCCACTCACAATCACACCGGACAAAAATTTACATAGGACCATTCCAGTCAAAAATTTCCATGAACAGGCTAGCGCATGCCATCAAAGTTTGTATCTGGAAATGGCATAATGTGTTGAGAAATGCAAGAGTAATGGATCGGCTTGAATTGCCATATCACATTAATGTTTTGAATTTCGACTGATTCGTGATCTTGGTTTTAATGCAGACGAAAAGGTAGCTGATTTCGTGTTCTTAGCTCATGTGGTAGATGTAACATCTTCAATGCACGCGCCATTCGTTAATCGATCATTCGCGGCCTTACCCTATTCGATGAGATTCTTTCTGCTGCCTTTCTGGCCCCTGGCTTTTACTGTCATGTTCATAATGTGGGCCGCTGCTAAGACTTTCTATGTATCTTTCTACAATCTCAGAGGCAGGTTGCACCAAACATGGGTTGTACCTAGGTTTGGCTTTCAGGTGGGGAATCATAATTTGTTTAATAAGCGTTGTTAAATCTTGTTGTTATAGCCCCATAATTTTATGTTATTATTCCTTTTCTTCTCAGTACTTCTTGCCATTTGCTGCAAAGGGCATTAATAATCACATAGAAGACGCCATTCTCAGGGCTGACAAACTCGGTGTCAAGGTCATTAGCCTTGCCGCTTTGAACAAGGTAAGTAATTAACTTGGCATTCCTTAGCAAGTTATTACGTCAAATCTTGTTTTCCATTGGCTTTGCTTTAAGAAGGCTCGAATAGGCGGGGTGTGAGGGACAATGACATCTAATCAAGTTATGAGGCTTGCTGGCAGCAAGTTCTAGTTTTGTTCTCGCTACTTCTACTTGTAAGGCCGGAAATAAACAAAAGTTAATTTGCTCTGATTAGGGTAGTTGAAAAAAATAAATGCATGGTATTAAACAATCTACAGTGGGAACCGGGACCTCTCTCTTCTTGAACCAAAGTGTAATAATCATTGCTGTTGAGGAATACATTGTATATGGCCTCTATCGAAAGCCTATTCCGTTGGTTTTTCTGGTAATGGTCCCGAGATAGCAGACTTTTCACAAACTTTCTTGCCTAAACCCTGTGGAGAACCTTCATTGTCAAATATCAGCTGATTAATGCAGTGGGTCCGCAATTATCATCTGAACTGTTTTCTGTAATGATCTGACTCATGACAATCTCTTCTTGGCTAAATCCTGTTAGAGAACTTCTATATCAAATAACACCTTCTTAATGAAGTAGTAATGTAAATATCAGCATTCAAAAACTTAGGGCCCTGGAGACTTTCTTGGTTGCAATTATCAATTACTGCCCGTGCAGCAAACAGTGATTTGAAGTGACATTCCTAGACGCAAATATCACTTCAATAAATGATTTTCGTTTTCTTCTTTTTCCGATTAAAATTTACTCCTTAAAAGAGTTCAGATGCCTCAGTGCATGTCTAGTAGAATCCCACGTCCCTAAACCGCCTCGAGGCTTGATAGATTCTGTTGTTAATTCCAATGCCTGTTGACACGATTGCATTTGCCATTAATGGGCATGAACCATTAAATGATGCTTCTGTGCAATCCTATTCTCATTTTTCTGGGAAAATAACACATTTTGGGTACAGAATGAAGCACTTAATGGCGGCGGAACACTGTTTGTCAACAAGCTTCCAGACCTTAAAGTTCGAGTCGTTCATGGGAACACGTTAACTGCTGCGGTTATCCTCAATGAGCTCCCCAAGGATGTGAAGGAAGTATTTTTAAGTGGAGCCACTTCCAAGCTTGGAAGAGCAATTGCTCTATACCTCTGCCAAAAGAAAGTCAGAGTCCTTGTAAGTGACCTCGGGCAGTAATATATTTAACTATGTGATTAAGAGCTTTAGCCTTGTAAGGCCCAGTTTCCAGAACTGATATTAGGTGGGGGTGAAGCATGAAAGAGAGAAGGAAGTCACTCATAATTAAATCAGTTACACATGAAAGGAATTATTGTCTCCAGTTGGTTACACATAAATAAGAGACCAAGGTATTTAACATCAGATTTAGGTTGGGAGGCATATGTGGTCTCCAGTTGGTTATGGGTTGAAGTAACCAACATTAATTGGGATTGGCGATGCCAATTATTGTGGGTTAATCAATTAGTTTATGGTTATGTGGTCAGTGTTATAGAACTGATTTGATAGTTTGATGACTCAATACAGATGTTGACACTATCAACAGAAAGATTCCAAAATATTCAAAAGGAAGCCCCAGTGGATTGCCAAAGCTTTCTCGTCCAAGTGACCAAGTATCAAGCAGCTCAGCATTGCAAGGTATATGTTCTTACCCAAAAATAGAAAAGCTAAATGACATTTTCTAATATGGAACCTGACACTCACTTCAGGTGAACCCATATGAGTAAACCCTTTTAAAGAAGGTCAAGTATGCAAATAAAAATGATATCTTTCTGCAACGCAGTGCATGGGATTTAGATGTGAAATTGAATTGTGAGGTTTATTATTGTGTTGAAATATAATTTGTAGACGTGGATAGTTGGCAAGTGGATCACACCAAGAGAGCAAAGATTGGCCCCACCTGGTACTCATTTCCACCAATTTGTGGTACCACCCATCTTGTCATTCAGAAGGGACTGCACCTATGGTGATCTTGCAGCAATGAGACTACCATATGATGTTCAAGGCCTCGGAAGTTGCGAGGTGACCACCTCCTTAGCCTTTTCTTCTATACTACCAATGGATGGATCAATATGAAAGCATTTAAATTTTGAATTTCTGAATGCACGAAATCACATACAAGTACCCTTCAATCTTTGGATGCTATCATCCTCTATGAATCCAACAATAGATTCAGGAGAAGGGTACGCTTACTTGGTTAAAATCTTCAAGAAAGAGACAGACGAACTTAGTTGAAAATCTTCAAGGAAGAGCAGACGAAGACTATTATTAACTCAGAAAGGGAAACAGGGGTATAGCTGTTCTTCATTTCCATATTATATAAGAATCCCAATCTCTATGCGGTAATTGATACTAATAATTACATACGGTTACATGACAAGATTTGCGGACAAGAACTAGTTCTACAAAGGTTATATAATATTTGCGTACCATTGATTAAGGCCTGAAAGAAATTGTTGTTGTTGATGTTGTAAACAGTACACCATGGAAAGAGGAGTGGTTCACGCGTGCCATGCAGGAGGAGTGGTTCACCTGCTAGAGGGGTGGACTCACCACGAAGTTGGAGCTATCGACGTTGAAAAGATTGATCTTGTATGGAATTGTGCTCTCAAGCATGGGTTGAAACCTGTGGCAAGTACCTCCACATAGCACCTGTTTTCTTCAATGCCAAAATTTCTCATCTTTAATACTGTTATATTTGCCTTTCTCTACCCCAAATCTTGTGTATTTGTATCTTTTTGTTTTCTGTTGTATTATAACTGGCACTGCCACAAAAAGCAATCTGTTCTGTTGAGTTGCAAATTCAATCCAATATGCGTTATCACCTGTACTTTTGGAATTAATTTATACTCAACGGAAGTGAAGTGATTTTTATTTTTTCAGTAGTCATTTTCTTCCAACGGAACTATTGGCATTGTCGTGTGAAAAAGAATTAGGAATTTTCTTTTTTTCATTAAAATTCTGTTTAAATAGTTTTATAAACTTTTTCACGTTACTGTGTTAAAATAATTTAAGAGACATTTACTATAAGGTCTTTTTGTAAGTTTATAATAATACAAGCATTGTAATAAATTAAAATAAAAATAAATAAAACTATAAGGGAGGTCCCCACTTTTTATTATCTTGATTTTATGTATAATTAAAACCAATCTTTATTTGTTACCAATCTCTAATCATAAATACATTTGCAGTGTATTCTTTAATAAATTGTTTTGCACGTTATGTTTTAAAAAATGGAGAATGTACAATACATTACTAAGACATATATGAAAGGTATTTAATTCTAAATTAGTTACCAATTGAAAAATAATATAGTATTATCTTGTATATATTATTGTGGAAGTTTGAGTTGTATCCATCGTATCGATCTAAATACTACAAATATCATATTAAATTTATAAATTAAAAACAACTGAAAATTGAAAAAATATTTTTACCTTTAAATATTTTTAGAAAATATTTATTATATTTAAAAAGAAATATTTTAATAAGAGATTGAATTTTAATTATATAAAATTGATAAAGTATTTTATAATTTTAAGAAATAAATCCAAAATGATACTTGATATTTGCAACTTTAATATGTAGTTTGAGATTTAAATTTTTTGGAATATTAATTCAAAGAGAATTTTGACATTTTTAAAATGTTGACATAATCATTTTTCAAGTGCTTGTTTTGAGATTTTTTTAATTCAGTATCTAAACTTTTAAATTTTTTAATTGAGTGAATAATCTTTTAAAACTTTAACAATTTTGTTAATGTGGATGAACATGTGGAGTTTAGTAGACATGCAAATCATCAAAAAATAACTTTTTGAATTGAGTTGTTAAAGTTCTAAAAAATTAATCACTTAATCTAAAAATTTGGATATTGAATTAAAAAAATCTTAAAAGTTAGACATTTTTGAATATTTTATCTCTAAAATGTTTACCTTAATTTTTAAATTGGTTTAATCCTAACTTCTTCATTTTAATTTCATTTGACTTTTTTAATTGTTCTTTAATGTAAATTATAAAATAAATATTTCTTAATTTTCTAATATAAGTTTAAATTTTTTAAAAAATAATACTAAATTTAATTTTTCATAAAATAATTAATTATTATATCGACTTAAGTAGTTAGGTCAATTTTTACATTTTTACGACGTGCCCAACAAAAGTATTGTCATTGTGATTTGGTAAATTTACACTTAAAATTTTTAAAAATTAAATAATAAAATATAAAATACCAAAATCAATCCTTTGTGGCTCCTGCCACTTAACATATAACTTGTGAAATTCGACCATGGAAGCCGCTGGGACTTCAAAAAGAAAATTATAGTCGAATTCAATAAACCGCCATAACAGACTTATCTAGAATCGTAACTATCCATTAAAAACAAAGCCCTTTTGAGTTGAATTTTCTCGTGAGCGTCCAAAATTGAGACTTCCCATCGCTTTTGATCCAACAGATCCTGAACAATCTCATAAAATGAGATAGACACCAACTTTTCATTCACCTCCGCCATTGGTAATACTTACAGCTATAGCTAATACCGCTTCACTGAACTCCTCATTATGTACGCTTCAATTTGGAAAGTACCCATTGTAAAACTAACAGCAAAAGTTAAAATTTGTCTTTTTTCTACTCTCTCTCACCGATGGCAGCAATAGATAACGCCAGAATCTAACCTAAAACATGTAGGATTTTCCACTGCCTCTGGCTCCACAAGCAATAACAGTTGTTTAAAAACTCTAGATGTTAGAGGTTTCTCTTCTCTTGACTAGGTCACGCCATTGCTTTGGTTTTCCTTATAGCAAGATGGAACTCATTCCGTCGCACCCATTGCGCACCATTCTCCCAGCTACTAGCTTTCTCACCCACTGTCGATCATCGTCTCGCCACTATCCCGGTCGTCACGAGAATACAGTCCTAAAAGAATATATGATACAGACATTTAAGGAAGACGATGTAAACGGTGTAGTATTGGACCATATGTTACAAGATGGTGAGGGAGCTGAGTAATGCGAGAAAATGCAACGTAGTTTAGTGTACTAATACGTAGTCATTTAAAGTAGAGTCAAGATTTAGCGAGATTAGTTGATTGCTAACGGTTGTAGTAGTAGTTGATATAGCCGTTGTAGGAGTAAGAGGAGGGTAACGATTGTATAACTAAATTTCCTCTCTCTAAGTACTTCTCCCTTCTACTCAGATCCAGTTTTCTTTCTTCCTACTTCTTACGTTTTCTGGAAATAGCCAAACCTAGAATAATCTTTCGGACTACAGTAAAACTTGTATCAAATTGGTATAGGAGATTTGTTCCTGTCTATAGTTGACGTTGCGTGATGGCTGAAGGAACGAGGGGACAGGAGTTGCGACGGATGGAAGAAGCATTGCGGGGTCAAATGCAAGACTTGGAAATGAGACATGAACAGGGTATGCAAGAGCTTAAAGATTGGATTACTCAATTATTTCAGCATGATCACAGTGACAATGGAGTAAGAGGGACCGTTGATCAAAGGGTTCCAGAAAACGGCAATAGTGAGGGAAGTTATGGAAGTCATTACATGATCCCTGTAAGATGTAGCAAGATTGAGTTACTAGTGTTGAAAGGGGAAAACTTGCATGCATGGGTGTTCAAATGTGAGCAATTTTTTACACTCGATCGTACACCACCGGAGTTGAAGGTGAGTCTTGCAACGATGTACTTAGAAGGAGAGGCTCTTGCTTGGCATGAGTTGTATGTACGGAACATAATGACGAGGGATCATCCTAGCTGGGGGGAATATTTGCTGGCTCTCGAACAACGTTTTGGAGAGATGGCTTTTGAAGACCCAATGCGAGAACTCAAAGAATTGAAACAGAGAGGTAAAGTTAAAGAATACTGCGCAGAGTTCGATTTGTTGTCGCAAAAATTGGTGATACCTGAACCATACTTGGTGAGTATGTTCTTAAAAGGGTTGAAATCAGAAATTGAATACCTGGTGAAGTTGTGGAGTCCAAAAACTTTCCAACAAGCATGTAAGTTGGCTCGAAAGCATGAGATGGTGGTGACACAGTGTGAATTTACACGAAGAGTGCACCAGAGAGTTGCTTATGCTGTGAGTCCTCTAAATGTCATAAGGTCACCTGGACATTTACCTACTCTGCCGCTAGTAGGTCAAAAAGGCGAAAGGGAGGTTAAATGGAGTAAAACAACCACTGGCAATGAATTAGATGAAAGACGAACAAAGGGATTATGTTTTTGGTGTGAGGACAAGTATGTCCACGGCCATAAATGTAAAAAGAAGGTGTTATACATGTATATTGTGGAAGATGAACAGGAGAATGAAGAGAGTGTTTTGACAGAAGAAGAAGATCTACCCAACATATCACTGTAAGCAATGTTAGGAGTATCAATGGCAAAATATCAACAAATTAAGGTGCAAGGTATGTTGAACAATATTATGATACATGTACTGGTGGATGGGGGGAGTACACATAATTTTGTGGATCAGAAACTTATAGATAAGTTAGGAAAACAGTTAGAAGAAATGAAGGAATTATCTGTGATAGTTGGGGGAGGAATGAAGTTGAGCTGTAAGCACATATGCAGAAATTTACGTTGGAAGATAGGAGGTCGAAAATTTTGTACTGGCGCCTTGGTGATAGACATAGGGCGTATTGTATGGTATTAAGGGTGTAGTGGTTGTCGAAGTTGGATGATATTGTGTTTATTGTTGGACCCCAAATTTTCTTAGAATTTATTTTTATAAAATTAACAAGCATGAATATAAGTTAGGATTCATGAATTAGAAATTTTTTAAAGTTTCATTTGGCCTATTAATATTTTCATGTGGTGGCATAGATTAAAAGGAAGAATTAGAATGAAGATAAGGAGATAGAAGGTATTAGATTGAATATGGAAGGTTAAATTTTTGTCTTAAACTAATAAGACAAGAAGAGAAGAGAGTCGTGAGTGTTAAGAAAGAAAAAGAGAGAAAGTTGTAGAAGAAAC
>JANZXP010000195.1:17071467-17084754 GCA_027576715.1 Erythroxylum flavicans | reverse complement strand
CCTTAACTAACATGTTTTTTAAAGGTCTTGAAATTTGTTAAAAGTCTTTAATGACACGACGGTAAAATCCTGCATGACCTAAAAGTCCTTGCACACCTTTTACATTGCTTGGTGGTGGAAGTTTCTCTATCACCTCTATTTTTGCTTTGTCAACTTCGAATCCTTGATGTGAGACTTTATGCCCTAGCACTATCCCCTCTTGCACCATAAAATGACATTTCTCTCAATTCAGTACAAAATGTGACTCTTCACATCTTTGAAGAATTCTATCCAAATTAGTTAAACATATGTTGAAAGAATCTCCAAAGACTGAAAATTCATCGATGAACACCTCCATTATGTCTTCTATCATGTCAGCGAATATAGACATCATACACCTCTAAAATGTGGCTAGGGCATTACAAAGTCTGAAAGGCATCTGTCTGTACAAGAAGGTACCATAGAGGCAAGTGAATGTAGTCTTTTCCTAATCATAGGGGTAGATGAAAATCTGATTATATCTAGAATATCCATCTAAGAAGCAATAAAAAGAATGACTAGCTACCCTTTCTATCATCTGGTCTATGAACGGAAGAGAAAAACGATCTTTCTTAGTCACTAAGTTGAGTTTACGATAATCTATGCATACTCTCCATCCTGTGACTGTTTGTTTTGAAATTACTTCTCCACTATCACTTTCTATTACCATTATTACACCCTTCTTAGGTACACAATGCACTGGGTTGACCCATTCACTATTAGAGATGGGATAAATTATCCCTACATCTAGGAGTTTTATGATCTCCTTTTTGACCACCTCCTTTATGTTAGGATTTAATTTCTGTTGACGCTCCCTCACCGTTCTATATCTTTTCTTTAGGTTTATTCGGTGCATGCAAACATTTGGGCTTATGCCTCGAATTTTAGCAATCTGCCATCTGATGGCTTTCATTTCCTTCCTAACAACTTCTACCACTTTACTTTCTTGTTTCTCATTCAATTGGTTAGAAATTATTATCGGTAGCATTTGACCTTCATTAAGAAAGGTATATCTGAGATGTGCAAGTAAATGTTTAAGTTCTAATGTCGATGGTTTTTTCTGAAGATGGTGGTATGGGTGCTTCAGTTTGAACCAATTTATTTTAGTGCACTTGAACATCTGCCTCATCATTTTTGGGACAATTAGACCGAACATTTCATTCATACAAAAGTAAACATATCAATTGTAAATACAATGCATATGATTCAGTTTCATTTGTTACTTTGTTATGACCGAGTGCCTCTTTTTTCTTCTAGCTCATATCCCTTCGTGGATACCAAGCTGTATCGAATAATGTCCCATATCCCTTAGTAGATACTAGGTACATGTACACCTAAGCCAAGGGCTCTTATCACATTCTGAGCTTTAAGCTCTTTACTGGCAACCTCGGTCACAACTGTCTTTATCTTTCATGCATTCCTGAAATGAAATGCACCTC
Organism: Erythroxylum flavicans; assembly: GCA_027576715.1. Classification (NCBI taxonomy): domain Eukaryota; kingdom Viridiplantae; phylum Streptophyta; class Magnoliopsida; order Malpighiales; family Erythroxylaceae; genus Erythroxylum; species Erythroxylum flavicans. Next base: position 17,083,297 of record JANZXP010000195.1, on the reverse strand, counting down.
ACACATCCGTTCAATCGTTGCTTTCAATCACTCACATTCATAGTCAAAACACAATCATCTTCGGACCTTAGTCCGACATTCAACAAAATTTATTGAGTAACATTTATTTCTTAATATTCACATACAAGGAGCACTTCAAATATCACATTCATTCATCAGAAACCTCGAGCCTTCATTGTCTGGAATCAACACAATCAATTTCACATTCATAAGATATTTCAACGTAATTTAACACAACAATTAATTGAGTGAGATTGTCTAGGTTACTCACAGTTTGCTCTTGTTAGCTTATTGCCTAGAAGTCCCGGTAACATCTAGAAGCGGTCGCTCAATGTGCTCTTCTATAATATGCAAACATATACATTTACCATTACCACTTTGGACATTCATATGAATAGTCTATCATAAGCACATGTATATATGTCATGTATAATGCATGTTCAAAGACAAATTCCTGGGTATATTTCCTTAATATACATCTCAAAAATCAACTAGTAACACCCTTTAATCATTCTTTAATCTCTAATATTCTTCAGTAATTTTAATCACTTCATTCAACATCAACTAGGCTTATTCAATATCTCATTTAAACCTACTTACATTATATGGAAGCACCCTAGTATTGATTTGATCATATAACAATCAAAGGGTAATTCTTTACCTCCATAAGTCTGGCCACGATCGTGGTGTCCTTGCCATGATCGTGATAGAAACTTGTTCTAGCTAAGCCACGACCATGGGGAAGGGCCACGATTGTGGGGTAAGGGCCACGATCGTGCCCTGCCTTATCTTCCTTCTTTCTCTCGAATTCAACATATATATATTCACATCCATTTCACACCAAATTTTTCCGAATTCACATTCTCTAATATGACCTCATTTTGTACTAAAACATCTACTATATTGATTACATGAACTCCACAAAATTCAACTCCTTTGGTTTATCCGTTTCAACTTAATTCCATGAAATCCTATCTCTTTCCATAGCATATCTCATTCACAAAGCATCAAACAATTCATTCCTTAGGTTATGTCCCCATTTAACACTCTAAACATTCCACATTAGATGCATTGACATTAAACATCATTTTCCTCAAAATATAATATCAAGATCAATCACAACTTATCACACATTTAACCAACTATTCCAACATCAAAATTATGTTCCATTTAAGCCTCAATTAAGTCCAAAAGCATCATAGGTATATAACTCATCCTTAATTAGTTCAACCATTGCATAATCAACACATTAGCATGAAAAATCCCTGCCCATGATCATGGCCTCCACTGCCATGATTGTGACAGAAACTTTTATCCCAATTATCCTGTAGTTTTCCAGTTTTCAGTAGGACAACTTTTTTTCTTGGTTTTGTATAATCATTTTGACCTAGAAGATGAGGTATGTAGACAATACTGTCTTCTAAAAAAATGTTCATCTATGTCTTCTGTTTCTAATGACATTAAAATCATGCAATTTGGTTCATTATTATGAAAGTTATACTTAAAATAATACAGATTATTCTTATACCATGACAACTCACAGTTCTCAACTTCAAGCCAAAATTTAAGACCCTTAGAGAGAGAATTAAAATTCACTACCTTCAGCAAAATTGTAGCCATATATCTCTAGTTTAATAATCATCCTATTTAGACACCTATAGATCAAGATATGGCTAAAACACAGATGCATGTTTAGTGAAAACACTCTATTTAGCATATTCCAACACATATTTAATTTCATTATCACTCTACTTTGTATCAAACTATCATCCTACTTCTTCTCATTTCATGAATAACATTAACTCCAACCAATTAGAGCATGATCTCTTTATTTTTACACAACACCTATGTTAAAACACATATACGAAAACCCATGATCAATCATCAAATTTCTCATCATACATGTTCTGTTTAACACTACCCGTGAAGATTAAACCTTAACTTACTTGCTTTAGTCTTAGGCTTCTTCAAAAACACCAAGGAACCCTAATCCTCCATGGTCACGATCATCAACTTTCTAAGGTGGATTAGGCTAGGTTTTTGAGACAAGAAGAGAAGACAACAAGATAAGGGTAGCAAAGAAAGGTAAGAATAAGGTTCACTTTGATATAAAGATGAAGAGAGTGTCCTGGAGATGAGAACAAAATGAAGAAGATGAAGAGTGATTAACGAAAAGAAGAGAAGAAGAAACAAGATACAAAGCAATTAAATGGTCTTCCAATTAATAAAGCAGTCGTGGGTTTTAACACATGGCTTGGCAAATGACATTTGTCACTTGCCACATGTCAACTCCTTATAGGTTCACTTAGGTGCTCTCATTTAATTTGTCCAATCAACTCCAATTGTCTCCAAATTTCAATAACATATGTCATTAAACCCAAATGTCATTTATAAAAATTTTCACTACCATTTGACTCCTAATTCTACTGCTATTTATCAATTGTCCTACCACTTGGTATTTTTCCTAGTTCAAAATTTACCCAAAAATTCAGCGATTTTCTAAATTTCACCAAAATTTCAAAATCAATACCTATACACACCAAGTAAATTTTCAATACATATAAACCACAATTTAGATCAAAAATTCACATTTATAACAATTATACCCGAAATGTCAACGAATGCATGTATAATTATTTTCATGTGTAAAATTCAATAATCACGTGTATATGCATGTCACATTATGCATGAGCATGAAATGCACTTTCTAATCTCTCATATTTCCTGTTCTAGCCTTAACATGGGTAACGGGATGTTACACCTAACCACCGAATAATCTAGGATACGATCTCTAGATTTAAGCAGTAGCATTACAAATTAGGAAAACCGATTAATCAAGGCATCAACCATATATGATGCGTCATTTAACCTAGGTCATGTTATCCCTAATGATTACGAATCATTAATCGCTACATATGAATTTTAACATAACAATTACGGATTATATCAAAATTCTAGCAATGGGTATGCAATCAAACGATTCAATGAATGCATTAAAATCAACCTTTCACAATACGCTATGGATTCATACACAAATAACCGAACAATAACAAAAATTTGATTATCCATACACAAACCCAAATCAATTAACATATGATAACACAATCAATTTCTAATGAGAGAAAGAAATAACAAAATATGGAAAAAAAAATGCTTAACTCGGGTCATCGGTGTCGATGTCGCCTCTGAACCGGTGTTGGGATATTACTGCTCCATAGGTCTTTTCTGGAAGAATGTTTCAATCCCCATTAATACCCCAACCGAAACCCCCTTCAAACCTCAATTACGACAAGCTTTTACTCTCTTCTATTTCACTCACTATTCACGACACTATTTCATGACGTGACAAATAAAGATATATGTCTCACGCTACTGTTCACATCTTCATTCTTTTCTTCTCTATCACCACTCTTCTTCTCTATTTCCTATCGCCACACCACTCTCTTCTATTTCTCTACTTACGCCACTCCTCATTGTTTGCTTTATTCTCTTCTGCTGCCAGCACCTCTTTTCTCACACTCTCCACTCACTGTAGCGTGATGGGACAAATAAGTTTGGCCTCCTGTTTTTAAAACCTACACCCCTTCTCTTTGACCAAAACGTCTGCGTTATATGACAGAGCAACATGAAGGAGCAAAAACGCAAATGTGAAGCAGGTGAAATCACGCAGACTGCTTTCTCCACTGCGTCGTCGTTTCACCCACTTCACATTTGTGTTTTTTCTCCTTCATGTTGCTCTATCGTTTTACTCCTTATGCTTCCAACACATGCTGTCGTTTTTGCTTCATTCTAGTTGTTGTATTTTCATGCTTAACTTGTTTCCCGTTTGTTTTTTGTTTGTTGCTCCATTAATTGTCTTGCATGGGACATGCAATTTCCATACTAAGCTTCTCTTTTTTTTACTTCTTTGCTGTGAGCAATTGATATTTTTTTCTTGTCTCCCTCTTGCTCTAATTTTCTCTATCTCGTTTCATGAAGACAAGTGAAAATTAATCTTCAAAAAATGGCTCAAATATAATGCTTTCGACTCACTTTAATTTCTTTCCTTCCAAATAGTACCTAAAATCATATATGAATTAAAGTGAGTATCTTAAGCAATTTCATGTCAATAATTGCTAAGTGTAAATGATTAAATGTATCAACAATTAAACACATATCACTTATAAAAGAATCAGTGCCTTTTTCTTTTGGAGAAGGTTGCAACGTGATGTTCGTGAGTTTGTAAGAAAATGTGATGTTTTTACAAAAAACAAGTATGAAACTGTAGCTTCTCTATGTTTAATGCAACCTCTTCCTATTCCTCATCAGACATGGACAGATATCAGTATTGATTTTGTTGAAGGCCTACCATCATCAGACGAATTTTCAGTTATTTTCACAGTAGTTCATCAGCTGAGCAAATATGCTCATTTCATGCCTTTACACCATCCATATATTGCTGAAAAATTTGCCCAAACGTTTATGGATAATGTTTTCAAATTACATGGTATGCCTTAGACAATTGTAAGTGACAAGGATGTTATTTTTACTAGTCAGTTCTGGACTACCTTGTTTCGTTTACAAGGTGTTACACTCTAATTTTTGATAGCTTACCATCCGCAATCCAATAGACAGGCTGAGGTGTTAAATCACACTCTTAAGATGTATCTGAGGTGTATGACGTCGAACTGCCCTGCTCATTGGAGTCGTTGGTTGTCGTTGGCAGCATGGTGGTATAATACCACCTTTCAAATATCTATTTTTTGTTTTTAACTAAATTGTCAAACACATATGATACTCTATTTTGTTAATACAACATATGGTGGGAGTTATCTGTAATGCAACCTTAATTTAGAACAACCATTTTATGAATATATTATTTTAGAAACAACATTACATTGTAACATACAAATTAAATAAAGATTTATCTCCTTTTAAATAATTTAGGAAATAAAGTTCATATGTTTTACTATCCGTTACAACTACTCATATATATACTCCAGATAGCTCATTTTAATTGCTTGTACATTTGTATAATAATGATAGCACCAGAAAAAAATCTAAGACAAGATCATCAAATTCTATATGTAATTAAGTTTAACATCATCTCCCTTATGTTCATTGCGAATTTTTAATGTATTCAATTCTCAAAAAGCAATAATAATTTTAAAAAATTTTAACATATTTATCTTAAGTCATTTATAAAATTTACAATTTTTGGAGTAAATTTTTTTATATACAACTTAAAGAAATTGTAACATTCGTTTTTGTGCTATAAATGACAAAATTAGTTATTGTTTTATTAATAATGTTCTTTTCTTAAAATTAATTGAGCTGTGCACAGAGTTTATCCTATATCTTGGACATTTAAGGAATCTGTTTCTAGAATTCTTTCTTGTCCAAGAAGTTTGTAAAGAGCCTCCAACCTATACTTATAATATATGTGGACATGTTATTATACACTTGTTGTTATCGATGTAGATGATTCCATAGAGCGATACTCAATGATACCTATAATACAGATTCAAAGGGAGAAAAACCATAACATTCTTTTAATACTAGAATTTCCTTTTTATAATTTTTTCAATGTATTCAAGAGTGTTTTACATAATCTTTTTTTGCTATATATGTTAAAGTACATAAGTCTTGGCTAGAGAAATCATTTCTCAATGTAACAACTTAGTTCGACAGTACTAAAAAGTGCTGGAGGTTACTAAGGCTTTATGCATCAAATTCCAACTAGAAATAAACTCACTCAACCGTTAAGGATTAATCATCATATTTTGGATAACTTGCATCATAATAGAATCAGCGGAGATAGTTTAATCCATTAGGTGATTAAGATGAACATTTATAATTCCAATTTGAGGCTCGGATACGATACTAATATATATGTTTGTGGGGTGACGGAAAATTTTGTATAGTACTTAAAAATAAAAGTTAGGATTAATTATTTATTGAAGTTGAATTATCAAAATTCTGAATGATATAAGATTTAAGACGTTATTACTAAGAATATAATGTGTTTGCTATTGCATAAGCTTAATTATTGTGATAAGATCTCTTCCATTTTACTTAATACAATTAAAAAAATTTCAATCATCTCTCCAAGTTGTTTCCTAAAGTCCCGATAGCTACCAAGTTATATCTCAATATCGTCTTCCAAAATTTTTTTCATGCACTATCAAGTTGGACAACAAAAGGCTAGCTTTCTAGGCAAACCCCTATGTTTTGATGATAATATAATGAAAAGGAAGATGTTAAGTTATGCTAAAATCTGCATTAATATGGAACTCTCAAATGATTTATCATAAATTATCCCAATTATGAGATTGGGACTTGATGGATCTCTATACTAGGATAACGTGTCAGTAAAATACCAATGGAAGCCCTCACTTACTTCTTAAGGTAAAAGATGGATTCCTACAGGGTAAAACTTTCCAAAGGGGCGATTATAAGGAGCTAATGGGTGATGAGATTATCAATTAAGAGGCTGGACTAATTAAGGAATCTATTCCTTGCTATAACACAACTGTAGAACATAAGGAAAATGATATAGCAACTGCTGGAAAAGAGGTATTTATTGCAGCTGATGGTGGAAAAGAGGTATTTGTTAAATCTGATGGTGGAAAAGAGGTATTTGTTAAAGCTATAGGGCTAGCTGCTGATAGTAAATCGATTATTATGGATGATACTTCTAGAGAGGAGACTACTATGGATAAACAACCAGCTAACTTTAACAACCCTCCCAATGGTCTTGATCAAATAGTTAACAACTCTCCACCTTCTAATGACAATAAGGACGATGATCCTCTTATTGCGGAATTTTTGACAGCTACTAAAACGAAATCTAATAAGAGAAAAAGGAAGGGCTCCAAAAATAAGATCTTTTGATTTATGAAAGTCATTGGGTGGAATGTGAGAGGGATCAATTGCCCTAAAAAGCACTCTACTTTAAGGGATTTTGTCTATAACACAAAACCATGAATTTTTTCTCTTTTTGAAACCAAAATCAGACTTGAAAATAATAGACTTCTTAATAAACTGAGCTCTAGGTGGAAATTTATCTCCAACCGTCAAGCTCATAGGTTTGGGAGAATCATTATTGGATATGACACTTCTTTGGTGGATGTCCACGTTTTTAGGACAGAGATGCAAGTTATTCACCTAAAATGTAAACTTCTTTAAGTAAATGTTGATTTCTTTTCCTCTTTTATCTATGGTGCTAATTATGTTTTCCAAAGGAAACTTTTATGAGACAGCTTATCAGAGTTCCAGAAGATAGTGACTAAACCTTGGCTTCTATGTGAAGATTTCAATTATACCTTACATAGAATTGAATATGAGAGAAACTACATATTGAGAAACTTCTCATCTGAATTCAATGACTATGTGGGTAAATTGGGATTTTTTGACTTAAAGTCTCAGAGTCATTTCTACACTTAGAGCAACAAACAGGCTGATAGATGGGCTTAAGAAAAAAACTAGATTGTACATTGCTAAACCAAGAATGGATTGCACAGTTTCCTAATAGTGTATCTACTTTCCTGGATCCATTATCCTTAGATCATACACCTATAAAGATATAGAATCTCTTTCGAAGCCAAAGTAAAAGAGGTTCTTTCAGGTTTAACAATCTTTTGATTGATAATGATGGATTTATATAGGCTCTCTAGAAGGGTTTGGAGGTTCCAATTGAGGGAACACACCAATTCATTTGTGTCTAGACGCTTAAGGCTATAAAAATGGAGATGAAAAGCATTATGAGCAAAAAAACTTCATCAACACAACTAGTTGTTGCTAAAGTTAAAGAAGAATTGGAAGTTGTACAAGATAAGCATGCTTAAGATCCTACTAATTCTATCTTATTGAGTACTGAGAAGCCTATTTTGAGGTCTTGTTTACCAAATGCCATGGATCATGATAACCTTATGGAACAACGAACCAAAGTCAACTGGCTACAAGATGGTGAAAGGCGCTCTAAATTCTTCTTTAACTCTATTTTAACCAGGAAAAATGCAAATAGAATTTATTCCCTTAAGCTTCAAGATGGAGAGGAAATTACTCAACAAAAAGACCTTCTAATAAAAGCCGAGAGATACTTTAAAAGCTTTTATGGTTGATCATATACTCAAACAACTACTACTCTTCTTTGCTCTTTCATTCAACAGATGATCTCTCAAGAGCAAACTGCAACACTTATTAAACTAGTGGAGGACAAAGAGATAGAAGAGGCGATTTTTCAAATGCATCCTCATAAATCTCCTAGACCTGATGGTTTAATGGCTACTTCTTTCAAAAGACCTAGGAAGACTCTGACCCTATGGTAAAGAGAACAGTCTTGAAATTTTGCTCAAGTGGAATATTACTGAAAGAGATCAATAAAACTCATATTTGCTTGATTCCTAAACCTCCTGCCCTTCTTCCTTGGAAGACTTCAGGCCTATTGCATTCACCAACTTCATTTAAAAGGTAATTTCTAAAGTTTTAGCAAACAGGCTGAAACTTGTCTTGGATTCACTGATCTCTGATAATCAAAGTGTCTTTTTACATGGTAGAAAGATTGGGGATAATATCTCTATTGTTCAAGAACTGATGAAACGGTATTAGAGGAAGAATACCCCTCCTAATTGTATCATAAAAGTGGATTTCAAGAAGGCTTTTGATAACGTAGAATGGGACTTTATCCTTCAGACTCTGAGGCTCTTGGGTTTCCAAAATGTGTTTGTTAGATAGGTTGAGGCCTGAATTACCACTCCATCTTGCTTTGTTTTTGTTAATGGTATGCCAACTGATACCTTCAAGAGTGCTAAAGGACTGAGACAAGGAGATCTCATCTCCCCTCATCTCTTTATCATATGTACGGAGGTTATAAGTCAATTGATTCTTCAGAAGGTGGGTAATAGCAAGAACTACAAATTTCATAGCAAGTGCAAGAGAGTAGGGCATAGCAAGGACTACAAATTTCATAGCAAGTGCAAGAAAGTAGGGCTTATTAATTTATGCTTTGTAAATAACCTTTTGCTTTTTTCCAAGGCCCATGGTAAATCTATTGAATTGCTCATCTCGACTCTGTCTTTATTCAAAGACCTCTCAGATTTAGAGGTAAATCTCAGGAAAAGCCATTTCATTCTTGCTGCCAGTGTAACTATAATGGAAAATAGAATCTCTTTAGTCATACAGGAAGCTAGCTCCTTTGACTTATCTGGACCTACCCATTACTACAAAAAGGATACAATTCTCTAAATGCTTTCCCTTGATAAAAAAATGTAGAGAAGATTGAGTATGCTGTCTAACAAGGTTCTCTCTTTTGGTGGGAGATTTCAACTCATCAAATCCATTCTGAATTCCCTTTACGTTTACTAGTCCTTCAACATATCCTTAGCCAAAGGAGTCATTAAAACCATCAAGAAGCTATTTAGAAGATTTTTATAGGGAAACTTCAACTCGGATGACCAATTTGCTAAAGTTAAATGGACATAAGTATGCAAAAGAAAAGAAGAGGGCAGTCTAGGATTGACCTCTATTGACAACTTTAATAGATCAGCCTTGATTAAAAATCTATGGAGCATCCTATTAGATAAGAAATCTCTATGGATTCGATGGCTGCATAGCTATATCCTTAAAGGATTTAGCCTTTGGTCTATTCCTTTAAAACCTTTCTTTTCTTGGTCCTTGATTTAACTTTTGAAGTTAAGACCTATCTTAGAACCTTTGTTGTTTTATAAGGTTGGAAATGGAGAAAAGACTTATTTTTGGTGTGATAATTGGATTAGTAAAGGTCCCCTTATTAGAATTTCTTAAGCTCTTCAGTATTGGAATGGACTTCCGATTAACTTGAAACTGAATTCCATCATTCTAAGGGGCCAATGGAACATTCCATTGGAATTATAAGACCTCACTCTTAATTACAATCCTAACTTGGGAAGAAATGACATATTCCTATGTATTAATCTACCTCTAAACATCTTCAACATTTTGAAATTCAGAAATTGGCAGAATCAGAATAATCCAAGGCAAATCTGGTTTCCTATTATTTGACACAAGTTAGTCATACCTAGCTACTCCATTCTTCTATGACTTACTATGCTGAATAAACTAAGCATAACGAACAGAATGCACTATATTTCTTCTAATTCTACTTGTGTCCTTTGTGAGATAGAGGAAGAATCAAGAAACCACTTATTTTTTGTCTGTCCTTTCTCCCAATTTATATGGGAGAAGATTCAGGAGTTGTGTCTTATCTCTAATGCAGGTACCACCTTCATGGAAAATCTTGTTTGGCTTCTGAACCTTAACCATGCTTATAACTACAACAAGCAGATATATATCATCTTCTTCCTCTCCTCCATCAAGGAGACTTAGCGAGAAAGAAACATCGGGCGTTTTCATAATATTAACCTTAAAAATGAGGTTCTCTACTCTCTAATTGGTGGAATCAGAAAGAAACTCCTTTGTAATCTAAGATCTGAAAGAGTCTGCCCTAATTTAGCCTCATCGTGGAGAATCAACTAATATATAGACGGGGCAAACAATCTCATGACATAGTAGATCTATAAATTTTTGCAATAAAGTACCAAGTAGACGAGAGCGACCATCCTGGTAAGCTACAAATCGTTTGGAGTTCTCCCCTTTTTTTGATGTGTAGTGTAAGAACATAGTCTCTGAACACAAACTTTCGTCCATGCAACACGAGAACAACTTTTAATCCATGAGTGGTGAGGACGACCAACAAGAAACTCTGAAGATCAACAATCGACTGGAGCATTTCGTCTGGAACGCAATGAATGCTTCTCTACCCAATCCCTAATTTGGTTGGGTTTAGTGAATGGGGTAAGATGCGATATGCGCTTCCTCCATTTTTGTCAAACGATCCGTTTTGCTTGTGCTTTATCTTTTATCTGAAGATGTTGTTTTCTGAAACACTGTCGTTGTAGCTTGCTTAATGCTCTTGACCAAACGTTGGCGTCGTGCTGTATTGTTTGATATACTCGTTCTTGTAAGGACCTCATATACTTAATACAATTATTCACCTTTTTTTAAAAATATAACTTTTAGTCCAGTTTTTAAAATATTAAATATTTTATTAAAAAATAATAATTTGTGAGTTAGTCAAATGAGTAAATCAACAATCAGTTTTTTTGTTGTTTTGATTTTGTGGGATCAAATGTTATATTTATATGTTACACCCTTTTTTGTTGAAATTAAAATGGGAAATTAGGATGTTTTGAATTTTGTTTTTGGAGAATGAATTATAATTTAAACAAAAGTCTTATGTACCTTTGATGTTTTATTTCATTCTCAACATTAAACCATATAGCCGTTTTTTCAGTAATTTTCTTACTTTAAAATTCATTAATTGAAGATTTTTATTAGTTTTTCTTTTTTTATATAGATATCATTGTGGAATATAAAAATATCTCACATCATTTTAGGAATAAGGTTTACTTATTATTACTGGACCGCCTCAAATCCTGTGTATCACGGGGCAGGGGCGGAGCTAGCTCGGGACAAGCCCCCGCGCTAGCCCTGGCTTACCAAAAGAGGCAAGAATAACAGGCGGGAAAGTCGCGATCGCGACTTGTAGTGATCGCGACTTTAAATTTTACGAAAGTCACGATCGCGACTTTCAGAAATTTTACCCAAAGTCACGATCGCGACGAGCCAAACTTGTCGCGATCGCGACTTTACTCTTTTCTATAAAACAGAAGCTATTTCCCGCTTGTTATTTACTCTCTTTTCTCTTCCTCTCTATGTTGCTCGAACCTTCTACTCAGAGTCTCAGACTGAACTGAACGGCGAACACCACCGCCCACCGCCGTTCATCTTCTAATCTTCACTTCTTCAGATC
>JANZXP010000195.1:17052589-17066077 GCA_027576715.1 Erythroxylum flavicans | reverse complement strand
GCTAAACTAAACATACACAAGAAGAGAGGAAACAGACCTACACCGTAAGTGAAACAAGGCTAAGTACAAAAGCATCACAAAAAGCATAGAAAAGCACACATAAAATGGAGCATCGGTTTTGAAGTGATAATCATGTGAATAAACTTTCCAATCCTTTGCGTGCTATTCCATATTTAACTAAAATGAATGTAGTATAAATGAGTACATAATTCAAATCCTGCAACAAGTTTCTAGGTCCGAAGTCTCCAGATTGAGACAGGCTCATCATGTAAATATCAAAGACTCTAATAAATACGTGCACGTGTGTGGTATTAACTCTTAGAAAACGACCTTTCGGAGTGACCCTCTTCCCGTGTCTCCATGATTAAACCCTCGTAGACATGGAAATACATACATAGGATGAGCAAATCAGTCTTCGTCATTTATCTGAACGACGCTGAGCTATATCAGAGAACCTTCTACCTTAGAGAATGACGTATAATGGCCATGTGCATTCATACACCGCAAAGCAACATTTATGAGATCGAGAAGTCAGGACCCCACAGAGGGAGAACAACATGAAGCTTCTGACCGATTTTGATAGATTAGAATAATTATACCATGGAATTTAGCAGCCCAAACTCCTGTTTACGCCGCAAATTATCTATAAGAGAGGAACAGCATCATGAGGATGTTTTGTAGGAAAGATCATCATAGGTTTTTTGTACCATTAAGGCCTTCTTTAACACCTAATAAGCTTCACTTCTTTCATCATGAAAATGAGGAAGACATTTTGAGCAGGGAGGGTAAATATGGCAGAGGATTTTGGCCTAAGAATCCCAGAATCGCTAGACCTTGCTCTGCTAACTGCGGCTCGCAACATCTTTTTACAAGAAGCTAGGCTGGCTAAATCTTATTAGGGGTTTATTTATATTATACTTAAAATAACCAAAAAAAATTGAGTCTTTATGGAAATCGAGGGGTTACAGAAATTATGTAGTAACTATGGATTAAAATTGAAGAAGAAGAATGCCATAATTAGTGAGCTTATTTTTTACATAGTGTAGAGATTGTTACATTATCAATTGATTATCTACATCTATCAAATTAGAATTAAACTCAGCGCTCTGCTCAGTTTTTTTCTAATTCAATAAATATTTTATATCTATTTAAATTGATATAATTACTTATAAAATCTAATTAAACTTATTATTTTATTAATATGATTATATAAATTTTTTGTAATATATGTGTCTTTATTATATTTTATTTAAAATATTATATTATTAAATATTATAAAGGATTTATACCAAATTAGTAAGTATCACATTCTATAGATATAAATTCTAAATTTACAAATTTTATAATGAATAAGAAAATACTAACTTTATATTAAATAATTCCATTTTGTAAAGAAAGTTGGAACAAATAAATTTTATCAACTTTTCCCATAGAGCCCAACTTGAAAAATATAAGAAATTGAATAAATAATCATTCTTTTGAAATCATGTAATTAATAAAAATTATTTAATAATAAAATTTATATGAAAAATATTTTAATAATAGTCTACTCTCCACTCTTTTACAAAATTCAATACTTTCTTTGGTTGTAGAGACCAAAATAATATTTATAGATATAATGAAGAAAATTTAAGAATCACTAGAAAAATTAAACTAATCACAGTGTATATTTCTAAAAGTATGTAACAATAAATTAAAAATACATATCTAAAAAGTTCGACACACTTCTTAGAGAGCATAAATATCTTATTATAACAATCTTTGAGATATATGATAATAATGTTTGAAATCCATTTTCATTTCTTATAAATGGATTTATATTTTGAAAAACATGTAAAAAGTATAAAAGAATTACATCATAAATTTAAACTACGTATCAAAAAGTACAATTCTTATATAATTATAGCAATTTTTGAGAAACATGATGATAATGTTTGAAGTCCACTTCATTTCTTATAATGGATGATATCTAATTAAATGGATGTATATTTTGAAAAACATGTAAAATGTCTAAAACAATTACATATATAAAATGTTCAATACAATTCTTACAAGGCATGAATATGTAATTATAACAATCTTTGCAATACATGATGATAATGGTTGAAGTCCATTTCATTTCTTATAAATCGATGATATCCTTTTACTTTTATGTTATTATAATAAATATATGATTTTTATAAATTTAAATTTAACAGTTCAGACATATAAAGAAAAATTATAATAATATTATCATAAGTACATATTTTACTAACTATGATGATTTTATCATAAATACATATTGCAAATGTTTTTATATCATGTTTTATTTTTGTATGACAAATTTGTTATAAAATGGTAACTTTTTTCATCACACTGCCATACATGCATATATTTATAATAAGAATTTCTTTTATATCCTTTTATACATTATGATTCATAAAGATATTAATTCTAATATGCATGTTTAAATAATGCCTATATATGTATTACTTCAGTATGACAAAAAATGAAAAAGTTTAAATGAATTGAAATCAATCACGATATCAACTCGTTTTACACATAATTAATAGAGTGTCAAAATTTGTGAAGATGCTTTTATATACTCTAAAATAAATGTAAATTAATTTATAGAATATGTTTGAAATCAAATTTACCTCTTAAAATGCATAATCAAGAAAATTTTGACTTCTATATTATGTATTAATTGTTGTAACAAAATTTTGATATTATACAAGTTTACAAGGACAAAATAAGTAGAACTTCTTTTACTTATTAATCCTTTTACATTATATAAGCAATCGTATTAAATATCTAAAGAAATGAATACAATTAAGGTTAATTTAAATTATTTTATCATTAAATATTATACTAGCTAGTTAATTACAAAACTTCAAACTTATCCGTAAAATATAATTAATTAAGTGGTCGATAAATTTTCTGAAGAACAAATAACCATGTCTCATCAATTAAACATAATATCAGGTAGTGTAATATATTTATTAAAGTAAAGTAAATTATTTATGAAACATTATTAGAAAATTATAACTGCTTTCCCATTTATCACTCATCAATTTCTAGAATAAGCAGTTCATATATAGTGAAATCCTTTTGATCATGACAAGTCCATTACTTTAGGAGCTTCATTCGCATGTAATATTTTGAAATTTCAATTTGTTGGCATTCATGCTTTATTTACTCAAATTTATTAATTACATTTATGGTTTGACTTTCTTATTAATTTATATAAAATTACTATTAGTATATTTTTTAGTAAGGTTTGGCAATGATAAAAGCAAAACACAAATGCTTGAACTTTTAATGTTAAGTGTCCAGCCCCATTTTAAGACTTTTGGTGATTGTAGATGGTGCATAAGATCACAGTAGATATACATCAGCTCTAAAAGATAAAGACTATGTGGAAGGATCATTTGAAGATAGTAAAGTTCTTCGTGGATATGAATGTATCATTCTTGGTTAATGATGCATAAGATCACAGTAGATATATATCAACTCTAAAAGACAAAGACTATATGGAAGGATCATTTGAAGATAGTAGAGTTCTTCATGGATATGAATGTATCAATCCTAGTTAAATGTAGTCTTTTATCTTGTTAGTAGTGATGTAGATAAATCCTATTAGATAAACTCCTATTTGGATAATGATGTCATCATATTGGATAATGTGACGTAATTTGATTAGGATAAGATGTGATCTAACTAGTTAAGTTCAGTTAGGATTTTGATTTAGGTATAAAGCCAGAGGTGCCTATAAATAGCTCATTTGAGCCTTGGTCTATGAAATAGAGATGGAAAGTGCAGCCACAATGTCCAAAAAGTGAAGAATAACAGAGAGAGGGCAAAAAGGGTTATATTCTCATCCTAAGGGGAGATCAACTTTTTCTATAAATCCTTAATGAGTTTAGTGGATTAATTTATCTATTTGTCCCGTGATTTTTGTAACATCCCATTTCGATACTAAGGGTTAGGAAAAATGATCCTAAACTAAGATATATGAGAAAATAGCAAAGAGAGATTAGAAAATGCATTTCATGTTTATGCATAACATAAGCATACACATATGTGACTATTGAATTTTATGGCACACATTTCAATGATTTTACATGCACTCATTTGATAATTTTCGAGTATAAATGATTATTTTCAAGTGATTATAATGTGAATTATGGATTATATGTCTTAAAAATTGTTTTGGAAAGTATAAATAGTGATTTAGAGTTTTTTGGTGAAATTTGAGAATTTTCTGAGATTTTGGGTATTTATGGACTAGAAAAATACCAAGTGGCAAGACAATTGATAAATGGTAGTAGAATTAAGTGTCAAATAGCAGCGGAAATTTTTGATAAGTGATATTAAGATTTAATGACAAGTGCCATAAAAATCGGGAGACAATTGGGTTAGAAATTGGGAGTAAAATGGACTAGTTATTAAATGTTATGGAGTATCAAAATAAGAAAATGTAAATTTCATTATTTAAGTGACAAGTGTCATGACATATGTCATGACACTCATCACTCACCAAGTATTTACCTTATTCTTCATGTTTTTAACTCTCACGATTATACACACTTAAAAAATAAACATCCTATATGTCATGACACTCACCACTCACCAAGTATTTACTTTATTCTCCATATTTTTAACTCTCACGATTATACACACTTAAAAAATAAACATCCTTCAATTGTTATTTTTGTTTCATTCTCTCATCTTCTTCCTTCTTATCTCCATTCACGAAACGCCCTCACCACCACTCTCTAAGTTGAAATCTTGCACCTTGCTACTCCAATAAAGATCTTTGTTATTTCTTCTTCTTAATGAAGACCCAATCTCTTCCATCTTGTTCTTGGAAGAAAATGATCATGTAAAGCTTGGAAGGAGTAGGCCTTTTATATGATTTTTGAAGATCTTAAAGGTTAAACAAGTAAATGGCATATTATTCTTCATGATATGTTGAGTAAAACATGTATGATGATAGTTACAAGTTAAATGAGCATAAAATGAGGATGTTTACATGTTGAAACGTGAATGAGAAATTTAGGTATGTTCATGTCTTAGTTTTACATGTATGATGATTAATGATTCATAAATTGATGTAGAGATGATTTAGAGATGAGTTTATAACCGAAAAATCATTAAAATGGTGTAAGAGAAAGTGCAGAAATAAGTGGTAAATGGAAGTTTCATGTTTTGTTTTCAGTGTATATTAACATGGATTTCTTTGAATGTTATAGAGATGAACTAGAATGAGTTTAAAGCCAAAGGAAAGCCTAGTGTATTGTCTTAAAATGAGAAGAAGTAAGATGACAAATTAAAAGAAGTAAGATGATAAATTAGAGACAAAGTAAAGTTGGAAATGGAGTTAAGTGTGTGCAGAAAATTTTGACATGTAAATGGATGTTTACTTGTTCTACTTTTCTAGTATAATAATGCGTATCTCTTTGGTTGTTTTAGAGATGAGCGAAAATGAGTTTAGAGCTAAAGAAAAGAGTACCATAGTGTCTTGAAATGGGAAGAATTAGTGTGATAAGCTAGAGATGAAATGAAGGTGATAAAAGGAGTTGAACATGTATAGAAATTTATGATGAATGTGTATAAGTTTGAATGTTATGTTTTTGGGTTGATGACCAAACATAGATTATGATTTGGTTGTAAATGATATTGAGCGTAAATAGAAGTGAGAATGAAGTGGAAATAATGAGGAAAATAAGTTAGAAATGATAGATATGTATAAGATGGGTTATATATAACTTGTGGGAGTTGTAAATCTAAAAAATGGCCAGTAAATGTCCATTGGGCAGACTTTATATCCACTAGGAAGACATTCTCTGGAATTTTAACGTTCGAGCTCCATTTATGTCCATTTGGAGGGACATAAGTTGGTTGGACTGACATTCTCGGGATACCTACATAAATGTGCAATTGGTCTTCACGGAAGTTGTAGAACTCGAAGTCCTCTTCAAAACTGTACTTGAATGACCTTAATCTGACATCCATAATAAAAGTTATGCCTATTGTCCCAAATCATATACACATATATATATTGTGTACTTATCGATGCTTTCCTATAATACATTCAGGCTTAAATGGAGCTTGAAATGTACTTAGTTTGATGTGAAAAGAACAGATAAAAATGAGTGATATGTTTAGGGTGACGATTGAGGATATAAACATAAAAATGGATTGTCATATATCAAGTGTTCAAATATGGAATTTTGGGATGTTATAAGAATGAAGGTGAACCTATGATGGCTAATGAGATTCCATTAAGATGAATGATGAGTATTAAGTAAAGATGAGTGATAAATAAGATATTTTGTGATCTTAGGAAGCTAAAATAACCTTAGTGAATGATTGAATGATGTGTATTGGGTAAGATTGAATGTGAACTTGAATATTATGTGAACTTAAAATGCTAGAAAAGAAATGATGAATGATGGAATTATGTTATTTGAATGACCAAGTTCTTTAAGGTGTGAACCTAGAGTAAGCTTGACACACACAAATGATGTTGTTAAAAATCAAGTAATGTGGTTCAGGATAAATACTTGGAATAGTCAACATAAGCATGTGTTATACATTACACATATACATATGTGTATAACTAAATGTTTACCTGATTATACAATTATTAATGTGTGTACAATATATATTGCATGAAGTTGATACACAGGATTGAATGTCGATGCCTAAACACTTCTAAAACATGGAAGCTAATGTTAATCTGGAACGTACTATGAGTCGACCTAGATGATCTCACTTTCATTGTTTGTTCTATTTTAAAATTTTATATTGAATTATGTGATGTGAATGTGTTGATTTCCAGACAATAAATGTCCAAGGCATTTGATGCCTGTAAAAATCATTGGAAGTGCTCTTTGAATATGAATTTGACTGAATAAGTGATTCTCAACTTAAATGTTGAATGTCAGATCAAGGTCTGATGATTAATGTGAATGAGAATGTGAACTAAATGTGAAAGTTTAAAATTGAGCACAATTGATTAACTGAATACATGTGATGCATTTCATTACATGAATGCATGACAACATAAAGGCTGTTGTAACCAAAGTAGCCACTGAAAAAGAGTTTAAAACTCAGAAAGTGAAAAAGAGCTTAAAGATCAGAATGTGGTGAGAACCTTTGATTCACTATGTAAAATGAGCCTTGTATCTCCAACGGATATCAGAATGTGGTGAGAACCTTTGATTCACTATGTAAAATGAGCCTTATATCTCCAACAGATAAGGGACAGTTATTAATGAGCCCAGTATCCACAATGAATATGGGACAGTTACAAGCACTCGGTCACAACAATAACAATTGAAAGTGAGTCTTATGAGCATTGCATATGCATTTGATATGTATGATTTAAATGATTGAAATATATAGTTTGAATGATTTCTAATGTGAAATATAAACTACGTGAATATGAAGTGTATGTGATTCGACATATTGATTAGTGAAATGATGTGAATTACGTGATTACATGAATTGATGTGCTATGTGATTAAGTAAGTCATCGAGGATGGTCCACTCACTGAGTTCGCAAAACTCACCCCAAAATTTACAACATATTTTTCAGGCTCAAAGGAGACACCTAGTTAACCAACTGGAGTCTAACCACTACATTTGAGTAAGAGATAAAGGTCGGGATCAGTTAGCATCTGCATACGTTTTCTGTTATTTTTGTATTAAAGTATGTATTCCGCAAATACTATACCATGTTTATGTGAATAATTCTGACATGTAATGACTTTATGACTGAAAGTGTTTCAAATTTATAAAGGGCCCAAATGATTATTGGAATTCTACAATGTGTATATTGTTTGTGACAATTTTGATTGAAATTGTTATAAAAAAAATGGGCCATTAATGATTATAGGTTTTTCCAAAAATGCGTGTGATGTTTGAGAAAAATTTGCAATGAGCTCTGTTTAACTGCTCTAACGCGCCACTTTCACAGGGTGTGTATCTGAATGTCCTCAGCATGTATGGATACGTTCTCGGTGGAAGTGGGGTTATAAAATTTTTCCCTCTACACTTAATTGTTTTCCATGTTAAATCTTGATATTTCTTTCATCGTTAGTTTCTTATTCTCATATTCTACTGCTTCTGCAACTTAAATAGTTCTTTTTTCGTTAATATTTGGTTAATCTTTTAGAGAATTGGGTATTTGCCTTCCAACAAGTGGTATCAAAGCCATCATAATGGAAGTTGGAAATAGCTATATGGTCAAGTTAATGTCATCAAATTACTCAATATGGAGGCCTATGATGACGGACCTTTTGTATTGCAAGGATCTTTTTGATCCTATTTATGTGGAAAAAGGTGTGAAAGATGATGTTCCTTTAGAACTTAAAAAGATGTTAGACAGAGAATGGGAAAAGATGAAGCAAAAGACTCTGGGCATTATCTAACAATGGATTGATATTAGCATATTCAACATGTGTCTTAAAAAATAGATCCTTTTGAGTTATGAAAGAAGCTAGAAGGTTTTTATGAAAGAAAGACTGCTTATAGTAAGGTCTCTTTGATTAAGAGGCTTATCAATTTGAAGTTAAAGGCTGGGAAAGTAGTTTCAGAGTATTTAAGTGATTTCAAGACATAATAAACAAACTTACTGCAATAAAGATCGTTCTTGATGATGAGCTTCAAACTTTGTTCTTGTTGATTTTGTTATAGATAACTACAAAACATGGGTGGTGACGATTACTAACTCAGCTCCTGAATGTGTGCTCTCTTTGGATGTAATCAATAAGAGCAAGTTTAATGAAGAAATCAGAAGAATGGAGAATGGAGTTGACAACGTGTAGACTTTTATAACAGAAAGCAAAAGGAGGAACAAGAATAGGGGTCCCAAAGGTTGTGGCAAATCTATTCAAAGTAACAAAGACGTGAAGACATACCACTATTGCAATAAATCATGACACATTAAGAGGTTCTATTATAAGTGAAAGAGGGATCAGAAAAAGGAAGCTCAGCAAAATGATGATGATAATGATAGGAGTACAGTTGCAATTGCTTCAAGCACAGATGATGAGGTGTCCCTAGTTTGTACAACTAGTTAATGCTTCACGTCAACAATTTTTTTTCTAAATGGTTGATTGATACGAGAGCATCCTATTATTATGTTCCAAAGGTGGAGTACTTATCAAACTACAAGAGAGGAGATTTTGGGAGTGTAAAGAAGAGAAAAAAAAGTTTCGCCAAGATAGTCGGCATGGGTGATATCCAAGTTTAGACAAATGTTAGATGCTTACTAACCTTGAAAGATGTAAAACACATCCCTGATCTAAGATTAAATCTACTATCAATAAATGTGTTAGATTAAGAAGGATTTAAGCATAGTTTTGGAGATAGGAAGTGGAACTATTTAAGGGCACAATGAAAGTTTCCCGAGGAGAGTTATGTTTATCACTATATAAAACACAATTAAAGGTGTGTCGTGGTGGAAAAGTATACACAGCTAAAGAGGAAACTTCTCCAAATCTAGGATAAGATGTGATCTAAGTAGATAAGTTCAATTATGATTATGATTTAGCTATCAATCCAGATGTGCCTATAAATAGCTCATTTGAGCCTTTCTTGAGGAAAATAGAGATAGAGAGTGCGACCATAACGTCTAAAAAGTGAGAAAAAAATGTAAAGAGAGTTGTATTCTCTTCCTTGTTTGTTTGTTTTGGGGATTAGTTTGAGTGATTGTTGAATGTGATATCAACTTAAGTTTCAATATTAAAACTTTGTGAGACAACTTATTATTATAGTAGTGAGAGATCAACTTTTTCCCATAAATCTTTATTGAGTTGAGTGGAGTTATTTGTCAATTTGTCTCATGATTTTTCCTCTATATTGGAGAGTTTTTTATGTTAAATCTTAGTATCTGTTTCATCGTTAGTTTCTTATTCTCATATTCTACTACTGTTGCAACATGAAAAGTTCTTTCTTGTTGTTAATATCTGGTTGATCTCTTAGAGAGTTATGTATTTGTCTCCCAACATTTTAAAGCTATATGTACAAATAGCCAATAATGAAGAAGATGAAAACAATTTGAAGGACAAAATTGAAAGGCTACCTCTTTGCCTTAATTATCAAGTATAACATATTTGGAGAGTTTATTTCTATATATCTAATATCAATCAAGTATATTTGTTGATACTTCAAAAATTAGAAATTACAAGTGAGGGTAATTAAGTGATTTCAGTTATATCTTGGGTTTTTCATGTGTGTAATTACATTATTGTTAATTTTGTCGATCTAGTTCTACCCTAGTTGTTTCCAAAAAGAGTTTTTCTTTCTTTTTTTAACGTGTTTCTCAGTAGCGTCGAAGTTGGGTGTGAATTTGATAACCCAAAAAATGTTTTTTTCCCAGTGGAGCTAGGGTCAAACACAACTTTTTTGGCAAGGCCTGAGAGTCTCATGCTCGACCAATTGAACCACATGAGATCCTCTGTGCCCATTATGGTGTTCCAACCCTATGTCATTTAATCTCATCCACACATTTGTGTGGACCCTATATAAATTTGTGGATGAGATTAAATGGCATAGAGTTAGAATACCATAATGAGCACAGAAGATCTGGTTCCGAATTAAACTCCAACTTTCTAGCACATATTGTACATAAGGATTTTGATTTTGCTGCCATCAGTCAAAGTTTGCACATATACCTTTGAGTGACTAAATTTCCATAATGAAAGTGATATTTGAAAATAAGTATTACTGAGGGAAACTAAAATTATAAGTTAAACAGTAAGTTCTCATTTGTCAATTGAATTCACATGGAAAGCACTACCCTCCTCCCTATAAATCATTCCAAGTAATGCCATGATGGTTTCCAATTTTAATATACCTATTGAATCATTTTACACCCATGAGGGGTAGTGTTGTAATTATGCTTTCAATAACTACCAAAGGTAGTTATGTTCTGAATGTAAAACACCAAAAACGAAAGGATACTCTGCGTGAGTTTCTTCTGAAGCATGGTTTTTCATACGAAGAACGAGAAGCATAAAAGATCTGTAGTACAATGTTCTTTAACTAGTGGAACTACAACAATAAACCAAGTATGTGTTTTTTGTTTTTGTATGCATATGAAATGATCCTGTTGTTAACATAATTTACGTGATTATGTTGTTTCTACGAATTCTTAATGTTGTTTCTACGAATTCTTACATTGGTATCAGAGCATTGGTATGTTTTTTATATATGCATGCTTACGTTTTTTAGACAGACCCATAACATGCTCCATTTTGTTTGAAATTATTTCTAGAATTATGTTTAGTTTTGGATTCTGGTAAACAACAATAATTGGTGTATGTATCCATACGAATCTGGTTTGTTTCATGGGACCTTTGAAAATAGAAACAAATGAATTTTGTTCTTGCCGCGTGGTTTTTTTTTTTTTTACGCAGGATGCTCACTGTTGTCTCTGACATTCCAAACTCTGCAGAAGAGTTTTTTTTCTTCTTCGTTCTTTGGTGTTTCTACTTATTAAAAATTTATATTTTCCATGGATTTCAATTTCCTATTCTTAGTTATCTGTCAAGAAGCAACGTTCCTATTTCATTGCTTATATAAACACATAAACCGAAGGTGTTTTTTTGTGTTGTTGTGTTGCTAATAAACAAAAAAAACGCAGAGAAGAGGAAGAAGACAACTCTTCTTCAAACTGCAAGGCACGTGGCCTTTTATTTAAATGTTATATGTTTTGCCTTGAACAAATGTCTTTTATGTTTTGTCCTATGTGAACAAAACTATCGTCAATTAAAGTCCAAACAATAAGGCCTAAAATGTCAAGTGTGCACCCTTGACATTTTAATAGTTTTGGATATATGTATTATAATAATTAAGAATGGGTTAAGGCTTAGAGCTTTGAGATCCAATATGATAATAGGCTTGTGATAGTTTTTGGCTTATATAAATTAATTAATTTAGTTTATTTTAGAAACTAATTTGTTTAGTTAAAATAAACTTAGAAATAAACTAATTTCGTTGGTTTCTTTTCTAATTAAATTAATACTAATTTGTTTAGTTGAAATTAGATTAAACTTAGAAATAAACTGATTTCGTTGGTTTATTTTCTAATTAAATCAATATTAATTTGTTTAGTTGAAATTAGATAGGAGTTTCATTAGAAATTAGTTTCTAATTAAACCAAGATCAATTGTTTAGTTCAATTATAATTTAAATTAGAAATAAGTTTCTAATTTAATTTGACTTATTCGTATTTGAATATGATTAGATTAGAAATAAGTTTCTAATGGATTAGATATTAATAGCATAATTTGATTAGTTCAATAAAATTACTAATAAAATTACATTATTTCCATTATATGAGCATGAGTTCGCTATGTGTTAGACAAAATAATTTATTTATTTTGTCGACTCTTCTGATTCCTAAAAATTTGTTTTTCAAAAAGATGCCTATTATTAAGCAAACACCTAAGCTTATTCGATGTGAGGCACAGAAGAGACGTATTGACAGCATGTATGTACAGTTAGTTAACATGTGTTTAATGCCTGAAAATGATCTAACACAACATGTTATTTCAGTTAATAACATGATGCAAGAGTTATACTTTGGAGGTTGTCTAGCTTATGCAGATATTGAAGTAAAGTATATGACTTTGCTTGTGACATTACCTCAACCTCAAGGCGAATTGTTACGAATGCTCTAGGATAATATGCCTACCAAGAAGACTTATAATTTGTTAGTGATGGCATTTATTAAAGAGATGAATAGAAGGACGTTGATTAGGACTTTGTATCCTATAGGCCTTCCAATGGAAATAGTAAGAGCTATTATACATCGAGCTCTGCAAATCGTGTCACGTGAACTCGTGAACTCATTTCCTCACGGGGTTCATTACCTATAGGTTGCTCATAGGTTGTCGTACATTTACATATAATATGTAGTTTTATAAGAACAAAGTCTTGATATTTATGTAATATGTTTACATATATTTTATATGGGAATTCGTCTAGAGTAAGATAATTAGGATTCGATTGTTATATGAATGATGATTGAACACATTAGTGGACTTTTGATTAAGCAATTGTGATCGAATTATTTACTCTACGAACGATTAATATGACATTAACTTGTATATATATATTTTCTTATTATAGAAACTTAGTGTTTCAAAATGGCTACTGTATCAAAGAATATTGTTGCTGAACTCAATAGGGGTGAGAAACTCAATGGTGACAATTATGAAATTTGGAGTATGAAAATCCAATATGTGAGGTCACTTACAATTAAGTTTGATACTTATAAGAAGCACCCAGATGATACAATGCAAAAGCATTTGAGGCAAATGTCCAATATGGTAAGTGAGTTACGTGATATTGGGTATGAGCTTTCTAACGAGCAACAAGTACAAGCTGTGATTCATTCACTGCCTCAGAGTTGAGAGCATATGAAGATGCACCTAACTCATAATGAGAACATCAAGACAATGGAAGATGCTACGAGGCATCTCATCTTAG
>JANZXP010000195.1:17033627-17043812 GCA_027576715.1 Erythroxylum flavicans | reverse complement strand
AGGCTTTATTTGGCAAGTAATAGATTATATTAGTGGGAAGCTCTTTTTAAAAAGCTATTTTTTTAATTGATAGCCAAACAGTCAACTGACTTTTTAAAAAAGCGCTTCTCAAAAAAGCTCTACTGACAAAAGCTCTACTGATATAAGCTCTACCAAACAGGCACTTAGCCCATATTAAGAAGAAATGATTAATAATATTAAGACCTTCAAACATCGTAATTAATACACAGGAGTAGAAACAATGCACTATATATACCAATGAAGATACTGCTCTGCTCATAAGTAGGACCAATGCACTATATATACCAATAATGTTGCTGCTGCAGTAGAGGTGATGGCCCCGGAAAAATATTCAAGAACTAAGAAGAGTGGTTTGGGTTCTTTTTTTTTTTCTTGGTTGTGATTTTTATTTTTTATTTTTTTTATTTCATTAAAATAAATAATTAAATGGAGTAAAAATTTTAATCATAAGATAATTTTTATTTATTAATATTCATTTTGATTACTAAAACTAATTTTATCAATATTTTTATATTTAAAAATTATCACATAATAAATGTTTTAAATTTTATAGATTTGATATTTTAAATTTTAAATATGTATTTATTAAATAATTATCAATATTTTTATTTTTAAATTAATAATAAAATAAAAATAAATTAAATAATTATATTATAGTAATTAATATTAAATAATTAAATCGTATATATTTAACTTTTAGTAAATTAAATTATGAAAAAAATAAAAAATTGTGTAAGTTTCGTATATTATAAAACTAAAAGAAACTAAAAATTAAAAGTAAAAATTTCATAATACAACCCACCAATAGGTCCTAAGTTATTCCATTTGCATCCGTACAGTATTTGCACCTATTTTTATTGGCAGTAGAACAGCAATCTTCGATACAATCCAAATGGAGCCCTTTTACAAGTACTGTGGCCGCTGATTTGTATTTTGGCTTTAAACTGATGCTATGCGGCTGCACTATAAGCTATATTAGATAGACCCTAGATGTATTAATGATCCAAATAGTTTAGATTTGCAGTTTCCGGAGAGGAAGAGGGCATCTCTAACCCCAATCACTCAATCAGAGTGAGGTAGAGGTGACCATGGCCTTGATTTTAGGGACATTATTACAGAGAAAAGTCATCAACTAACCAAATGGACTAACAGCTGTAAAGATGGAAGGGCGCAATGTACTAAACCATATCTCTCTCTCTTTCAATGTGCATTTCCATTATTATAAGTACCTCCATTCCCTAAAAATGCTTACACAGAAATTAAAGACCCCATTTTGTATCAAGCACACTCTTGATGTGTTACTATTCCAATTGTGCTAGTAGGCATACGTCAATTCCATATTTGAACATTAGATGCTCCTACTACATCAACTAGGCACCTCTACTTTCGATTAGATTGTGCGTATTAGAAGCTACACAAATTATTCTGTTTCATTAGGAGTATTGGAAACAATAAGAAAGGTTAAGGCCCACCAAAGAGAGCGGTGAATTAAAGACAAGACAAGCCAGAAAAAAAGACATCGATGCCAAAATTAGGTGCACATGTATCCATGGGTGTAGGCATAAAAAGCCAATAGTGAGACTTGCATGGGTTGACCGCAAGAGGCTAGGCCTCTACTTTTAGACCTATGAATTAAAGAAACAGCCTCCATCACTGCGCCATTTAGTCCTGTATACCTTTCTGTAGACAATTGGGGGTCCCATCCATGTGTTCACATGCGTTTGTGTGTGTGATCAGTCCCACTTCAAATAGTTTACTTTCTCCTCAATACACTCGTTTGTACTTGATCCACATTTCCCACCCCGCCATGAAAACACTTACTTTTGTAACCAAAAAAAAAAAAAAATGAAAACACTTCCATTAAGGAACAAATGGAGCATAGGGTAGTACCAAACTGAGAAGGCTAAGTGCGGAACGTACGAGAAGTGGACCCAAATGCAAAAACCAGTTTAAAAATTATATTACTTCCATTTATTTATTTTTCACGGGAAAATAGTGTTTATATAATATATGGTAGGGTATAACTGAATTGTTCTTCTGTAAATCAGAAAATGGAAGGCTACGCGTGAATCACGGGGCTTTTGACCCTTCTTCTTTAGTTTCCAGAAGATATGGCCAGCTTGAGATGGGCCGAATTTTTCCCCACTATTGCCCCTTCACCTTGTGTTATGTGTATGTTCATGATCCCTCTTTGTCCATGCACACTAACTACTTCCCTCGTGGTCTTCCATATCTTAGATATTTCGCTCTTTGTACTGTACGTGATGAAGAGAATACTAATGAGTTTGTTAAAAAAGTAAGAAAGAAACACAGTTGGTCTGGTTGAAATTCATGTGGATACGTATATAAAGATGATGCCACTATATTAACTGTTGGGGTGCAAATGACGGTAATTCTGGCCTCCAAAATTGTACCTAGAGAAACATTTTAAACAAATTTACCTTCCAAATTTAATCTTTGTTCTTAAAGAATAATTAGTCATCATTTTTTTTAACTTTTTGTGATGATATAAGTCTTGTAGTTGATGTCTTTATACAACATAAATTTACTATTTGTTCTCCGAAAGGAATATGAAAGCACATGAAATAGAATGTTTTTTGTTTTACCAAAAACTAAGAATTTAAATGACTTCTGTTTTATAGTTAATTAAAGAGCAAGTACATACGTAGCGAATTCCAAAATATAAACTGCAATTGGATTAGCTCCACAAAATTGAGCAGCTAATCTTGATTAGGACTAATATTCTTCGTTGCAAGACTCTTAATATGGTTTTCCTAAAATCTAGAAATTAGGTATGCAACAGTTGAATGATTGTCAAAGAAGTTCTCTCGGAGAAATTAATAGGAAACTATTTCAATTGTGCAATTTCACATATGCAAAAGAGCTTTTTTAGTTGGCATAAAATGCAACTCAGAATTACATTTGAATTGTGTGTACGGAAAAAAAAGTTGATCAAGAGAGAATCAGTTGTGTGCTGCCATATGCATGGTTTCAGGTATTTGCATTAAAGTGCGCTGACAGATGAATCGGCACCACCTCATCCACAATCCCCGAAAATAAGCATGAACTTCTTCAAATTTTCACGTTGAAGATAATTTCCTTGTTTGTTGTGCTTAATGCATTACAAATTCGAGAAAGAATCTTTATAATTCAATGGCTAAACAGAGAAGACGTAAGGAAATGTATAAAGAGGGTAAGAGAGGTTATATGTAGAGAAGCACAGAACCAATGATTAAGGGAAGATATGCATGTTTGAGAGAAAGAAAGTACACATTACAAGACCAAGCTTTTAAAACCTTCATGTGGAGAGCATGTGGGGGATTTTTTTTTTTCCTCTCTTCTTTAATTTACTGTAAAGAGCCGAAGCCAAATCTCATGCCCTAGAATTTCTCTTCTTGTGGGTCACTTTTGGCCTTTCTTATTTGTTTCTCCATGCTTTCCGGATCCTGCCAATTCTTCTAACTAAACACTACATTCCCCAACTCTAACCCCCATTTCCTTCCTTTTCTTTTATGAATTAATTCGAAAACCCTACTTTTCTTCATTACCACTTATTAGATTTTCAATCTTACCAAACTTTCGAATTTAATTGTTTTAACTCATTGATTTAATTCTTGATTGTATGAGTTGCTGGGGACTCTACCTTAATTATCAATAGAATGCTACGTCACGATTAACTAAAATAATCTTAATTTCCTTGTCAAAAATTGTAAAATGCATTCCTTCTTCTCCAAATCTATTCAAGTATGAAGATATTTATAACAAGTAAAAGGAGAATTGAGCTTATTGATTTGTAATGTTTGGTAACCTTTGTCAATAAGCTTATTGATTTGTAATGTTTGGTAACCTTTGTCAATATACTTACATTCACAATGAATTGAAGATTTAGATATTTAAACATTTATTGTTAAACTTAACAGTTATTTTAACATTAATTATTAATTAACTTAACAATTCCATTAAAGAGGAGCCAAATTATAAGTCATATAGCTTATATGATCAGATGGATCATTAGATAAAATATATTTTGTAGGGAATAAATTGGAATTGGCCTCTACATATTGAAGAAACACAAACAAAGTAAAAGAGGATTTTGCATTCATGACTTTTCTTGCAATCGAGACTACTTTAAACATGACATCAAACAAATTGCTAGAATTGTAGACACACTATTGATAGGTCATTAACAGAGCTGGTGCAACAGTGATCTACAGCATTAATTAAAGACTTCACTGTTGTTACATGGGAGTGCAAAAAGTTTTCTAAGAGGCGAGTCTACCTCAAATCTCTCTTTCGTTTCTTAATTCACCAAATCTTTTTGTCTTCTATTACCGTGTTCGGTTTCTCTTCGGTGCAAAAGGCCAAAGGCAGCTTGCTCACGGGATCATGGAAAGTAACGTTCTGGAAAAGTTTATGAATTCCAGTGAATGATTTGAACTTAATTAATTAATAAATCTTGTTATATGATTTGTGTGGCTGGTTAAGGTATGACCCTAAACCTTCGACATGTTGGTAAAATCATATCCCACTATCTGAGAATTCCAAAGACATAATGGAAACGCTATTATTCGGACAAAACCTAACTTGTAATGCGACAAAGGGACTAAAACTTTTTATGTGGCCATTATGTGGACAAACTATGCACATAATAGACACGTTATCAATAATCAGAGCTTCCATTTATAGCAACTTGGAATCAGATCACAAAAATCGCCTAATAATCACATATAGCAAAAAGTGCTTTAGGCAACTAAAGATTTGCAACAGTTAAAAAATGTATTGCTAAAAATTAATATAATGAAACAATTTTTAAAGTATTGCCTTTAATAATATTAAAAAACAACGAAAATAATAATTTATTGTTATATATAAGAAAAGACAACAAAATTAAAATAGGTTTCAATAAAAATTTATATATGCAACATTTGGAATTGTTGTTATAGTTCGATATTATATTATATCATGTAAGCAGAAACTAATTAGCATCACTTTATTACACACTTGTTTTTCAAGTGGAAAAAAACATAGGCAAAATGAAAGGCTCAATGAAGCGACAACCCACTGAGTTGATGAACTCACAACCCAGACCAGATCACCACCATCTCTTGTTTCCCTGCAATTTTGATACCAGCTTTTCTAGCAACTAGCCATTATCCATAGATGTCGGTCGTGCCTTTGAGCTCTCCACTGACAAGCCCACCAACACGCGACAGTGTGAGCCCTGAATGCTCTCTACCCACCCAATCTCCTTTGTAAAAGTTTCATCATTTTTTTATTAGTTTTTTTTTGTTCTATTACCTTATTGGGTTAATTCATCTTTTGATTTGGATCTTTGATCACACATACATTCACTCTTTTGCAAATGTAAACATGTGTTTGATCAATCAATCAAAGGAAAAATAAAAAATAAAAAATCAACATTATCCCACCCAATTACCAACGTCCCTCCCTCGCACCCCAACCCAAATTTTATTTTTGGAGTTGCTTTTACCTTTTTATCGTTTCTTCCATCTTTAATCTCCCTTGTATTCTCCTCAAAACACACAACTCTATCTTTTTTTCTATTTTTATTCTCTCTTCTTTTAGACATAGCTTCTCGATCTACACTTCAATTTTTGTTTCTCTTTTCTCTCTCTCTCTTTCTCTCATTCTTTTGAAAAACAATATTTTGAATTCATTCCTCATTTTGTGGTCAATGTAGTAGTCTGATTTCCTCTAAAATAGGGTATTTTTATTTCTATTTGGGTATTTGAAAATCTTGGTTCTGTCTTTTTCGATAATCAAAGTATGTGATTGGCACAGAAAAAAGTTATTTTCCCTCAATTTTGCGCCTTTTTTAGATTTCATTTTTTACTATTTTTTATTCTTCTTGGTTTTTGTTTTATTGGATTCTTGCTTTGTTGCTTCTTATCTAATACACATTTGCATGCTACGTTTTGCTTCTTATTCTAACGGATTTGTGTTTAAATATCGCAAAATCAATAAGACTAGTAATGCCTATCTTGTTAGAGCTTCGGGAGCTTACTTCATTGTGATCATTGCTAACTCACAGTTGTTTGGCGGTGTTGTTCCTCAAGGTTGAGATGCCTGGACATTCGCTGGCCATGAGTAAGAAATAAGTATAAGGTAGAAGGTAGAGGGAGAAGATTTTTGTTCAGTCTGTCCAATCAAGTTGTTCTTTCTCATTTATATTGTTTTTATTCGCTTCCTTTTTATCAGTCTCCTCACATGGCCTAGTTCAACCAATCTATATGAGATTTTTTTCATTTAGCATTGTTTGCCAATTATATTCTTTGTTCAGTGAGGTTGGTGATTAATGCTAATGAGGTTTCCTTGAATGGTAAGTCAGTTCAAGCAAATCTTATTTGGTTTGTTTTCTACACAAGTTACTTTTAGAAAACCACACAAATAGGAGATTCCTAAAAGCAATACTTCCTATTTTTGAAAGTGCTTTGTCTTGATCAATCTTATTTGGTTGGTTTTTTACACAAGTTACTTTTAGAAAATCACACAAATGGGAGATTCCTAAAAGCGATACTTCCTATTTTTGAAAGTGCTCTGTCTTGATCAATTTAACCTGCTTTCATTATTTTTCAATCTCATGACAGTTCTTAAATTGTATACTTGCTCTTTATCAACAACTTAAAATAATAAACTTCAAGGAACTTTTCTTAAGAAGGATGATCCTTAGATAACTGCTCTGATATAACAAGTAGAACTTCTAAGGTCACTTGCATTAAAAGTCAGTGCTGAGAATACAAAACAAAGTCTGGAAAATGCTTGGAAGGTATATCATGTTCTAGCTGCATAGCACTTTTCAGCATATTGTGTTTCCTATGGTGTTGTCCTCACAGGTACATGCAACAGTATTCAAAATGTTGTCTTTGATTAGACTTATTTGATGCCTATAGGTTCTGTATGTCCTCATATTAAAACATGTATACTTCAAGTTCGCTAAGATTTCCATAATCGAAGCAAAGAAAATGACAGCCTCAGACATGGTGTCCCTGAAAGTGATTTTCAGCTTGAAGATTTTGAAGACTTGATAGAGGACTTAAGAAGCATTAATGATGGAAATCACCCATCATGGAGGTAAGAAAAAGAAGATGTTATATTCAAGTCAAGGATTTATACCTTATAGAAAATTTGTCTTGTCATTTAAATATATAGGCATTCGAATCTATATGAGTCTCCAGCCACCTCTGAGTACAGCTAAAGATCAAATCTAATGTCATATACCACACCTGAGAAAATAGAGGAAGCTCATATTAATTTTGGTTCACTGCAAAAAGACATTGAAACTGAGTTGCAGTCAATTCTCAATGAAGAGCAAAATAGCGAAGGTGAACATGAGAAAGGAATCATTTCCAAGACAAGCATTGCTGAAGGTTTTTAACATTGATATGTGATTTAATGATCCTTAGAACATTACTTGCTATGGGTGGATAGAATTTCATAGTATCATAATTGAATGTTGCTGCAGTGGAGGTCTTCCCATTTTGCTATGAGCCAAGTAACAATGATGTAGTGGTTTTTGCCTCATCTAGTATGGAGTTCAGCTCTCCTCTTCAAGTTGCCTCGTTTTTTAGATCCTTAGTAGCTAAGATTCCCAGCCCAAAATTTTCAGAAAGTGTAAGTGACTCAACCTGTTAAGTTGTTATGATTATGAGTCCAGTTGTTTAGATAAGTGGTCAGCTTATGAAGTTTTCCTTTATCTATTTGTAGCATTAGTTGTTCACCTTTGATTGTGCTTATAGGATTTAAAACATCTGTTCTTATGGTTGCTTACGCATGATAGGATTAGTGATTTCCACAGTCATCAACATAGTTTAGTAATTATCACTGTGGTTTTAGTCTTCTTTACTATTATTGTAGAATTCTATTAGGGATAAATGATTGTTCTATGCTGAACTGTGAATTGGTTATGATGAGGAGCCTGCTAATGATCAATATATTAGTGGGATTTTATATCTCCTGATAATGGAATCATTGACTGGAACTTCTTAAACAATTAAATCTTGCAATACTATGATAGAATTTATTAGTGTCATGGTATGTTGATCTACTGCTAAACATTGAGCCATATTAGGAAAACGTAGCATTTGCTGCTGAATCCAAGTTGAATCATCAATCTTAGAATAATTAATTTAAACTATATAATGTTATAGGTATTCCTAAAGATTTAGTTATCTATAGTGAATATTAATTTGATTCAAAATTGATAGATCTGAATCTTAATTATTTAAGGATTGAGATGCTATAAATTTGTTATAACCATTGTAGGCTAATATCCCTAAGACTTGCAAGCCATAATCTATTATATATTCTCATTTTAAATTCACATTTTTATAAAATTGAGAATGGACAAAAGGAGGTAACTCCTAACAATAGAACAAGTGCAAGATTCCCTCAACCAATGTTCCTGCTAGTCATACTATTACCAAAGCATCACTCTTGGCTATATGAAATATTGTTTAGCAAAGAGGTTGGTTTGTGGAAGCCATCTAGCAGTTTAGTTTTCAAGGAAACAAAGAACAAGAAATAGTTGCTATATTGGCTAAATGAATTGTCCATTATGCGTGAACAAAAACTAGAAAATGGGAAACTAAAATTAGGTCTAGTGTGGCTTTATATAGCTAGCACAACATTGATTAAACAGCTACGTAGGGATGCAATACTAGGAACTACTGAATCTTTATGTTTTGATACTTTGTAGGCATAATTACCATGAAATATGGTAAGCAAGGATTGGCAGGATTGTAGGGAATAAGGACCTTTACCTAGGGACATTTAGTGAGTCACGTTACTCTGAAGAATTGCTTCATTTTATTAAAAGTTGTGTGATTATTGCCTCAAAAAATGTTTGGTTAGTTAAGTTGCAGCTAAAGTAATAAAAGGATTTGCTTTTTTGACTTTTCTCGGCTAATTTTCTTCGTTTATGCAGCTTTAAGATTATTCAGACTATTATGAAATTATTAATTTTCTTTCTATAGGTTTGCACTTCTAAAATGAATCTAAGTGATGAGATGAACTTGGAAGATTATGTTTCTCAGCTTGATAAAATCAGTGCTGAGGTTAGTTGGGTTTCTCTTCATATTATGTAGTTATTGTGTGATTATTGTATATGGTTATCAATCTTTTTATTAGTGAATGTGAACAGTGTGAAAAAAAACTACGACATTTTCATTAGTTTTTGACACTAATAGATTAGCTTGTAAGAAGCATGTGGTATGAACAAAATGAAACATGCACCTCTTATATTTATCTTGACGAATAGTTGTCTGTAATAATTCTCAAAATTTAATTTTAACCCCTTAGTGCTCAATATATCTACCATAATATCTAATGTTAAATAGAACCTTGTCTTTATCATAACTGGATATCTGTTCACAGATTGTAACTATCTGTCAAGAAGCTAGAATGCATGCAGATCTTTACGTTATATTTCCAAAGGACTTTGAGAAAGGTTATAGAGCTAATGTGAAGAAGCTTGACACCGACTTCTAATTTTACAAATGATGAAGAGTTGTTAACAGTAAAAGCACATGTAATTTACTTTTGAATTTTGAATATATTAAATGTTGAATTTGACAAGTCCTTAAGCACTATATTACATATAAATGCAGCTTTTTGATCATTTACATTTGATAGTATGTACGTAACTAAGACGTACATTAATATTTAAATATTTCTTTTACTGTATATATAGATGTTGCCTACATAATAATAAGAGTTTAATTTTATATTAAATAATATTAATTGATAACGAAAGAATAAATTGTTGCTTTTATTATTACAAATTATTGCCTAAAAAATTTCACTTTGATACCTTAAAAAGACTTAAAAGTGTTGCAATAGTATTTAATATTATTGTTATAGTTTGAAACTAATGTATTGCCTCAGTGAAAACATAAAGCAATATTTTTTATTTTGTTGTCTAATCAAAAAATTTTATTACCTTATACTTATTTCAACGCTACTTCTTGGAACTGTAACATCCCATCACCGATGGGAAGGGTAAAATAGTTAATTGAAACGGGTTAGGAGTGTTTAAAATTGTTTAGCTTTGTTCATGCATTCATATATGCACGTGAATAGTGAATTTTGCACATGTAAATGACTGTACATGCATTCATGACATTTTCCCGGTATAATTGTGAATAA
>JANZXP010000195.1:17000357-17019793 GCA_027576715.1 Erythroxylum flavicans | reverse complement strand
ACAATGAAGATCAAACTAAATGAAAACATACAAAATGAATCCTAAAATATAACAATAATAAACTATTATGCAAGAAAAACACGCCAAATACTTATAAAAACATATACTAATGCACAGCTATCAACCACTTCCATAGAGCATATGCCCGAACATACCAGAGGATATTCGAGAACATACCCGTTAAGATTGGAACCTTAGAATAATCACATTAACTAATTTAAGGTGTCACATATATCACAAGTATTTCAAATGATCAAGTGATTCTTTCCATTTCATTCACAAACAACAAACTTACATTGTATCATTACAATTCATAATCCATATATATACATTACATAACATTTGAGAGTTCAATACTTCATACAAAATGTTCAACATAAAATGAGATGCTAACTGAAAACATTTTAAACTAGATTCCTCAGATATCAGCTGATCAGACCTTTGAACCATTTTTGTCTCCAAAATGCAAGTACTAGACTTCTACTATATAACCTCAGTAGCTAGAACTTCTTTGAACCTACAAATCAACATTTACAATTTTGATGAGTTTGCAAACTCAGTGAGTGAATCATCATTGATATGTTCACTCAAATCAGAGCACCAAAATAAATTACATAACTTAATTCTTCAAGCATATTACAAAATCCAATATCAAATACCACAACACATTTTGTCATATTTCAACAAGTACTGTAGACCAACATTGTGTATCATTATTTTAGAACAATTCAATAATTCATCACAATCATTCATATGATACATTTATAATTGCATATGTAAATGCACTTGTGATTTCTTTCTTATTTTGCTTTGTTGTGACTGAGCGCCTATCAACCCAATTACTGTCTCGTAACTGTAGTGGATAATGAGGTTATTTCATTTACTGTCTCGTATCCTTTCTAGATGTTGGGCTCATTCTTATCTAGATATTGGGCTCATTCTTATCTGAGCCTATGGCTCTTTGTGCATAATCCTAAACTTAAAGCTCTTTCTTACGTTGGTCACTCTGGTCACAACTCCTTTACCTGATCATGCATATTAATGAGATCCATTAATTCACAGGTCATGCTTTTAGTAATTTTCAATCAATGTGGTCATATCATATATCAATTTCATCATAGTTAAAACTGGCATTAATCATTCAGTTATTCACACATTTCATATTGCACGTTCAATTCAAATAGTAGCACATATAT
Organism: Erythroxylum flavicans; assembly: GCA_027576715.1. Classification (NCBI taxonomy): domain Eukaryota; kingdom Viridiplantae; phylum Streptophyta; class Magnoliopsida; order Malpighiales; family Erythroxylaceae; genus Erythroxylum; species Erythroxylum flavicans. The sequence goes on along the minus strand of JANZXP010000195.1, from coordinate 17,018,597 downwards.
TTGAGTTTACACATTTAGGTTAACTTACAATACACTCCAGAATAGTAGCCTTGATGATCCAGCAGTATCTGGATGTTAACGATCAACTTGTGAGTCTATGGTCAAGTAATACACGCATAGCTTACAATCACTAATTTTTTCAATCATATGAATATACAATCGTGCACATCTATATGTGTCATGTTCAATGCATGCTTAATTAACCTTTCTGGGTATGTATTCTTATTCACAAGTCTTGATCGTTCAATTATTATAGCTTATATATTACTACCTTTCAAGTTTATACCTTGAGTAAGTTTGATTACTCTAAATTAATCAACCTTTTCTAGTAATATACATTCACACAAATTTTCAATTCTCATTCATTCATAGATTATACACCTTACTCGTATCCTTTGGATCATATTTGTATTTATAAAAACACCTTTATTCCTTTAACAACTTAAAATATTTAAATAAATTGATATCAAGACAATCCATTCCTTAAGTAATGACACCAATTAACAACCTAAACTTATTGAACCCTTAATCAATTAATTAAGCAACAATCTAAGTTCATTTCAAGCCTTAATTAAGTCTAAATACACCAATGTAGAGTGACTTATCCTCATTTGGTTCAACAAATTCACAAAACCAAAATTATCATTTAAAAGCTTTGGCCACGATTGTGGGGGACCTTCCAACGATTGTGAGATGAGTGCCCCGAAGTGCACTATCCAATTTCCCTCAATTTTCTATATTCAAACACCTTCATACCAAATTCAAAACAGCTTCATAATAGTCCATTAATTATACCTTAAATAGACATTAATTATACTTCAATTCCTCATCAAATTCATCTCCAATTCCATCTCAAAATCATTTATTTAGCAGCTCATAAACTATTGTCTTTCATGCATGCAAAAACAAAACATAAACTATTGTTCATGCATCATTTTCTAGCACTCATTTCACTCCAATATCACAATCAACCCATCTCCGATTCAGTCATCATTAAGTTCTATTAACATATATCATAAGAGATCAGTCTTTCACGTACTTGATCAGCTTAATTGCCTCCTCAATTATCAAGCTAACCTAGCCTTCCATGCATGCAAGTACAATTCTAAGAACAAGGTGGAAGTAGAATGGTTTTCAGCAAAGACCAAAAGATAACAGGAAGTACAACAATGATCTGGATCTCTAACTATCCTTATGAAGGGTAAAATCATGGTTTTGGTGTGGTAATTGAACACAAACGTAGGAAAAACATAGAAATGTGAGGGTGTGGGTGTTTCGGCGGTGAGAGGAAAAGAGAAGAAAGCATGTAGCGGAAACTTCAGGAAAGATGAGTGACTCTGCATTTGCTTAAGCCTTTTGGTGCAAGGTGTCCTTGTTTTAAAAGGAAACATGTCATCCAAGGAGATAAGCTACATGTCCTCTTATGTGGCTGCCAAATGTCCTCAAAATCCTAGGCCATTTGTCACTCAATCACTACTACCATTAGTCACTTAATTTTCTATGCCAAACGTCACTCATTTTATAGGTTTAGTCATCCTAACTTTCCATGTGTCAACTTGTCTTACTACTTGACATTTTTCCTAGATTAAATGTACATTTTAATTCATCAATTTCCTAATTGTAACAATTAACTCCAAATTACTAATTATAATCCATCAAACCAAAATTCAAGACATAAGCAATACATAATCAAATCATCATCATTTTAAACTTTTCATACCCCAGAACATGTCAATTGAGTGCACATACAATCTTTGTAATGTTTTCCAAATCAACATTCATGTGTGTATATATGCTCATGTTATGAATGAGAATGAAATGCACCTAGTTAATTCTAAAATGATATGACTCAAAAGTCTAACTTTCTAACCATCAGTAAGTTTTGGAAATTGGCTATTACAAACTTACTACATTTGATTATGTGCACGTGTATGTATGATTGATCAAGTTTTTGGCACAATTAACTAGGAATCTTTTAATTACTATTTTGTCAATTTTGGCTTTATTTTACTTTCATCTTTCCTTATTTATTTTTAGGAAGTTTCTACGAGTTAGGAGATTTAGAAGTGAAAAATTGGACAATTTACTTCATATTGGCCTTAAAATTAAGAAAACATGTAGGTGAAATAACGCTAGAAGGAGAAGAAAGATGGTTTCAAATTAGATCAATGCTTTAAACAATAACGATGGTGGCAACATTATTGTTATTGGTGTTAGGGATTAATAGCCACCTAAAATTTGTATAGGGGACATTAAGATGCACGTTATTAGTGTTAGTTCCCCATATACCAAGCTGAGTAAGAAGGCACGAAATTAGCAACGAAAATAATTTCATTTTCATTTACTATGATTACTTAAGAAAGAAAAAAATCATCTTTGTTAAGGAATTTTATTATGTGAACTAGGCATTTTTGCTAAATGTTCTTATTGAAGATGAGGTATGGATAAGATTTTTCCTTTACTACATAAATGATCAAGTAAGGACCTGATTATTTTTTATCGAGGTGGAATTTTTTGAAGAGCTAATATATGATGCTTTTATATTACAATCCTTTCTTTTACATAAGACTACAGATCTTAGGATGCAAATTTAAAGTTTTGCACAAAAAAAGAGAAACATTACATAAAGCTTAGGAGAGATATAAAGCACTTCGTATTCAATATCCACACCATCAATATTCTTTACAATTGGTTATACAATTTTCTATAAAGATCTTACTTTTATATTCAAACCTTAGTTGACATTACTGTAAAAGGTAAAATATACACAAAAATCACTAGAAAAAGTCAAGAAAAGAATTGAAACCTTGTCTAAGAACTAGTTAACTATGGTTATAAGGGAAATATTAAAAAACTTCTTTTCATGAGGTTTAAGTATCTTTGAAATTGGAATTTACAGGTTGTAGATATTTTTAAACAGATGAAGATTTTGAATCAAGACATAGGCAATAGGGAGGCATGTTAATAGTATAGTATATATGGGCATCCTTCCTATGTAATGTATGATCATTAAGTCTACCTTAAATTATTATGAACATGTTAACTATTTGGATAGCTATAGAGGAAAATCATTCATAAAAAAAATGATACTTTCTCTAACACTTACAATTTGGAGTAGAGAAGTCACCAAAATTTATCTCGAAAGGAGCAAAGAATTAGAGTAGGAAAATATATAGGACTACTTAGATTCTAGAAACAAAGAAATATATTTCATTAACTACCATCTTCACAGGATAAGAGGTAGAAGAGAAGTTCAAGAAATATATGTCTTTCATCGAAACAAAATTGGATAATTTTGGGAAACTTGAGTCTTATATGGGTCAACATAATAAGATATTATATTCATATTTTGAATTAATTCATAAATTAGAGCTATAAGTGAACAAATTAGCCCATGTGGTAAGTGAAAGAGGTTAAGACAAGTTTTTTAGGAGCATAGAAGTAAACACAAAAGAGAGGGTGTTAACTATTTTACTGAGGAGTAATTAAACACTTGATGCTGTAGCCAGTAAAGAAAAGGAATTATAAAAATTGAATAATTCTAAAGAAAAGGACAAGGGGATTGAAGTTCAAAGTTTAGACTAGGTTAACAGTACAACAACAATGCCTCAACCTATCATCAAATCCTATGTGCCACCTACTGAATACCCTCAAAGGTTAAAAAAGAAGGATGTGGATAACTTCAAGAAATTTCTAGATAGTTTCAAGACGTTACACATCAACTTCCCATTTGCAAAAGCAGTAGCTAAATATTATCCTATGCAAAGTTTAAAGGAAATCATCTAAAAATAAAAATAAAATTAAGGAGTATATTACTATACTTTTAACTGAGTGTAGTGTAATATTGCAAAATAAACTACCTTTAAAGTTAATGATTTAGGGAGTTTTATAATTCCATACCATTTTAGTTCTTCTAATATTCATAATTTCTTAAGGTTTTTAAAGTAAATCATCAAAAAATAAAAATAAAATCAAGGAGTATATTACTATACCTTTAACTGGGGAGTGTAGTGTAATATTGCAAAATAAACTACCTTCAAAGTTAAAGGATTCAGGGAGTTTTATAATTCCATACCATTTTAGTGATTCTAATATTCATAATTTCTTATGTGATTTAGGTGCAAGTATTACTTTTATCTTTTTTTAAAAAAGCTTAGAATATGAGAGCTTAAGCTAACAATAGTGCTACTCTAATTAGTTGAAAGGTTTATTAGGTACCCAATTGAAGTAGTAGAAAACCTAACTGTTAAAGTAGGAAATTTTCCTATAGGCTTTTTGATAATAGACATAAAATATGAAACTAAGGTTCCCTTCATCTTAAGGAGACCATTTATGGATACTAATGGGGTACTAATTAATGTGCCTAAAAGTTGCTTGACATTTAGGATTGGCAATGAGAAGGTGAAGTTCAACACTTTTAAGACCTTAAAAGGTCATCCTACCCTTGATGATACTTATTATAGGATGAATATTATTAATTTTATTGTGCATGATGAATTACCTAAATTTATTTATGATTATTCTTTAAAAGCATGTTTAACTTTAGGACCTAATAAAATATAGGAGGATCCTAATCTTGTGGAGTGTGCTTTTAGGTTGGAAGGAGAGGGTTATAGAACCCAAGTTTTTTATGTTTTTAAGGACTTAAGAGGAGATAAACCTAAACTCGACCATCTATAAAAGAAGCACTTAGGCTTGATTTGAAGCAATTACCTTATCAGTTGCTTTATGCATATTGAGAAGAAAATAATATTTATCATGATATTATCTATTCTTTTCTAATTTTTGTATAAGAAGATAATTTGCTTATGGAAGCTTATAAGCACTTGTTTAGTAAGAAAAAATTTAGGAGCTACTAAGGTGAAGGGCATAATGACCACATATAGTTATAAACAATAAAGAAGCACTTATGAGGAGGCAAACCAATGATTTAAATATTTTTATTTTAAGTTGATAACGTTTAGGATCTTTAGTAATAGTTTGAGTTTATTTTTGCATGATGTTGATATTTATTATATGTATTTTAATTTAAAGCATTTTTAAAATCATATATGTTGGATCATGATTATCTTATTTAGGTTAAGAATTGATAATATTTTATAGGTTATATAGGAAATATTGCTCCAAGTTATAAAACATCCTTACATGCTAGACCAAATATTAGACTTAGAAATTAATAGCATTGAATAAGGCTAATGGTTCTTTTATTATCAGGGAAGTACAAGTTACCCCTACCTCTTTTATATTGTTTTCTATGTTTCATTATTTTTACATATGCGTACATCGAGGATAATATACAATTAAGGGGGAGGGAGATAATTATTATGCTTATCAATTTTGTTATAATTAGTTTAATAGGAATAATTTTGAGAAAATTTTTAACTTTAAAAGAATTAATTAAGATGAATCATTATGAGTTTGATTATTATTGTGATTTTGATTTATTTAGGCAAATAGTCATGACCAATGATGAATAAGTTAATTTCAATCTATTTCATTAATTTTAAAAATAGATTTTTTATTTAGATTATGATACTTTTTGTATAATTTAGATATATAATTAAGGTAGATGTCAATTCTTCCTAAGCATGTTTATTATCCCACATAAAAAAAGAGAAAACATAAAACATAAAGAAAACATAGTTGTATGTGAATAAGCATAAAATAAATTTAAAGAGTGGGGCTGTAACTATTTGAAATAATAACCTAGTTGAGTAATCAATAGTTTTTAGGATAAGGTGTTTATTTTGTGTTAATAGGTTTCGCTTTTTAAACAAGCTTCAAATTTTTCTTATATGTTGTTTTAAAGTTGATATTTTTGCTTTTCTTTCAATAAGGGATATGAAAATGTTTAAAAGTTAGGAGAAGCTTTTTTCATATATGTTTACTTTATATATTAGGTTAAATTTCTTAGATTAAATTAAAGTTTGAAGCATTATGGAGTGAATTGAATTTTATGATTTGATGTGATTAGCACAGTGCCAAACAATTTGATAAACTTTGTAACTAGATAAATAGTGGAAAATATTGTTGATGTGATTGAGTTACCACCTAGTTAATTTAAGTGTGATAAGATTGATTTGCTTGAGGATAAGAAAATACTTAAATGTGGGAAATTTTGATACGTGCTAATTACACTATATTTTTAGTATGATTTTGAGTTTAGATAATTTCTGTATAATTTGGTACTTAACATGCTTTCATGCCTTATTCAAACCCTCCAAAAAAGAATAAAATAATTTGGGCAAGTTAGAGTGATTTTGGATGAGAACAGGATAAATTATGACTGTTGTAGCTTATTAGTGAATTCTGCCTCTTTGACAACTTGGCACATGGAAAAATACGGCAGAAATATAGCTCAGTGTTTCTCCCATATTCAACTTAGTGCATTATGCTTCTTGAAATAATTTGCCATATAAAGAATATGGGTTAAATAGAGACCTATGTTCCACAACACAGACTCTTACTTAAGCCTTCAAGACTCATTTTTCTAAGATGAGCCCTTAAATGTAAGATAAAGGAGTTAATAACCTCACATAGTCTAAAAAAAATACCATATTTAGACTTGCATTATTGATAATTTTTTATTAAAAAAATTATAGAGGTGTTAAGCAATATGGCAAGCCAACACAGACTTATGTTAGCATTAAATTTTGTCAAAATTATAAGGTTTATGGTAAACAAGAAAAAGAGGGTTAGGAGTCAAGAAAGGAGAAAAAAATTGCAGAATTAGAGCATCTTTGAATAATAAAGCGAGAACCATGGAGAAAAATCTAAGAGTCCATTGAGATTCAAATAAAGAATATGAAAATCTCAAGATCTATGAGAATGAATCCTTGTGTTTTGTCTTCTTTTTTGCTTATTATTGGTTTTTATTTCTAGTATGAATTAAATCCCTATTTAGGTTTAAGGATATAACTTATATTAGCTATTTCAATTATTAATACATGATTAATCATTGCTTATGTTGAATTTATTCTCTTAGTATTAATTCTTAAATTTATATCTTATAATAATTGATTCAATATTAAAGGTTGTATAAAAGACTAAAAAGGAAATCTACGCACTAGAAAAATAAGAACTTTAGTTTCCTAAAACCTTGATTTATTTATGTTATTTTGTTATGATTAATAAACTTAGTATTTATAGTCTGTGAGAACAATTAACATAAAATACTTCATAATTAGCTTACTACATTTGATTTTATGTACTTATATATTTAGGTGATCATATTTTATAAAATATTAAGCCTAAAATCTTTAAATTTGGGTCAAATTGATTACTTAAATTGAAAAGATTAGAATCCAGTCACTTTGATAAAGTTCTTAAATTTGACTTGTTAAAAATTTATGGGACTAAAATTGATTCTATTTATAATTTTCATTAAATAATATTTTATCTCTCAATTATATATATATACTATACTTTTAGCCTTAAATTGTTCAATGTTAGATACGACCCTTACTAGTAGGACTAATAAGATTTGATTATAATATGAATATGATCATAAATAACTCTATATAGACAAGTTTAATTCAAGAACGAATTAAAATTAATATAAAAGTGAATGATATAAATTGTTATACTTACAAGAAAGGTAGGATTGGGAGTTATAAGATTCTAGGATTTGATCGCCACTAATAAGCTAGATAATTTCAAAAGTTATTAGGGAATATAAAATAAGTGTTTACCTAAAAACATTAATAAAAATTATCTTCAAGCGTATTTGATTGATCAATAAAAGTAAAACTCTTTATAACAACAATAAGAAAGCTTTTTATAGGCATAAAATACTAACAACTAGAGTCCTAAAAGGAAATAACATTTTGAAATAGCAAAATGTTAAACAACCAAATTACGAGATCAATGCCTATCTAGGAAATATACTGATATTGATTTTGTCCTAGAACTTTAGTGTACAAATGAGGACAAGTTTAGTGTCGATTATAATATCTGTTCTAGCACTAGTTTACTTGTGTTTCTACTATCTACAAAACCAACATAAGACTAGTGTTTGACATTGATTACACTCTATTTTCAACTTCTAAACACTAACAAAAGGCTGACGCCACTTTAATTTTATTTCTAGCTTCGGTTATATTTTGTAACATTTCTCTTTAGTTGCTCTTTCACTTGAATCAAAATACAGGCTTGACTTCACTCTCTTAAACTAGCAAAGCTTTACTCATCGTATAAAGATCCATTATTAGATCATTAAGAGCTTATGTTAATTTTTTTTCCTTCAATGTTTTTCAATTGCATTCCAACAACTTTTAACATTTGAATAGTAGATGCTTAATTCTTAGTATTTTTATTTTTTGCACAATAATTTGTCCTCAAATCAACAACTTTGTCTATAAAATAAAATAGAGATAAATCAATAACATTAAAGGTAGTATGAACACCATACTTACATGGCAAGTTGATCTTGTTTGTTATTATCGAATCTAAGTTCCATCTTCTCATAGCTATATCTTGGATCATGCTTGTTTAGAAATCTCTTTTTCATTAAGTATACTCAAACTCAATATTCAAGTTCAAATACACTTCTTTCCTTCCTTTTTTTAACTTGTTTAATATATTACTGGGTCCTTTTCTAAATGTTTATCATTGCCTTCTCATTAAGCTTCTTCACCAATTTAACTTATTTTCTAACAAAATTATTCTCTTTCATTTAAAAGAATAGACACAAGATCTAAAAGAGATAATAAGTTAAATCCAAAAATAATCTTAAATAAAGAAATATTTTTTATGTTATAGATAATAATATTATAAACAAACTTAATGAAAGGCAAGTTCGCTTCCCAAATTTTAAGATTCTTACTAATAATAACATGCATAAAGCACTTAGAGTTCTATTAACACCTCGATTTAACCATAAATTTATAGATGACAAGTTATAGGAAATAGAAACTTAGTTCCTAAATTTTCCCATAAAGTCTTTTAAAAATAACTCAAGAACTTTATATTCCTATATGAGATAATGGATTAAAGAACTATATGGATTCTAATAACCTCTTCGAAAAATAGTTTGACTATAGGACGTGTCATTAGTTTTATGACATGTAATGAAATATGCTAGTTTAGAAAACCTATCCACCACTATAGAGATCGAATCCTTACCATTCCTTGACCTATGTAAACCTAAAATAAAATCCATCTAGAGATCTACCTATAATTCACTAAGTATAAGTAAGAAGTCCATGGAGTTATACTTGAGATTGGCCTACTGACATGTAACATATCTTTCATACACTATCTATATCTTTCTTTATATACGGTTAAAAGAAATACTTACTCAAGATACCAAGAGTCTTTTTGACTCCAAAATGTCCCATTAACCCTCTTATATGAAATTCTCGTAAAAATATCTCCTTTGAAGAATTATTAGACACATATAATCAATTTATCCTAAATAAACATTCCCTACTCCTATAGAAATTTCTAAATACATGATGTTCATTTGCTTTAAATATATTACTAAAATTAGGATCATCAACCTATAAATCTCTAATATGCTCAAAACCATCAATTTAATATGCAAAGTACTCAATAAAACATGTCTTGTAGATAATGCATTAGCAATTGTATTTTCCTTATTTTGCTTATATTTCACCATATAAGAAAAGGTCTCTAAATTTTGTATTATTACCCCACTTAAGCCCTATACTCTTTTTTACTATCTCAGTCAAAGGTGTAATAATTATGGTAAATTCCTTAATATAAAAACTAGTCAAACTATAGAAACTCTTATCATCACTTAAAATTTTTAGTGTTTGCCACTCTTTAATAGCTCCTACTTTCTTTTGATCTAATTTTATACCATTTGCACTTATCACATAACTAAGAAATATAACCTTTTAGTGTAAAAAATTTTTCTTCAAATTTGTAAATATATTTTCTATCTAAGCACGTTTAAAACCTTTTCTAAATGCTCAACTTAGTTATGTTCTTATTATAGATAAGAATATCATCAAAATACATAATCACAAACTTGTCTAGAAGTTCATATAAAACATAGTTCATTAATCTCATGAAAGTACTAGGTCCATTAATTAAAACAAATGGCATACTAACTACTTATACAAATCATATTTAGTTTTAAAGGTAGTTTTTCATCCATTACCTTCTCTAATCATTATCTGATAGTAACCAAATTTTCGATCAATTTTAGAGAATAAGCATACACCATACAACTTATTAAATATACCATCTAATCTAGGAATAAAATGTTTATACTTTGTAATAATTTTGTTGATAGCTCAAAAATATACACACATTCTCCACGATCTATCATTCTTAACTACGAATAAAATAGGAATGATGTAAGGGCTTAAACTCCCTCTCATGTGGCCTTTCTCTAAAACTTTTTCTAGTTTTTTGTATCTCTTTTGTCTCCTTTGAATTTGTTATGTATACAAGCTGATTTAGAATTTGATATTTAAAAATGAAGTTGATTTGGTGCTCAATCCCTTTTATAGGCGATAACCTACTCAAAATATCCTTATAAAATAGATCATTAAATTGTTGTGAAAAATACACAACATTACTAGGCAAAATAGTATTAACATCAACACCATAAGAAGATTTTTTGTAAATAAGAAAAAGCATTTAGTTTTTAGCATTTAGTGAAGAATGCATCTCTCACATCTCCTACTCTTGCTCTTTTCTTCTTATATTTATCTCTTATTTTTGCTTTGTCTAAAGTGTTTGATTTCTCCCTAAGTGTTTGCTCTTGTTTCTTTCCCTTCAATCTCTTTTACTCACTTTCATAAATCTTAATTTAATATTCATAAACTTGCTTTGGTGAAAATGAAGCAAGGTGATTAGTTTATTTTTTATGGTAAAGGAATAGCGATTTTTGCCCCTATCGTACATGCTTTCCTATCAAATTGCTAACGATGCCCTAATAAAATATAACCTACTTATATAAAAGTCACATCACATTGCTTCTCATTCTTGTATCTCCAAATTGAGAAAGAAATTAAAACTTGCTTTGTGACTTTAACCTTTTTATTCTTATTTAACCATTATAGCTTGCATAATTTAGGGTTTTTTACAGTTAATATTCTTAACTTCTCCACTAACTTCACACTAGTTAGTTCGAACAACTTCTTTTAGTTATGATTATATCAAAAATTCAATCCTTGATGAAATATTTCGTATAGAAAAGATTATCTAGTGGTTTGTTAGACCATTATCTCTCATACACATACTCAATACCCTCTTAGTGATCAACATCCTCCTTTTTTTGATCCTCTCAGTGCATTTATCATCATTAGCATCCTCTAAACTAGGCACATCCTCACTCGCCTCCTCTTCATTCTTAGACACATACTCTCCATCTTCTCTTAACATCATCTCTTTTTTATTAGGACATTATGAAGCTATATATCCTCTTCCCAAAAACTTGATATCTTAGTTCCTAATTGTTAAAGAAGAATCTATTTTAGGTTTCTATCCATTTGGTGCTTGGACTTTCAGTTTGGCTTCATATTTTGGCCTTGGAGCTTTATCTTTCTTTTTACTCCATAATTTGCTCTATAATGAAGAACGTACATTAAAAACCAAAACTATTAATAGACCCCTATTTGAGTTGTCTTTCTACCTTCATAATCATATGAACGACATCTTTTAACTCCACATAGTGGTATAGCTTGACAATATTTGTAATTTCTAAATTTAGTCCACAAATGAAACAAATCATTATTGCTTTTTGTTCATCCTTCACATTTTCCCTAGCTATAGCAACCTCTATCTCCTTGCGGTACTCCTTCATACTCTTGGAATCTTAAGTTAATGTTTCTGACCTTATATAGAGATCCTTATAAAAGAAACTTAGTATAAAATGTTTTCTCATCACCAATTTCATCTCCTTTAATATCCTGATATGTGGTTTTAGATGCCTTCTCATAGTGAGGGTTTACAAATCTCACCAATTTATGAGATAATTACTATATTATAAGAATATTAATTTAATCTTTTTGTCCTTTAAAATTATAAAATTAAACACATTACAAAAATTAAACACTAACTCTACACATTTTTCTCTCTCCAAATAGGCATTAGAGCCTATCCTTCCTATAAAAGGTAATATCATCACCTTATACTATTTATATTGTTATTAACCATTTTCCCGTACCCTCTCTTATAGCCTAAATTAAATATGTCCCCTTATTTTTTGGTTATTTTACCTCCTTTTCTATTTCTTTCCCCTCAACTACCATTTAGGTCTATCTCTCCCAAGTAGTTGGCAACACTATCAACCTCCTCATAAACCTCAAAGTCATCCATCCTAATAAGTATAGGTAAGTTATGTTATAGACTAGTTATGACAACCTTATGTACCTCTAACATATCCCTAACTTCAACAAATTGTCTAATAAGTTGCTTATATTGACCTTGAATTACGTTCATGATAAACTCATACTTCATCCCTACTCCTTCCTCCTTATTTACTTTCTTGTCTTTGGATGAGCTTTTGTTTTAGTTTTGAGTCATAATGAACTTGAAAGAAAATGTTAGTAGCAAAAGTGCCCCCCACATATATTTCTCTTAAAATCCATTATACTCACAATCTAAATTCTTGACTAAAGGTTCTTTACAAACTAATTAATATATCAAAAAGGCTAGTTTTAATATTTCCTTTATCAAATAACTCCCAAAGTAGCAAATTAGACAAAAAGGAAAAACAATGATGATGCCACTAAAAGCCAAGAAAGCACAAAAAATCAAGAATAGATTATTGAACCTTATGGAACTCAATTAAATCAAAGAGAGAAGAAGAATAAGAACTTGAAAAGAATGACTTAAACAATACGAAAATTTAAAAATCTAATAAATAGAATATATTTGATGTATAAAATACCTTGTCCTTGTGGGGAAAAGGAATACAAATCCCTGCTTATAAAGGATTTTGCAATCCAGCCCCTTGTATATACTTTAGATAAGATTTTTTCTCTTTTTTTGGATTAACTTATAAAAATTATGAAACAAGAAATAGGAATGACAAGACCAATCTGTTTTAAATAATTGTGTTTAATAATGACAAGAGAACCAACAAAAAAAGGAATTGAATGTAAGATACAATGACAAGAGAAACATAAACAATTTATAATAAAAACAAACTTGAATATATAAAATGACTTTGATACTAAATTCTGATATGACCTTCACCAATAGGACTAATGAGATCCAATACTAATATGCATAGGATCAAGGATTGTTCTACCAAGATAAGTTTGATTCAAGAATGGACTCAAAATTAACACAAGAGACTAATGATATGAAACTCACATGAAAGATAAAATTAGGAGTAATAAAATTTTAGGATTTGATTACTACTAGCAAGATAGATAAGATCATAAATTATTAGATAATCTAAAAAAGGAGTTCCTCTAAAAAGAAATATGAAGGAAAATCCTTCCGAGTGTATTTGATTGATCAATAAAAATAAAAATCCAATACAATAATAAAAAGAAACTTTTTCTATAGGCAGAAAACCCTAACAACTTCTTTTATATTTATCAATTTTTTATGTTAAATGGTTAATGCTCATCCATTTACTTTCTACCATCCTTAAGTATTTAGGGTCATTTAAAACTCTAGAATTTCGTACCAATAAAAAGACATCTTCCTAATGAAAAAATGGAATTCTTAAAGTAAGACAACACATTCTGGGTTTCAGTATTATGTTGCAAAGAAATTTGAGATAATAATCTTACAAGGTCATATGAGCAAGTAACTTTTTAGTCTAATAATTTATTAAAAGCATGCATAAATACCAATTTGAAGTTAGAAAGATGCGTGAAGTCGAGAATCAATTGGTGATATATGACACAAAAATAACAAATACAGAATCATTTCCAGATTGGCTGATAGCCACTGCAACAAAACTAAGATTTAGCCATGATTTTTTTGGCGATGATTTGAAAATTGTTGCTAAAAGTAAGCTTTTGGCAATGATTTTCAGTAACGTCACTAAAAGTAAGCTTTTGGCGATGATTTTCAATAACGTCGCCAAAAGCTTATCTTTTCATGAGGTTTCCATGAATCGTCGCTAAATGCATGTGCTTGGCGATGATTAATTGGATTTGTCACAAAATGCTCCATATTTTGCGACAGTTTAGCATTTTCGTCACCAAAAGTGAGGCCTTTGGTGACAAATTTGTGAACCATTGCAAAAAGTTTGATTTTTGACGATGAATTTTTAAAATTGTTGCGAAAAGTTAAAATAATTACAATTTAAACCTAATGCTTTCAAACTCTATAAATTTATTTAAATCTATGGATTTATACATAAATGATTCTTTAATGATGCCTATTGTACATAATACACCTCTGTTCATACACATTTTTCAAGAAAATAAAATGGAATCTAAAAATTGTAAAATGTTTTTAAAGTTTTAAATATATTGTTGAAAAACATATAGTAGGTAATTTAAATTTTGAAAAGTAAATATTTTGTGGACATAAAAAGATAAATATACCTAAAGTTTTAATGTTAATAAGATCAAAATATCATATATTTAAGTTGACTACTATTGTTAATCATTAATATTTATTAACAATAAAGTAATAATAAATATAAATATTGAAATATGGAGAGCAATATAATATGATGATATATGGTAAGTACTACAAGATTTTAATTAGAAGTTTAATAATTCTTACAGATAAAATAATAAATAAAGTTTCAAGCCCAATATTCCATTGAAAAGGAATAGAAATAATTATTTGTTTAGATTCCAAGTGACATTAGTCTTGGTAGAAAAGGTAAAGGAGTTCCAACATCTTGATTCCCAAGAAGGTTCCTTGCACATTCCAAGCCTTCAATTAAAACAATCAAAGATCTTCCTTCAGGTGTTGGTATATTGACACCCTTTTTCACAACTTCTTTGCTTTAATTAAATTTGCAGTAGATACAGTAAACAATTTCCCAGATACAGTATGGATCACTGTATTAGATCAACCATATATACCATGCATTTCACCTAATGAGCAAATAGTATAGAATAATCAAAGCTAAATCAAACGGTACAAGGAACCAAAATTTGAACACATGCATACCTGATTGAATGACTCCATCATTGTCACAATTATGCTCTCTTAAAGATTTTAGTAAGCTTTACACAACATATATATAGTATATACAATCAGATGTTCATATTATAGCTTCGTAATAAAGAATGAGATACAAATTATAAAGAAAGAGAGGTAGTTAGGATGATACTAAAAATGTTGAAGAAGAAGATCGCTTATAAAAGGCAAGAGGTGATTAATGTTTGATGAGAAGATTTATTTTGCATCGATCTGTTCTTCATTAGGGAGAATTTTGCCACATTCCTCCCAACAGAATTCATTTCTGCCATAAAAAACTAGTTACCATGTTGACATTCAATGATGAATTAATGTTAACAGTTTTATTATAAAAATTCAGTTTAGTATAAAATTCATTATGTTTAATTAAATTCTTTTGGTAATGAAATCCCATAAATTCTCAAAGGAGGAATGAACAAATCCAAAATTGAATGTAACCGTACCATGCAAATCCTAGCAACAAAAAGAAAAGGTCATTCCTTTTTAGTGACACTAAAAAAATCTTCACCTCAACAACTTGTTATTTGTTATTATTAAAAACAACATAGCTTAAGTCCAACGTTATATTTGAACCAACTCTCTTGTTGAAGATACAATTGATCCTATTTTGGTGAACAATGAAAAATTACAGTGGTTTTGTTATTAGTTAGTGATGAATTTGTGAAGCTTATGAAGTGTTCGATTAAATGTCTCTTAGGGATAGTTTGGATTATTTTGCTACATATTTGTGAGACTTGATTAATTGATGCTTATACTTACTCTTTTGTTTTTGCCCCTAATAGTTGTTGTTATTGACTGATACTTATATTTACAAATGAAAATAAGTAAAAATAATGTTGTTATTGATTCATATGAAGAAATTAACTATTCCTAAATGAGTTAAATATCATGGTTCCAACCTATACATTTGTTACCTATATATGTTTTGATGCCTTGCTAATATATCTGGTTTTGATCATTTTACTTTTAATTGTTATGTCTAATGACAGCCTCATGAGACGTTGAAATAAATTCCTTATGATGGATACATTAGTATATTATCAGTGGTACAGATTTGGTGTAAAAGCAATTATATGGTAAATATGTACATAAACATCCGTTGCAGAAGTAGCCTTGATTCTCTAACAAACCTTTCATCAAATAGTTACTAGGGTTTCGTCAAACAAGCATGGAAGGTGGAAAAAAACATCAACCCATACACATCCAACATAGAAACACAATTCACCATCTTCCAAACACAAGCACAAACAAAAACTCATACACCATTTGCAGAACACAAAACCCACATAAACTCCAAAACATAGTAGAAAATATAGCACAAGAAGGAGGGTTCTTGAAAACATAAAAGAGCAAAGAAGAACAGTACCAATACAGGACATGACGCTCGTTTGATGGTGACAACCACAACATAGAAGACAAAGATC
This sequence comes from Erythroxylum flavicans, assembly GCA_027576715.1. Classification (NCBI taxonomy): domain Eukaryota; kingdom Viridiplantae; phylum Streptophyta; class Magnoliopsida; order Malpighiales; family Erythroxylaceae; genus Erythroxylum; species Erythroxylum flavicans. The sequence continues at coordinate 17,002,074 of JANZXP010000195.1, read as the reverse complement.
ACAAAGGAGACAATGTTTTTTTTAAAACAATATGACTAACATGAAAACGAAGAGATCTTCATTTTTTTGTTTATAATAATCTAGCAGAAAACGACGTCATTTATTGTTAAGCAAAATGACATCATTTGTTGTTAAGCAAAAAGAAGTTGCAATATATCATAAGGTGACGATTAAGATTAATTCACAATGATTGTTTAAGTCTAAAAATAAATTTAGTTAACAATAATGTCAATAAAAAAATTTGTGAAACTAAAAACACAAAATTTTATATTACATTTATTTATACTTCTTATTAATCTCTTATAGTATATATGATTTGACAATTTTATGTGATCTCACAAAACTCTATTTATTATATATAAGTTCTATACTATTTTATAGAAATGATATATTATAAAAAATTTGCAAAATAAAAAATCTAAAACTATCACTTGAGCCCCCTTCCCCAAACCTTCTGCATGCCTCTCTTCTCTTCGTTTAATATTTCTTCTTCTATCACTGTCGATCGAGGTTAGTTGCATGTGTTTTGGTCTTGGGTATTTTTTCCTACATTCATTATTATTGTTATATGCTTTGATGTTGGTCAGTTTTATGAATGTTTAAGTTGTTTGGGTTTATTTGGACTATTAGTGATTGAATGCTTATTTTAATGTGTTAATGTTGGTGAAGAAAGGAAAAAGACAAGATTTTTGTAGTTATTTAGGGGTGAATTGTTTAAGCCTATAAAGTGTTTGATAAAGTTCTCTTAGGGATGAAATCAAATCAAAAGGTTAATTAAGTTCATTTAACCTAAAACTAGGTCAATGGAATGAATTTATGTAATTTCTTCATATACATATTTAATTAATTTGAGTACGCATATGAAAAAATAGATTCTTTGGATTGAAATTTTGATCCTATCAATGTGCATCTATAAGAAAGTCCAATGTTTCATGTGACATTTATGAATATCTAGGACATTTAGCAGTTAATTGTTAATTAATGAACTCTTTTCTCCGAGATTTATTTGTTGAATAGGATAAACTTGTTAATCAACTTTGTTCCTAGAGTTTCAGTAAATTTCAATTTATTTAATTATATGCAATATTGTTTTACTTATTTAAAGATTATTTCACATTTACTTATTGTTAACAAATGAAGTTGAATATTGTCGATATCAACAACCCTAATGTTTCAAACTGTGTCACATTACTTTTGAAACAAAGGATTAAGGATTGTCATTATCGACTGCATAACTATCACAAATCTTTTCCTTCAGATGAAGAGGAAAGGAGACATGTTCCGGAACGAATGTCTCAAGAAAATTGAAATAGTTTGTGTGATTATTGGGCCTCTCCCAACATTCAGATTTGTTTTTTTCTCTTCACATTTGCTTCCATTAATCTTGTTACACAATTTAATGACTATTACTTTTCTTTATTTAGGAGGTGAAAAAGGCAAAGTTAACAAAGGAAAAATGAAAACTCCTCACAACCAAGACTCCAAATCATTTGTTATCCTACGAAATAGATATGTAAGTTTTTTATTTACAAGTTATAATTATATCAGTAAACACACTATCATTTATTTTGTTTTTATATTATTTTCTATAAAACAGAGTCAGAAGAAACTACAAGGAGAAGAACATGATAGGATCACGCTGCAACATCCCACTATCATAGGGTACATACCCAAGCTTTTGGGAACATAACCTACGATAATGGTATGTTGGAGCAAT
>JANZXP010000195.1:16983563-16996950 GCA_027576715.1 Erythroxylum flavicans | reverse complement strand
ATCTACCAAGATTGCCCCTCATGCATTCTTACTACATTTATACTTTAATTCCATCAATTCAAGCAATAAATCCTCCCGACATTGACATGCTAGTTGCTCCAAAATAATAAATCTATTAAGACCTCAAAATAATTTAAAAAATTTTCGGGCCCAACAAAAAAATCATAATTCATGTGTGTATGCTAATGGTATGCATGTGAATGTAATGCATTTCGTGAATTCTCAGTGCTATTACTCATGTACAATGGTCTAGGATCTTATGTCCTAACCTTTAGTATGAAAAAGGGGCTATTATAATTCTCGCCCTTAAGAAATTTCATCCTTGAAATTCTTACCTGATTGATCAAATGGATGGGGGTACTGTTTCCTTGTGTTCTCCTCAGTTTCCCATTTGACTTCTTCACTTGAATGATTCCTCCAAAAGACTTTAACTAATGGGATCACTCAGTTTCTCAATTTCTTAGTCTGATAACCCACTAGTTTAATCAATTCCTCAACATAACTCAAATTACTAGCAATTTTAACTTCCTGTGTAACACATGTGTCAGATCTGACTGATATCTCCTAAGTATAGTAACATGAAACGCATTATAGATTTGAGCCATCTTTGTTGGTAAAGCTAACTTGTAAGATAATGGTCCAATTCTCTTAATAATTTCATATGGACAATGTACCTAGGGCTTAACTTACCCTTTTTACCAAACCTTGGCACTCCTTGCTAAGGCGATACTCTCAGAAACAACTTATCTCCTACTTGATACTCCATATCACTCCGGTGCTAATCTGCATAAATTTTCTGCCTGTCTTGAGCTGCTTTAATTCTACTATGAATCAGTTTAACCTTATCAACAGTATCTTGAATGTTGTTTCAGCGTATTGTACATCTTTGGCAACATACTCAGCCACTTGCTTCTTCATTCGTGGTCTCCAGAAATGTTGTTTCAGCGTATTGTACATCTTTATAGTACCAGGAAGCATAGCATAGATTGTTATATGTGCTTCCTCAAAAATCTCTTTTCTTAGATCATCCACATCAGGTACACATAATCTCTGCTTCAGTCATAATGTATCATCCCTCTGTTAGGCTTGCCATGGATGCATGGATCACATGCATGAGAGTGAAGCAGAAGTGTCAGAATCTAGATTTTGACACAATGACAACCCTGAAAAACACAGAATCATAAATGCATGCATGGATATGTAAAGAACATGAAATATAAAACATTTTTACCTTTTATTTCTCCTCTTTTCTTATTTTTTCTCCTTGTCTTTGGTTCTTGCAAATACCAAACTCTTCCTTGATCACCCAAGAACATGCAAAGATCAAGAAGAAACAATGTATAAGGGTGATTTGAGCACCAAACTAGATAAGTTCTAGTAGATGCCCCTGACTCATGCAATAATTGTATAAATTTCAAGAACAAGACTCTTAATACGTCTCTCTCACTCTAGAACTCTTCTACAGCCCTTATGCTCTCACTTGGGTGTGTAAGAAGTAGTAAGACCTTATGTAAATAAGTAAAGAACTATAGCAACCCATTCTCGCAAGACACCTACCCGACATCCTAAGTGATATCTGAGTGCATACCCTACGAGGAAGCATGCTTGAACAATCAATTAGTCAAACACTCGAAGCTTAATACAAATTTTTCAAAAAAAACTCACTCGTATGTGCGGAAATCAATAATCAAATTCAGGCCCATACTTTTATTTCATAAACATCAAAATCATAATTATTATTACACTTGGTTCATTTTCATTCAAAAAATTTCCAATTTTAGAAGTTCTTACATGCAGAAAATTGTACAGAAATTGTGGAATACATAAATTGATACAAAAATAAGAAAATAGAAATGCAGATGTGAACTGATCCCGACCTCTATCTCTTACTTGAATGCATTTTCTGTACTCCTGTTAGCCTAACGGAGTAACTCTTTCGAGCCTAAAAAATATTGCAAATTTTGGGTGAGTTTTGCGAACCCAGATGAGGTAACCATCATCGATGGTTCACTTAATTCATGCATCACATAAATACACATAACATGTAATTCATATCTTTGCATTTTGCATAAAGCATCACATAACTCTCATCACTACAGTAATTCATCGTGTAGCATCAATTAACTCCTTATTCATTTATTTCACATTTCACATTTCACATTTGAACCATTTAAACAGTGCATTTCCATGATTTAAACATACATATCAAATGCATATACAATGCTCATGAGACACTTTCAATTGCTATTATTATGATCGAGTGCCTATAACTGTCCCGTATCTATTATGGATATCGGGCTCATTAATAACTATCCCTTATTCGTTGGGGATACAGGGATCATTTTATATAGTGATCCTTTAGCTCTTAATCACTTTCTGAGCTTTAAGCTCTTTTTCACTTTCTGAGCTTTAAGCTCTTTTTCACTTTCTGAGCTTTAAGCTCTTTTTTAATGGCTACTCCGGTCACAATAGCCTTTACATTATTATGCATTCATGTAATGAACTGCATTAGTCATATATGCTCAATCAATCACTTTATTTCACTTTACACATTCACTTTCATATATCATCGGACCTTGGTCCGACATTCAACATTTAAGTTGAGAAAACACATTTATTTCGTCATATTAACATGCAAGGAGCACTTCAAATATCACGTTCATTCATCAGAATCATTGGACCTTCATTATCTGGAATCAGCACAATCAAGTCCATTCATTCAATAATTCAAACATAATATAAAACAAAAAATTAATTGAGTAGACCGTCTAAGTTACTCACAGTTTGCTCCAGATAGCTTATTGCCTCGACATCCTGCCAATGTCTGGATGTACATGATCTATTTGCTCCTCTATATCATACAACACACATTTACACAAATTATAACTTTGCACAATTATATAAGTACTCATTTATGCACATATTTATATATATGGATTATGTACAATGCATGCTCAATGACGATCCCGGGTACACTTCCTTAATACGAGTCCTAAAATCAATTAACATCATCTTTCATTCATCCTTTAATACCTAATACACTTTCCTTATTTAATCACTTCATTCACCATCTACTAGGCTCATTCAAGATCCCATTCAAGCCTAACTACATCATAGGAAAACATTGATAGTCAATAACTTATCTATGTACATCATTTGGGACAATAAGCCTAACTTTCATTATGAATGTCGAATTAATATCATTTAGGTATGGTTTCAAAGAGAACTTCGAGTTCTACCACTTCTGTGAAGACCCTAAAGTGAGATTTTGCCATTAAAAGGCTCAAAATCACAAGTTATTGTAGCTGTCTCGGGAATGTCCGCTAAACGGACATATATGTCCCTTCAAACGGACATGAACAGAGCTAGAACACTGAAATTGTCGAGAAGGTCCACCTAGCGGACACGTGTGTCCCTCCAAACGGACATTTATTGGAAAATTCCAGATTTCCACCTCTTTCAATCCTCTAACACATCCTATACATATCCTATCATTCTTACTTCAATTTCTCTTCATTGTCACCTCCATTCCAATTCAAAAATCCACAAAACATAACATCCACAAATCAGATCATCCACAAAACACATCATGCAAGATTATTGATCACAACTAACAAAATAAACATTCATACTTAAAAATTCATCCTCAATTTTTTGCACATCTTTCTACTTCGTTTACACCTTCTTTTCATTCCTAACTTGATTCTAATTTACCTTATTTTAAGACATCATACTACTCCTTCTTATAAGCTCTAAACTCATTTTGAAACATCTATAAAAAAACTCAAAATAGAACATATTGTTATACTCTCAAAACAGAACACAAACATATACATTCATCCACCAATTTGCTGCACCCAATTCTCATGTTCATGTTAAATTTCGAGACTCTTAAGGATAGAATCTAAATTCAACATCTTCATGAAAAATGTAGCCTTATGTCTCTAGTTTAATCTAAATTAAGAATCATCTAATTTGGATAATTAAAGAACAAGTTATGACTAAAACATAGAATCATAATCAATGAACATATAAATGATCATTCTACCTCAAAATCATCTCTATAACAATGTATGGGTCATTAATCATCATACACATATACAAAAGCAAGAAATTTACATCAAATATTCATCACCCATGTTCATCATACATAAAACACCATTTTATTCCATTTAACCTCTAACTATCATCATAAAAGCTTCATTTAACAATACCCATGAAGATTAACAAGCTACTTACTTGATTTGGCTTCAAAATCCTCAAGATTTCTCTTAGCCCTAGCTCTCCACATAACCCACGTTAGGGTTGGGTCTTTTGTGAGAAATGAAAGAGAGAGCAAGATGAAAGTAGCAAGTGAAAGATGGGAGGGTTGGGTTCAATGTGTATGAAGGTTGGAGAAGCACAAATCGTGAAGAAAAGAGAAGAAGAGGAAAGCCACAAAGAAGAAGATAGGAATTAATAAGTGAAAGACAATGAAAAGTTTGTCTTTCATTAATGCATTTCGTGTGGGCTTGTGTGGTGAGTGGTAGTGACACTTGTCACTGCCACTTGTCACCTTCCTATGGTCCCACTTAGACCATTATTGATAACTAGTCTATTTAACTCCAATTTCAGCTCCAATTTTCTCTAAATTTCAATGACATAAGTTATTAAATCCCAAAGTCATTTATAAAAATTTCCATTTTCATTTGACATTTATTTCTACTACTATTCATCAATTGTTCTGCCACTTGACATTTTTCCTAGTCCAAAAATACCCTTAATTCTAGAAAAATTCTTAAATTTTTCCCAAAAATTCTAAATAAATACATATATTCTCCACATCAATTTTCAATACAATTAATTCACGATTCTAATATAATCACATTTATAATCAATTATACCTGAAATTCGTCAATGAATGCATGTATAACATTTTTATGTGTGCAAAAATTCAAATTCACATGTGTGTATGCTAACAATATGCATGAGCATGAGATGCAGTTTTCTTAACCACTCATTGATCTCACATATACCGTATTTTAGGGTTCTAACCTTTAGTATGGGAACGGGATATTACAAGAACTCACTTATGTACTCATTCGTGCCCTCTATCACGATCGTGGTTAATGAGCCATAATCTTGGCCTACTTAAAAAATAGGCTTACCTTCGGCCATGACCGTGGCCTATATGCCACGATCATGGCTTACTTAAAATTAGCCATACACACTATGTTTTTCATATGATCTTTTATACGCATGACCCTTAGGTTCTCGGTTATTTTAGGCACTTAAATTAACTCTTAATTCAAGAAAATCATGAAGGGTTTTATGATGCCAATTTACCAAAATATAAGTGGATAACACACGAACTCTTCAATAGTTAATTCTTTAACTTATGAACCTTTCCATAGAGAATTACCGTGCAATTTATCCTTTGACCATACTATACTCTATTTGGTTCAGATAATGGGCTATGTGTCAACTCCCACTAGACTAACTCCATCACATCAAATCCAAGTGATGTTAGTTCTTGTCTTGGGATCTCATTACTCTATGTGTCATTGAAGATTCTCTTCATGAAACATAACTGCTTTGGCAAAAGACTCCTAAGTAATGACCCCGACAAGAGGCTTTGGGTATCCTCTCCTTCTATCAGGAGTGGTGAATCATTTATTCTCTACCCAATTACCTTCAAATACCAATAGTTGTACCCAATCACCACCCTATAAGCGACCTCGTCTTGAGGTAATAAGGAATAATGTCAAAGCACAATACTATTATCCAAGATATCCTTGGGTACCTCAAGTCTAAGGATACTTGCACCATTGCTATGATGAGATAAATTATTGACATTTGATAGATCACCTATATGATAATTTCATAGCGGGTCATCCGATGTACTTACTACCCTTAGTAAGCATCCACATGTTAACTTTAAACATCTCATGCTTACAATTTATGAGATCCACTATTTGATCAAATTAAGGAGTGTAACATATCAAATCAAGGAGTATAACATGTGCTAGTCTGTCTGGATCAATAATGTCCTGTCTTGTTATTCCTATGAATAGGGATTATTTAGATACTATCATAATTACACATGGAAGGAATCTCATTATCATGATCTCATCATGATTTCCTTCATACTATGTTTTGTATCAAGGACTTCATTAATTCGATTTAAGATCAATATTAATTTATATATAAACGAATATAAAATTAATGAAAAATGCCTTTCGCTTTATTAATCAAAAGAAAGTCAGTACAAAAGCGCTAAAGGTGATTTCCTTTAGAGCATTACTCTAACATTCTCTCACTTGCACTAAAGTTAATCGCCTTTGTATCTAATACCATAGGCGAGTACACAAGAATCAAATTTTATTTGTAGAAGTGGCTTAGTCAAGGATCTGCGGTGTTCTGATATGTGGGCACTCTCTCAATCTTCACATTACCTCTATCAATTGCCTCCTTGATCAGGTGATATCTCATGAGTACGTGATTGGACCTCTAATAAGACCTTGGTTCCTTGGCTTGAGCAATAGGCCTATTGATGTTACAGTACAATAATCTTAGGTCTACTATGCTAGGAACCACTCCAAGTTCCATGACGAACTTCTTAACCCAAACAGTTTCTTTTGCCACTTCAGCAGCTACAATGTACTCAGACTCAATCGTCGAATCTACAGTCATCTCTTAATTGGAACTCTTCCAACTGACTGCTCCATCATTCAGTGTGAAAACATAACCTAACTGAGATTTGGAGTCATCCTAGTTAGATTGAAAACTAGCATCTGTATTCCCACTCGCTAAAAGATCTCCATTTCCATATATCAAGAATACATCCTTAGTCTTTCTTAAGTACTTTAGGATATGCTTGAGAGCCACCCAGTGACCCTCACCAGGATCTAATTGACATCTGCTTGTAACAATTAGAGCATACAATATATTTGGTCTTGTACGTAACATAATATACATGTTTGATCCTATTGCTGAAGCATAGGGGATCATACCCGTACGAGTCCTTTCATCATCCTATTGCCGAAGCATACGGGATCATACTCATGCGAATCCTTTCATCTTGCATCTTGGGACATATAGATTTTGAGAGTTTTATCTCATAAGTCATGGGAAGAAACCATCTCTTGGACTGCTCCATGCTAAATCTATTTAGCACTTTATCTATGTATGTTGATTGTGAAAGACCTAGCAACTTCCTTGATCTATCTTTATAGGTCTTTATTCCCAATATATATGTTGCTTCTCCGAGGTCTTTAATGGAAAATTTCTAGGACAACCAAACTTTGACTGATTGCAAACTTGAGACATCATTTCGCATTAGTAATATGTCATCCACATATAACAAAAAGAATATGATAGCACTCTCATTAACCTTCTTGTACACAAAAGGTTCATCAAGATTTTGTGAGAAACCAAACTTTTTGATTGTCTCATCAAATCATATGTTCCAACTCCTAGATGTTTGCTTCAATCCATAAATAGATTTTTGAAGCTTACATACCTGACTGCCATCTCTGGATATGAAGCCCTCATGTTGTATCATATATACATCCTCAACTAGGTTTCCATTTAGGAAAGTCATCTTCACATCCATCTACCATATTTCATAATCATAATGAGCAGTAATGACTAGGAGTATTCTAAAGGATTTAAGCATAGCTACGGGGCAAAATGTCTCGTCACTAGCGACTAGCCTCGCTTTATAGGTAACCACATTACCTTCCATATCAATTTTCTTCTTGAAAATCCACTTGCACCTTATGGGTTTTAACCCTTCAAGCAGGTCAATCAAAGTTCATACTTGGTTTTCATACATGGAATCCATTTCGAACTTCATAACTTGAAGCCATTTTTCAGATTTTGAACTCTTCAGAGCCTCTTCATAGGTTATAGGTTCATCATCCTATATGAGCAATACGTCATTTTGTTCGTTTATAAGAAATCCATATCTCTCTGGAACATTGCGTATCCTACTTGACCTACGAACATTTTATGTCTTAAAAGGTTCAATTGTTTTCTTATCTCTATGAACAACAATTTCAGGTTTAAGTAATTGATCTACATCTATTTTAGCAACATAAACTTGATTAAGTTCAACTTTATTCCTACTGTCTTCTCTTAAAAGAAACTCTTTCTCTAAAATGACAAAATGCTTTGAGACAAACACCTTTTGCTCTAAAATATTATAGAACTAATATCCAGTTGTTTCCTTAGGATATCTTATAAACAAACATTTATCATATTTCACTTCAATCTTATCTGATTGAATCCACTTCATATAAGTTGGATAACCCCAAACTTTCATATGAGAAAGATAGGACCTTTTGTTGGTCCATGTTTCATATGGATTAACTTCAACTGCCTTTGAATGGACTCTTTTTGTTATATAAACAATAGTCTCGAGTGCATAATCCCAAAAGAATTTCGGTAAATTTGCTAAACCCATCATCGACCTTACCATGTCTAACAAGGTTTGGTTTCTCCTTTCAACCACACCATTATATTTTATTAAGGTGGAGTCCACTGGGATACTATCCCATTATATCTAAGACAAGTTAGAAATTCCTCGTTTAAGTATTCACAACCTCGATCTGATCACAATGTCTTAATACTTCTATCGAGTTGTTTCTCTACTTTATGTTTAAATTCTTTAAAAATTTCAAAAGCTTCAGACTTGTATCTCATTAGATACACATACTCATATCGTGAATAATCATCGATAAAAGTAATGGGATATCATACCACATAAATCAGAATGTATTAGGTCTAATAACCCATTTATTCGTTCATCTTTTTCTTTAAAAGGTAATTTAGTCATCTTGCCTAACAAGCAAGATTCACATATGTCATATGATTCATAATCAAATGACCTTAGGCTACCATTCTTGTGTAGCTTAATCATACGTTTCTCACTTATATGGCCAAGTCGATAATGCCATAAGTAAGATGATTTTAAGTTATCTCATTTTTCTCTTTTATTGTCATTGATATTTAAAATTGGATTGAATATATCTAATATGTAAATTTCATTACACAATGTAGCAGTATCATATGACATTTCATTCAACTTACTTAAACAACCATTGCTTGAAAAAGTTAAATGAAATCCCAATTTATTAAGATATGAAACAGATACAATGTTTTTAGTCACAACGGTTACTTAATAGTAATTTTCTAAAACTAACTCTAGCCCATTAGGAAGATACAAAATATATGCCCTTACAGCTAATGCAGCAACTCTTACTCCATTTCCTACAGGCAGGTCTATGTCTCCCTTCTTAAGCGGTCTACTTTCCCTAAGACCCTGTATATCAACATATACGGGTGAGCCACATCCGGTATCTAATACCCAAATGTTATGATCAGAAATAGTATTAACCTCAATAAAAAATATCATACCTGAAGTAGATGATGGGGCATTTAATGCCTTCTTCTACTTCAGTGACTCCAGATAAGCTTTGCAGCTCCTCTTCTAATGTCCTTCCTTGTTGCAATGGAAGCATATCCCTTTTGATGTTGTCTCCTTTGCCTTCTTTTTGGCTACACCTCCTACTGGCTTCTTGGACTTCTTCTTCTTCTTCTTTTGGTTCTTCTTTCAAGAACCAGAAGTAGAGTCCACCAGCATCGCAGCCTTACTGTCTTTCTTGACAGTTTGCTCAACTGTTTTGAGCCAATTAATCAGCTCAGGTATCATTGTGAATATTTGTTTCATTTGATATTTAAGCACAAACTGTGAATAACTATCGGTCAAACCAATCAAAATTAAGTCTATACCGCTTCAGCGCATACTGCACTGGAGATGATTCCTCAACCATCTTAGAATGGAAAAGCAACCTCGAGGTCTCAAACCTTTCTGACCGAGCTTGCTCATCAAACAGTTCCCTCATATGGTGGACTATGGTATGAGCATCCATAGCCTCATGCTGCTTTTGCAGTTCTGGTGACATAAAGGCTAGCATTATACAACTAGCCAACTCACTATCATCCAATAGCTTCTTATAAGCTTTTTTATCTTCATCAGATGCATCATCAAGAAGGGGATCGAGACGTCATTTATCTAGGACATATCCTAGTTTTTTAGATTTGAGAACAATTCTCAAATTCCGTAGCCAATCCAAGAAGTTAGGTCCCGTGAGTTTATTGGAATCTAATAGGAAGTGCAAGTTCAAACTAGAAGACATCGTGGCGATTCAATAATCTAGAAGAACGAGAGAAAGTGTTAAAATGTATATTAATGTATATCGATAAGGACTTTAATCACATGAATTATAGGTCCCATTATTCTAATTCAAATCCATAGTCCTTACTACAATTTCAAGAAAACTTATAGTTTTCTTAAAGGGTCGATATCCAATATTACCAAGAATGACCTTGGGTTTGCCTAACAAGCCACCTTAGGTCAATCAGTAGGTATCATTCATACCAATTGCATTCAATTATATAACTATCGACTTGTGCCATCAACTATTGATTTAGCACACTCATTGGGTTATCAACTCTTGATTTGTATACATCCCATATATATTACCCAAATTCACCTCTATCCACATTGACCTTAGGTTTGCCCAACAAATCAACGCTTCCAGTTAGGACCAACCCATTAATCTAGAAATATAATTTCCATTATTTGAACATATTCGTGTAGAGCGGGCTTGGGTTTGCTTAATAACCCAACTTTAAAAGAACTCTAGTTCTTGCCATATTAATGGAAGGCGTAAGTCCTAATATTTGGTTGAGGGATTTTTCCTTTGGTCTCATCACTACTTGGATGATCTTGAATATGTATATCACATATATACATTTAGAATATGGACAACTCAATTTAATTGAGTCTATATCCACAATTACCCTTAAAATGCATCTAATGCGTGTATCATACAAAAGAGGTTTAATTTAGGTTATGACTTGACTATGCATCTAAAGTTCGTGATTCGATTCAACTCTTGAACCCAATCTGGTACTAATGTTAGTCTTGGCTAATCTGAATTATGAATATGATTCGATTAGGAACCCTAAAATTCAATTATTTTGATGTTCAGATTAAACACTTTAATCTTAGTTTATATGCCCTTTTTCTAATCATACTAGAAATGCTATGCTTTACTTAGATTAATTCTAAATTATTCCCTAGGGTTTCCAAAATTCCTGTTCATCAATTAGTCATATATAATATCCCTAGTTCATCTCAAATTTATTTAAATAATTTCAGCACATGCTAAAATTATCTTAACGACTAAAATCGTCAAGATAAATAAGTTAACCTACTAGACACTAAAGGGACCGATTTGATGTTCAGAAAATTTCGAAACCCTAATTTCAAGCACATGCATCAAGCATGTTATTTTCATCTAAATAATACATTTCTTATCACATAAGAACCTTATTTAGGTCTCGTAACTGAAATACATACATTATAAGTCATTAAGTAAGTCAACTCCATCAACCTTCAATAGGTTGACCAATGTTGACTTTGACTTTATTTATTAATTATATAAAATTCAATTAATTCTGGAAAAATTCCAAAGTCTTACACACATTCTAAATGTGTCTAATAAAAAATTATAGAAACTAATTCCTAGGATTGATTTATTAATAAATAGGAATAAATCAACCATCACATGTGTATGACACTTGTCATATTACTTCTAGCACTAGTCAAACATTACTTTATGCATGCATAAGATAATCACTTTAACAATAAGTGTCATGCATCTCATACACATGGAAACATCTCATCTTGCATGTGCATGCATAAAATTTATAAAAACAATTTTATAAAAATTAATGTAGAATTTATATGCATGCATGTTCATCACATTTCCAGAATTTCCAGAACTTCATACATGCATAAAGCTGAAACTAAATTCCTAATAAAATAGCAAATGACATTCAATAGTATATTTTATAAAAACATAACATAACAGCTTATAAACATTTCTATGAAACAAAATTAGAAAAAACATTTTTTCTAGAATTAATACGAAATTTTCAAAATCAGCACATGCATTCAGTTTTCAAGAAATTCCCAAAAATCAACATATGAACAGTCTAGATATTAATTAGAAATAAAATATCAAATGATATTCAATTGCAATTTCCTTTGGCAAAAACATAATATAACATCTTATAAACATTTCGGTGAAAGAAAAGCCAAGAAAAATTTTACAATTTACACAAATTATTCCAAATCAACATACATGTTAGTCACAACCCAGCAAACACTTTACATATGTTCAATATATCATCTATTACATGCATAAACCTAGATCTGATACCACTGTTGGGTTTTCTATGGATGCATGCATGCATCACATGCATACGTATGCAGTAAAGTGTCTTTGTCGAAATCAAGATTCTGACACCATGACAACCCGAAAACTACAAAATCTAACATGCATGCATGGATATGTAAAGAACATGAAATATAAAACTTTTTTACCTTATGTTTCTCCTTATTTCTTGTTTGTTCTCCTTGTTTGGGTTGCTGCAAACACCAAACCCTTCCTTGATCACCCAAGAACACGTAAGGAAGATGAAGAAACAATGTATATAGGTGATTTGAGCGCCAAACTAGATGAGTTATAGTAGATGCTCAAGATGATAGAAGATAGGTCAAGAATCTTATTGCATGCACTTTGATTCATACACAAGAACAAGACTCAAGACACCTCTCTCTCACTCTAGAACTCTTTTAGAGCCCTTTTGCTCTCACTTGTGTTTGTAAGAAATGGTAAGACCTTGTGTACATGAATGAAGAACTCACTTATGTACCATTTCATGTCCTTTGTCATTATTATGGCCAACAATTCATGTTGAGATTAATCATTGACATTCGATAGATCAACCATATGATAATCTTATAGCGGGTCATCCTGTAACATCCCGTTTTCATATAACGGGTTAAACCATAGAAACGGGTACACGTGAGAGATCAATTGGAGAAATTGGAAAAACACACCTCATGCTCATGCATTTGTGAACAGTGACTTTTGCACATGAAAAATATTTGTACATGCATTCATGACATTTTCCCGGTATAGTTGTGAATAAATGGGAATTTTGAAAAATAGGCTTTGTGTGTGTAAAAATTGGATTGGAGAGGACCATTGGGGTTTTCAAATTTTTAGAGAATTATAGGAATTTTTTGGAAAATTTTCGGAATCGTTTCCGGACCCAGAAAACTGTCAAGTGAAAGAATAGGGGTTTCCCGGTAGTGAAAATGACTGTCCAATGGCACTAGAAACTTAGACATATGAAATTACGAATTTTTGGAATTGAGCCATTGGAAAATTGGAGAAAAATTGAAATGAAATTGGAAGGAAATAAAGAGAGCCAATGAGAGGGTGACATGTGGCAAGTGACACATGTCACTTGCCTACATGTCCAC
>JANZXP010000195.1:16973019-16983463 GCA_027576715.1 Erythroxylum flavicans | reverse complement strand
TTTGATCAATGAAATGAGGAAGAGTTTGATTTTAAAAATATTGTGGTTTACAATTAATGCTTTATTATTCAAATTGACTTGATACCATGTGGAGTGACTGTAGTGATCGCATGTAGCGCTCCCTTATTATAGGATATGTACCGGAATAATCTACGGACGTCCCGGTGCGTACGTTACGGTACGGAGGTGTTACAGGAACGATATAAATTATATTGCCTTAATAAAAAGACAACAATTGTACTTATGGTTATGTATTTGTCTGCCGCCCAAATCACTTTTTGCTGCAATGTCAAAGCTAAACATAAGCATACGAGGAAGAGAGATCCACGATGAAGAACTGAAGAGCAGTAGACAGGCCTCATGAAATGTCCGATTGTTAGCGAGGTTTTGTTTGTATTCGCAAATGATGTATGGTTTTGTTTTAAACAATCAAAGACACCTGAATTTTTTAATATACTGAAGAGTTTGTGCGGTGGGCCTCAGCCACCATGTGCTCGCATGTGCTGTGTATTTCTCTGTAGGCCCACCACTTCTCTTCTTTCCGGAAATAAATGAGGCTTCTCCAAATTCTTCTCTCTCACATTCCCATATCTCTCTGAAATCCCAGAATTATAAGGTACACTTTCTTGGATCTGCAGGGCTAGAATATATGAGAAGTACTGCATCTCCCTGTAAATCGTCTCTACTCGGTCTGAGTTTGACAATGTAATTTTCTCCTTTTCAGTACAAAGAATAGGAAGATCATATGATCTAGCAAGGTAACCTGAGGTTTTCGTGTATTACGGCTTTACGCATTACTATTATTTCATTGTTAGGTACAGTGTCGATGCCATGTTCAAAACCCTAGTTCCATTTTTTTGTAACTTGTTCGTTTCTTCTCTGGCTTCATTTCGAAATTTCACTGCTTTATTGTTTGTGTCCTCTCTTGAAAGAAATAGTTGGATGTATAGACAATAATAACACTATAAAGAAAGAAAAAAAGAAGTGACAATGTTGCATTATGACGTGTAATTCATCATATTGTAGTTTGTACTTTGACTTTATGCCCTAAGAATTTTACATAGCACTATGATAAGATTCCAGCAAGCTTCCTGTAAATTGATCCATAGTTTTCCTTGTACTATCTTATTCTTTCGTAGAATGAGCTCCCCTATATCACTACAGCAGGACTTTCTCAAGAAATGGGTAAAAGGTATTCAATTATGCAGCTCCACAAAGCAGAACATGAGCGTGTTAGAGAGAAAGAAGGCAATAAAGTTATCGGCAGACATTGCCATGGCCTGTACTAGGAATCGTAGGACTAGGTGGAGTCAAGCAATCATTGCCGATGCTTCAAAGCAAGGCGATAATAAAGTCCTTGTTGGACACTTGTTAGCTCCAGAGTGCGAGACGTTGAAGAAAGTCTCCACCGAATCATCCATGCCCATGAAGATAATTCGGAGCAAGAGGATCTTGAAGAGAAGTTGCCGCGCTCGAAGATTGATGATGTCGACGACAAGACGTAAGAGATCTCAAGTGGCTCTTGCTAAATCTATTGCCACTAGAATGGTAAAAAAAAGAACACACATGTTAAAGAGTCTTGTTCCAGGAGGAGAATCAATGGATGAACTCTCCTTGATTCAGGAAGCCCTAGACTACATTAAGTCTCTACGGGATCAGGTTGTTGTAATGAGAACTCTCGCTAAGGCTAGAGATGCAATGATTGGTAAATAGGACATCAATGGGGATCTTGTTTAATCTATCCTTCTATCTTTTAGTTCTCTGGTTAATGTTACTATTATCATCTATTTTTGTTTTCAAGAGTAGTATAAGAGAAGGAAAAATGAGATGTGATGTAGCACAAATATGTACAGATAAGAAGCATATTTTGAGTACTAAAACCAAGTGCATCCTTTTCTCTTTTACTTGTCCTTACTTCAGGCTTCCATGAATTCAGCTTAGCTCCTATGTTATCTATTCATCAGACTACTTCCTCCTATTTTTCAAGGAATAGAAGGTTGATCGATAACAGAAAGCTGAAAAGATCTTAGAAACTTTTCTTGTTCCTGTCATTGTCAACTGGCTAAATATATACATATTGTGGCAAAACAGGAAAGAAATTTGGTTCATTCATGAAAGTTGTTTACCATATGAAGCATTGTTTGGACAATCGTTACATTCTTAGCTCCTTATTTTGACAGAAAAACTGAGAAGTTATCTGTATCATTGAGGCATAACGTATAGGCGAGAAAATACAAAGTTGGTGTTTACATGAGATACCGATGAAAGGCCGAACTGCACGCTCGTGCAAAGCCTTCTGCATACCACATTTATATGATGCTAAGAAGTGCATATGATTTTGAGGAAGATGTAAGGTCACGCACTTAACTGCTTAAAACTGTGCTTTTTAACGCACAACTGTTAAACTTTTAGTTTCAACGTTGCCAAATTCTAGTACTATAATTACGAGGACATTGGACTCTGAACAAATTTGAGAAATTTGCCTCTTATCCATTATTTCTGAAAGTGATTAATATATGAAAAATCGAAGAGATAGTAGTTTTGTAAACTTTCCGATTCGTTTTTAACAAACAAAAAAATTAGGAAAAATTAAGAGAACAAAAAATAAATCAACACCGCAAATTTGGTAACGCAATTCGGCACAATTTGCATATGCATGTGGGGTTCTCACGCAGCTTAATCACTTTCATCGAAGTGCAACAGATTTACCCAAGGCTTTACTAAGCCGACATTAATCAACCCTTGATATTATCTCTCAACCTCACTTCTCGTGAAAGAACTTCACACCCAATAACACGACCGATTCATGTTAACCTCAACAAAGGATTTTTTTAAACTACTTTTAATTAAATGACAATTAATAAAAATAACTCAAGCGATAAATCAACTAAGAATAAAAACAGAATGCACTTGAGACAGAAAAGAAGATAACTTCCCAATCGATTCAGCTCCTCTGTAATAGATCTAGAAATCATCGCAACTACAATGGGCTGATTCACATAAACACTAACACAAAACCACAGCTGCACTGATAACATATTCACCAATCAAAGTATACGCAGACTATAAAGAAATCAATTAATAATCATTGCTCTCAACATCACCATTCTGCACAAAAACGACTGTTGTTTTCTGTGTAGAAAAAAAGTTGATCACTTCTGCTACGTAGATTTCTCCTAGCTTGTGTGATTTTTTACAAGAGAAGTAGAAGATGGGGAGACTACATACGGAGTTAGTAGCAAGGTTAGAAGTCGTAGGTGCCCTCAAAGATCTTGCAACTTACCTTTATTTCATATTCCCAAAAATCACATAAGCTTCGTTTCTTTCATATGTAATTAATGCCCACTACACTCTTCATTAAACCAACACCAAATCCATCTCTGCCACACCACTTTAGCTATGTTTCTTTTTAGTCTTCAATTAACGCACATTAGAGATAGACTTCTACCGTGGATACAATCTCTCAAGCGATAAGAGTCCGTCACCAAATCAACTCCTATACAAGATAGAATTTTATTCTATCTACAAAATTATCTAATTGGTATTTGAATTCAAGCTTGATACATTAAAAGGCTTGGGTTTAGCCCTAAACTAACTGTTTCATCCTCATCAAGACCAACATACGCTCAACGCAGTGGCGAAGCTTGGCTAATTTTTAAAGGGGCAACTTTTAATAATTTTGAACAAGGGTGGCAGTAGCCCTTTATCAATTGAGAAGATAAAGAATTTCTCAATTTGATCGGGCCACCCTGGGCTACCGCCACTGGCTCAACGTATTGAAAAAGAAAACAAGTCCTTTAAAAAAAAGGTGGTCAAGCATGAAAAGTGCTTAAGAAAATTACTTGACCCAGATTATGTAAGCAGCGAAGATGAAGACGGGCCTGAGTGACTAATTTTATTTTTTATTTTTTATTTTGTATATAAATATTTTTGAATTTGAAATTAAAATTTTGTACACAATATAATTTAAAAACATTTTATTTTTAATATACATTGCTTCTAATTTTTAATTATTTTGTATTATATTTTTTAACAATAAATTAACAACAAAAAATTGAAATATTATATACGACAATATGGATTAAAAATGTCAAAAATAATTATAATTAACATAGTATAACATTTAGTTAAAATGTATATTAAAATTTTGACTATATTTTCAAAAAAGAATCGAAAGTTTTCTATTACGTTTTCAAAAATGTCGTTAATAATTTTTGGTTACGTTTACAGAAACGTAGCTAAACTTTTAGCCACATTTTGGAAAATGTAGCAAATAATCTTTCGTTAATAAACATATTGGCAACGATTTATCAAATTGTCGTTAATATTCTTTAGCTACGAAAATGAAGCGTAGGCAAAATGTTTTAGTGATAAATATGAAAAAATAGCACTTATAGTTTTCAACTACAAAAATTTAAAGACATTTTTTACAATGAATGTAAATCGTTGCGAATTATTATTAGTCACAATTTTTGGACTTTTAGCAATGTTTTTTTTCATCGCTAAAATTCTGTTCTCTTGTAGTGTCTTCACCTGATCTTGATTGCTTTTTTCAGGTAGCTTCTTTTGATGGTCAGATTTCATACAGGGCATTAGGTTTGTGGCTCAATGGCTTGTCCAAGGCCTTTTTTCAGAACAAGTCCATCATGCCTGACAAGAGGCCCATATAAATCTATTGACTGACAAGTAGACTGAAGGCCTAATTATTCTTCATGTTTTCATTTATGCAAGTACTAAATCCCGTCCCGGTTGGTAATTAACTAATTATATTCAAAAGAAGTATTTCTTTGTTTTTGTTTAAATTTGAAAATGGTACTTCTTACTTCTTCGTCAAAGGGAAAAGGCATTGAAATTCTAACTTTGATCTTCAGAACACTATTGCTGTAGATTTCTATTTATCTGTTCAAATACGAGATTAATTGCAAAACTTGTAAAGAGAAAAGAAAGAACCATCAAATCGTTAGCGAACCACGCACATGAACCCCTTATGGACCACAAGTTCTCAATTGCCTAAGCTAAACCTCAGAGTATGTTCTTGGATTTGGTCCAATGATTTCTTATATAAGTTCAGTAGGAACGTCTGAATAATTGTGAGAGTGAAAATTCAGTATTAGATATGTGATTAACTCTTGTTCATTTCCATTGCTTGATTTAAAAGAAAAAATAAAGAAATGATCTGTTTACTATTAATATTATGTTTATAACAATATTCGCATAACTGGTGTCTGGTGTATCCTTGGAGTTTCCGTTGAGAATCGAACTTCTAGTCTAGCAGCAATTAAGAAATTGTATAACTTTGAAGCTAACAATGAATTGATCCTACTTTTCGTTGGATCACTACTATTTTAAGCATAAATTGAAAGCTATATTCCCTACTCACATGATCTTAATGAGAATGGCTTTAACCAAATCTCCTTAACTCCATTAATCCATCATCAAAAGAGAATGTGGCCACCTCATTAGCCATCTTGAGCGATAATAAACCCCTCTAAAGCTACTTAGCTAACCTTCTTAAATCTTATATTTAACTAAAAGCTAACCTTCATTGGTATTTGTTTATTCTAAAGAAGAGAATGTTTTAGATTCAATGATACATCATTATCAATCATGCTTGTCTATTTCTTTTTTAGCAATGTTGGATCCCAAGTGCATGCTTGGCTATAATGCCTCACAATTCTTGTACCTTTGCTCTCTTAATATGATTGTTAGGTGGGCAAATGTGGTGGCCCTGGACAGCTCTAGCAAGAAATTCAAGGTCACTTCACCATAAAGAGAAAAAACCAACTCTTCATACTTAGCTTAAATTTATGGTTTCCATTTAAAGATACCAAATAAGGGGCCTCTTGCTCCCCTTTATGATTTTCTTCCACCTAGTTTCCATGCTCCTATAATGGTTTGCATGTGTTTTCTTTCTTATCAATCAAAAACTATGCATCTTGAACCCTCTTCAATCAAAATCTATTTCTGTATCAACTCTTCTAATATCTGGTAGGTCCTTATTTTATCCAAACTCTGCATGCCTGTATATTTTTAAACATTTTGCTACACTTTCCACCTATTACCCTCCTCTGTCCACATAGCCTTTTTGAGCTGCACTGAAGGGGCAGGAACAAGCTGTACCTAAGTGCAATGTTACCCTTTTAGCGCCTGAACAAAAATCCTAATCACAGCTATTTGAATCTGATCTGCAATGTGGGTCAACCAACTGATGGAAATGATTCAAGGACACTTTATTCCCTGCTAGCAACCCCAATCTAGCCGTTGCATTTTCCTAGATGTGCTCGGACCATAAGTTTGGTACCCACATCATACTGTTGCAATCACTGTAATGAAACATGGCTAGCTATTTATTAGTTACACTTCAACTTAAGTGTTATATGATCTGCAGCTAAGTCTACACTTTTCTCACTCTATTATACGTTCATCAAAAGTAAGAAGATAGTTAGCTCCTAATTGCATGGAATCAAATATGAAGCTATCACCATCAGAAGCATATCCGGAGTCCATGGATTTTCTTTCGCGTACTTGGTGCAACTTCGCAGTCCAGACTCTGAAACCAGAACTGCAAGACCATCAGTCCATTTTCCTCGTGGATAATCAAATAAAGAAATTGGGTTGCAAAGTTAAGACTTCGTTCTCGGTAAGTAAATCCATGATTAGCATTCCAATATATTATTCTTGTATTGGTAAGAGATATAGGAGTTAAACAATGAAAGTGACATGATTTCCTCACTTGCTGAAGGTAGAAAAGAGTGTAAAAATGGATGAAGCAGACTTCAAGCCTCTGCCGCCATGGAAATCCAATGATGTTAAGGTAATCTATAGAGTTAAACAAATACACGATCAGAGCATACATATCTGCATACTATCTGAAACAAAAAAGGTTTTTGTTGAATCAATCCTCTTAATTCTCTCTTGCAGTCATGGATATGGATGCAACAGGCAATGCATCCTGAACTCAATTACAACAGTTGTTTCCGTAGGAAATGGGTAAGTAGCTAGATAGTGATCATTTGGTTATGCTGTGTTAGAATAGAAATATATTACTAGTTTGTAAACAAAGTTGATGTGGAGATATTCGTGAAGCAGTTGCCATGGAAACTAATACCGTTTAAGGCCTTATCAATCAAGAAATGGTTGAAAGAAATAAAGCAAAAGAGAAAAGAAGAAGAGAGGCTACAAAGAGCTGAAGTTCATGCAGCCATATCAGTAGCAGGAGTGGCTGCTGCTTTAGCTGCAATTGCCGTTGAGAGCTCAAAGAAAGAAGATTTGGTGATGAGCTCAAACAAGGAGGCTGCAGTGGCCTCCGCGGCGGCTCTGGTGGCTGCTCAATGTGCACAAGTAGCAGAAGCCATGGGAGCAAAGAGAGAGCAGCTTAGTAGTGTGATAGGTTCAGCCATGAGTAGTACAAGTGCAAGTGACGTATTAACGCTCACTGCTGCTGCTGCTACTTGTAATAACTCATTCCTTTGACTCTAATTATTTTCAACTTCCTGAATTCCCACACGGTAACATGGCTTAAAATTGCTTGCTCAAACAGTCAAATTTATATTATATTTTGTTTTGTCTTCAGAAGAACCTCATATCAGCTAATTATTGTTTGTTACAGTGTCACCATAACAATAAACTGTGTTGACTACAATTTTGCTAGGCATAAGCAACGTTTTCTAGCCTGTCGAATGGCTCCTATGTTGTTTCAAATGATGCCTCCTAATAAAATAGCCCCTTTAACGACCTTTGTGGGTTCTGAGGAGAAAAGTGACCGTAGTAGGGTCATGACCTCACCCTTTGCTGAAATCTTTAAGTTTACCAAGTGAATAAAGCCCATGAATCATATGCCAAGTGAATTGCTTCAGCTAATTGTGTATGTTATGTTTTAACAAGCAGCTTTGAGAGGAGCTGCCACACTTAAAGCAAGAACAGAATGCAAGAACAGGATAAATGGAAGTGCACCGGCGCTTCCTATTGATCAGGACAACGAAGACTTGGACTTCAACTTGGAGGAATGTAGGTCTATCCTTGCCAATGGTGCGGAGCTCCACGTTGAAACCCCAGATGGTATGTAAAATATACATAATAAATGATGAGCCCAATGTTCCAAACATCTGCTAACAACATTCGTCGCCCTTTGGTTTCGTACTTCTAACTTTGTTCCTGTCATGTCTGCTTGTCATAAATTTTTCTCATGCAAACAGGAAATTTTAGAGTGAGATCAGTGTCTATCATCCTAAACAGCCAAGCCAAGGTTAGACTAAGCTACACACTAATTAATTTCCCCTATGAATATTTTGCCATGTTATGTGGCCAATTTGAGCGAAATGAGGTGAAGAAAGATCTTTGAAATTTGATTTTAACTGTACAGGTTATACTTAGAATGAGGAAGCTCAATCTTTTGAAAAGCAAGAAGGAAAGTAAGTTCTGCTTTTGGAGTTAATTTTGATGAATCAAGGCGAGGACAGAAATCAAGTCGCGTCTAATTATGAATTTTGGTTTAGGTATAATACTGGATATGCATGCTGAGTTGTACAAAGATTCAGATTCAGAGGCTGATACAAGCTATCTGATTGTGTTAACCACAAATCGGGGTGTCATCAAGCTGGACATGGGTGATGATTATCATTTCTACAAGACATGGGCCACAACCATTAGTCATATGCTCACGCTCTCTAGTTCCTTGAATAAATGTGATCTTCCATTTTACAAGAAATGAATGCACTCAGCTCCCATGTACTGCATACATTTGCTTATCAGTTTGTACTTTAATTATGTAATGATAATGTATCATATTGTAACTTTTTATTTAATAAGTGAATATAGTATGAACTGTTCAATATACTTATGGCTTAAGGTACTAGTTACAAAACTTCCAGTAACTCAGAAAGGAAGCCAGGTATCTCATCAGATTAAGATAAGGCTAACAATTTTCTAGCAGAAGGAATATTAATGAGAAGCATCAATCATATTGTAAAAGAACAGGAATTAATCTCAATTTCGAAATGAGGATGATAATGATTGCAGTGAAGGTAATCTCCCACTAAGCACGATTAGTAGGGCATCATTTGGACTTAGGGCTAAGCCATTTAGACTTAAAGAACTGATTTAGGAACGTATAAGATATTGAAAAGAAAAGCTTAAGATGATACATGGTAGTCAGAAGTCATACGAAGCAACAAGACTTCTTTTTAGCCCCTGAGGTTACGAATATAAAGAAGTCTTTGGTTAAATGTACCAATTACGGAAAAGGAGGTCAATCCCATTGACATGGTCAAACACTCCTTTTTCACCATGCCCCCAAATAAAGCCCCCGATCCTGAGGCTTTACTGCCCTATTCTTCCAGACACAATGGGATACCTTAGGGCCTTCGCTAGTTACTCTCCTCCAAACATTCCGTCATGAAGTATGGGACGCTGAACTAAACCGCACCACCATAATCCTGATACCCAAAATTCCCTCGCCCATGACTATCGCTCACTTCCGACCGATCGCGCTGTGCTCTGTGATCTACAAAGCCCTCACCAAGGTCATCGTTCAACGACTGAAACTCTTGCTAGCTAAGCTAGTTGCCCCTAACCAATGCAGTTTCGTCCCGGGGAGACAAATAGTCGACAATATCATCATCGCTCAAGAAATCATTCACACTATGAGGAGGAAAACTGGGCAGAAAGGGCTACTTGCTGTGAAGGTAGATCTCGAAAAAACCTACGATCGACTCTCGTGGGACTTTATTCAGGATACCCTCATCGACGTCGAATTGCCTGGCTCGTTAATTTCCCTTATTATGAAATGAATCACATCGGTAACCATGCAAGTTAATTGGGGCGGCGTTCTCAGTGAGACATTCACCCCTTCCCGAGGCATACGACAGGGGGATCCCTTATCACCCTATCTCTTCGTGCTTTGCATGGAACACTTGGGCCATCTAATCAATCAAGCTGTGTCCCAAGGCCGTTGGAAACCCGTCCGCCTCAATAGAGGGGGCCCTCCTATATCACATCTATTCTTCGCTGACGATCTCATTTTGTTTTCCGAAGCTTCTCCTGATCAAACTAGGATCATTCGCAAGACATTACATCTCTTTTGTACTACCTCAGGCCAATAGATCAATAACGCGAAATCCCGCTGTTTTTATTCCAAAAATTTTCCCCGCTCTGTGGCCAGACAACTGAGCGAGGCCCTGGGTTTCCAACAGACCACCGACTTAGGTCGATATCTTGGCGTTCCCTTATTGCATGAAAGGGTCCACAAACGCACGTATTAATTCATTCTAGACAAGGTCCAAAACCGTCTCACGGGTTGGGCTGCATCTCATCTGTCGTTTGCAGGACGTACCACCCTTATCCAATCGGTCCTCTCAGCCCTCCCCACCTTGTAAGGGTAAGTCGCCTTGTTCATTGTGTAAGGCGCCTTATGCCTTTACGATACTGACAAGTCGCCTTGTATATG
>JANZXP010000195.1:16955888-16972919 GCA_027576715.1 Erythroxylum flavicans | reverse complement strand
GCTCCTAGGCCAGGACCGTTTGCTAACCAATCATTAGCGACTGCGCCAACATCTGACCACATCTGCAGAATGCCATCACTGCCGAGCGGAAGAGACCTCCCTGCACGTCATGAGAGACTGTCCCCGAGCGTGAAGCCTCTGGCACAACTTTCCTCTACATGGTATATCCCCGGAGTTCTTTACAATGCTCGCCCAGGACTGGTTTCACACGAACCTTAACCAGCATCGACAGCTCAACAGTTTGCCCTGGGATCTCATTTTTGGTGTGGCGTGCTGGTTTCTGTGGACTTGGCGGAACTGTGACCTCTTTGACATCCACGCTTCTTAGCCGCCGTCCCCTGTCGACATCGTCTTAGCCTATGTCGCCCAGATATAGCTAGCAAAGGCTAGCTTTCACCAAACTATTGCAGGACAAAACCCCGGTGCTGGCAGACAATCGGTTGGTCCCCCCCAACCCCTGGATGGGTAAAACTTAATACGGATGGTGCCAGCAAACAATCACCACTCTCAGCTTCAGCGAGCGGACTAATCCGCGACAGCGAAGGGAACTGGCAGGGAGGTTTTGTT
This sequence comes from Erythroxylum flavicans, assembly GCA_027576715.1. Taxonomy (NCBI): domain Eukaryota; kingdom Viridiplantae; phylum Streptophyta; class Magnoliopsida; order Malpighiales; family Erythroxylaceae; genus Erythroxylum; species Erythroxylum flavicans. The sequence goes on along the minus strand of JANZXP010000195.1, from coordinate 16,972,352 downwards.
TAGAATTTAGGCTGGTGCTCTCCTCTTGCCTCAGAGCTATAGGGTGTTTTAACTGGACTTAATTTGGTCTGGGATCTCGGTTATCGTTAGGTGGAATTGGAACTAGATTCTCAAGAAGCGGTTTGCCTCTTGACAACCTCCGCACAGCGACATTCTTCACTAAACCCGCTCATCACTAGCATCAACACGCTACTCAACCACACCTGAGACGTCCGCATCCGCCACATCTACCGGGAGAGTAACAAGTGTGCCGACTGGCTCGCCAAATTTGCTTCCGATTGTGCCTTAGGAACTACCACTCTTGCTACCGCACCCTTAGAGTGTCTTCCCCTCCTCCATGAGGACAGATCTGGGATCAGCATTCCCAGGCTAATTATGTAATTTGTACTGTTCATTTCCGATTAATCAAAAAAAATATAGAAAATAGGTCATTTTAGCAGGATTAGGTACACAGAATCCACAGAATAACCAAAGTGGTTGAGAACTACAGGTAAAGGGCCTTTTGGACTTAATTAACACTACGTATGTGAACATGGTTGATCCTTGCATGCTTCAAATATGGGAAGATAGTGAGGCATTAAATTGGTATAATTTTAACTCCTGGCAACCTGGAATCATCCTCCTCAGAGTCACCACATTTCACTGCATTGCAAATATTTCCGGCTTCACTTTACTTTTTGCTATCAAACAACCGATTTTCTTTGTCTTGGTGAGGTTTCTTCTGTTCATTGTGATTGAAACTTTAAGAGAAACTCAGAAATTGTCAAAAGCAATTTTGAGAAGTTTATAGAACTCAAGCTGACAATGGAGGTTTATTTTTAGCTACAGTACACACGAGGGCAATTGCACAAAACAATATCGGGAACATATAGACCAAGCCAAAGGTTGTCTGGCCGTCCTTTTCAGTCTGTCAGAAATGATTATCTCTTGCAGATTTAAGTTCCTCCAAGTTTTATGGGCAGGCATTTGGGACTTGTCATAGTAACTCAAAAAGTCAACAGTATAATTGATCTTAAGAACTAAGCCTTCCCACTTTTGGATGGCCAATGCTTTCCAGATAATTTTTTCTTTGATGAACTTGGAATGAGAATATACATTTTTTATCATGTTCAATTCACGTTTACCAAGTTTGGTTTATCTGCCTCTCTAGCTAAGATGTGATAATTCACCATGTCGTTTCTGAACTCAGAACTCTTTTTCTGCTTTTGTGTAGTATGCTTATTTACCACGCTTTAAAAACTACATTGAATTTTAGGAACATTTGAGGAGACCAAGCCTCAGAGGAATTTATCGTCTACCAGTTGTTTTCTTAAATTCATCTTCACTGTCACATTGATCAGTTCCGTTTCTTAGGATCAGAAGCAAAACAAATGGTTTAATAGCATACATGATCCTTCTGTAGCAACATGTGGTCCTTGGAACATTTTTTGCTTTACATTGCAGGAACCTAATCTTGGTGCAGCTAGTGGAGTCGGGTTCATTTATCTAACAACCAACAGCTCTTTAAAAGCATAACAATATCTTCCCAGAGGATCTGGCAACTCCAGTGGGCTACGTCTATAGATAAGCTGGTCATGCACTGCTCATTATGGGCACGCAATGCAAGGCACAAGTATTGGAACTCGATCTCTCCAAGACCAAATGTGGTGGAGACTCAGAGAATGCATCCTGTTGATGAGTCAAGTAGGCCAACTTGCAGACACCGCATGACACTTCTCAGAAAGCTTCCCTGGAGTTCACTGTATCAAGATTGAAAAGTTAATGTAAAAACTGCACCAATTTCCATCTTTTTAGTTTCTGTTTGATGTTGATCAGACGCAAACAACTGTTGTCAGCTTTAAATCTATTCCCTGTCCCCCTTGCCTATGCAGTCTTTACACATTCTCAGGTAGTTCTAGAAACTTGTCCTTAACTCGTGCATGTATACAAATAAATGCCATATTCTGCCCTTCTTTTTCTTTTTCTTTTTCCAATAAAATAATTTCTCTTACTCGAGAGAAGTTTGGTCTCAAGCTTATGTTTTTGACAGCATGACCAATCGTTTCAAGCCTTTTATAAGTATTTAATCTTTTGAAAACGCGAGTTGCCTTATTTTAACCTATTTTTCAATCCTTACAGAAGAACCCAACATAAAAGTAAAGCAAGTTTTGTTTTGTGAAAAATTGAGCTAAACATTATGAAAAATTTAGAGGCTGTTCCTCTCTCTCTAAAAAGGAAAAAAAAAAAATGGATGGTTTCTCAAACAAAAAAGAATACTTCTTGTTTAACACATCTACCAAACGATTATACAAATCGTACAAGAATGCATAACGGAATAATTGAAATTCCAAAAAGTTGGTGAAGAGACAAGTGGCCCAATAAGCCAATGGAAAGCTCAAAGATGTTGAGGGACTTGTAAAGAACACTCTTTTTCAGCAACCGAAGTGGTATGCATCAAGTCTATTTCCTACTTCGGTTCTTATCCATATTAATCCTCTCAAAACTCTGAAGAAAGCTGCAAGCCAACTGTAACGTCTGGCTACAAAGAATTGCCACTACATAGTGGAGGCATATACAACAACTGAAGCTTGCAAATCACGATCCACTTTGAAATGAGCATGGAAGAACCTTCTTATCTGCCAATACAATTCAAAATGATAAATGCATAGCAAAGGACTTGAATGTCGAATACAGAAAATAGTTAGCCTAACCTTTACCTACCTCTTCGAAGGAATGTGAAACCAGAAAATCTTTCAACAATTTCTCTTCTGATTCGAATAAGACAATGTGACTAGGTTGAGACCAATTTCTTCTCAGTTCCGATGCAAATCCAACAGGATCCATCATGAACCTGTCCGACTCATCTGGAATTCCTCTCACTTCACTGCCAGAGGAGAAGTGAGAAAGGAAAAATGATGATTTGAAGCAACTAGAGATCCAGGCAGCATGAAAAAGGCAACTCACAGCAATCAAATCTGAAAGTTCAAACCTTGGTGTGCAATCTAAAAATCGCATGGGTAGACTGGAATGCAAAGTGGAGTAGTATGGCGTTGCATGACAGGGCATTAGGAAGAGAATACTTTTTACTTTCTCATTGCGTGCTTCCTTTGATAGATAGATCATCACATCTTCAGTTCCTCTCTGTTGAGAAGGTTTAGCAGTAAGAAACAGTAAAAGGTCAATAAAAAAGGAAATCAGAGGATTTTTCTCCTTATAGGTCACCGATAAAAGGAATTTTCCTGTCTCATTACTCAATGAACTCCGGGTGTAGACTGAAGGGCAGAAAAAAAAAAAACACACAACTTATATCCCTTTTCTCAAAATGTTTGGAATTCACCACTAAAACCACGTTAACTTGTGACACTGAAGAAGAAAAAGCTTGTACTAAACTCCAGTATTACCGAGGACTCCTTTTCTACCTGATGTACCAGGCTCATGTACAAGGCCATTGGAATATTCGTGGCAAGCAAGAAGAAGATTGCAAACCCACTTTTAGATGGCCCTTTAAGAAGAGTGTTTGAAGAGCCTTTTCTTTTGACTGACGAAGCATCAAATCTAGCCATCACAGCTAGTGAATATCCAGAAAATATTAAAGCTATTGGAAGTACAGGCAAGACGAACCTGCAGTTCAGCAGCCCAATTAGACATTGATGACAGGCCGAAAAAAAGTCAAATCTACGCTTCAAGTAGATACCAAGAATATAAGAAAACATAGCAAAGAAAAATAAAATACCTAAATTCTTTGTGACCTAATAGACTGTAAAGAGTTAAAACCCAAAAAATCAGGCCAGAAAGCTTCCAATGTTTAGATCTGATGATGCCAGCAATTGCAAATGGCAAAAAGGTGAAAAGCATGACTGAAAATCCTTGAGAGAAGTACCAGTGCCACTTATGAGTTCCATAGTAATCCCCGCCAGAGGAAAGAAAATTGAACTTCAGAAAATTGAGTTGCACTAAGACCCATGAACCATACATCAAACGATCCAACAAACATAACAGCCCAAGCACCAAAAACCTGATGCAAAAGTGAAATAGTAAGAATTCCAAATACAATAACAAATGGAACCTAAAAGAAAGAGTCCACAGAAATTTCCTTTCCTTCTGTTTTCCATATTATTTGAGGAAAGATTTCTTTTGTTAACAGGTGTAATCAATGAGATGCAGTTCAGAGAAATTTTATTTTCTTCCTCCTCAAAGTCAATTGTTAGACTCAATCCAGTCAAGAAAATTTGCATCAAAGGGGATTCGATATCCTTACAACTGACAATCCGTACCATATAAAGCCAAGAATCTGAAAAGAACATCCAACTACCACAATCACTTGATGCAGTGAAAGCAGCAAAGGAGTACATGTAATTTTATATAAAATGTCTCCACATAACTAAAAAGTATCATAATCTTGCCAATAACCAGATAAAAAGGCAAAAATTTGAAGACACAAGAAGCTAGAGAAAAACAATAAGTATAAACCAGCAGGTCTTAAGTGATTGGAGAGGTCATAGTGATCATAGCGCTTTAGCAGAAAAAGAGAAGCACTTATAACATCTAATAATCAGTGAACCAGGATTTCATTTCAAAAGGTATAGTAGGAAGAGAGCAGAGCATTGCCCCATAAAAATCCAGTAATAGTGGCCTCTAGCAAAAAGAAGTAAAGAAATTTCACTCTTTTACATGAAGTTGCTTATAAGGCTCAAATCAACAACAAACTTTAACTTAGGTATTCAGTATAAAACTTTGGTAACCTTGCTGAAGGTCAGGAAGCTATCTTGAAATATCTCAAAAAGATTTGTGCATAAAAACATGGTGAAGGGTGAGATTTCCTTTTACATAAAATATATCCAGAGCAACAACATGAAAACTTTGAGTACTCACAAGAAAAGACAAATCCTCTTGACAACAACAACAATAACAACAACACCCAGTATGAATCCCGCTGGCCCGCGAGGTTTGAAAAACAAATCATCTTGACAGACTTTCACAATTAACATACCATTGCACTATAAACAAGAATTAAAGAAGTATTTTGAGGCCAGCTATGCTGATGTGTGTTTATTACTGGCATGGTGGTGATGATCCAAACTTTTTAATATGCCTTTTCTTTTGTTTTAGTACCTAAAATAAATTTGAGTTCAGTTAAAAGGTTATGGCAGTAATCAATCTACATCTTTTTGAATGTCCAATCATCAGCCAGTAGCATCAGAATACTTTGCACTTGATTTGAAGCCATTTGATTATGCAAGGTCATGTCATTCAATTCGAAAGAAATATTATTTGTTCTAACACAGTTTAATAAATTCATCAAGTAGATATGAAACTTAAGCAATGCTGAAAATACTTTGATGAAGATAGAGCAAATTGTATAATCGCTTACCCAATGGGGAACACCTCCAGGAAAATGAATCTCAACCTATCACGTGCAAGGTAAAGCTCAAGAAGGCCAACATATATCCATGTAATAGCACTTGTTGGTCGAATTGCACAAGCAAGTGCTGCTATAACCAAACCCCACTTCCTTGAAACCAACACAACTTTGCTAGGAGAATGTCTCAATCTCATAGATGGCCAGCAGTATAGACCCACCAATGTAAGAACAGTTTCCATACTATTTGACAGCGTACGATTAAAGCAGAAAAACATGAACCAATTGCACAATTGAGAAAAGAGCTAATAAAGTTAAGTGCATCACATTAGGCAAAAGTTATTGATCATTAGAAGCAATAAACACAGATAAGTTGATTATATGGAGAAAGAGACGAAATAAAGCAAATGATACCTCAACCCAAGCAAGGGCGGGGTTAAAGTAATAAATAACTTAAGGATACTGCCCATTGTGCTACACATTCACCAAAAACTACATAAGACAGCTTGTACATATACAAATCACCAACGGCTGAGAACAGGGCTTGCAGCAACCGTGGAGCTCTTGTCTACAAAACAAGGGACATAATAACCAAAACTTTGAAAGCCAGCATTCCAAGCATATAAATATGCGTTTAACCAATCTTTCAAATAGCCAAAAACTTGTTAACTCATACACCAGCCATTTGCATAGTTTATGGCGGCAATACATGCAAAACACAACCAGATAATGCAGTCAAGAAAACAGAAGTACAACAACAAGCAATGATTTCAGATTTGACTTGAAGCAATATGCTTTTTCCTGTGCCTGAGAAAACTTATGTGCAATAAGAATGGAATAAAACTCAATAGTACGTAAGTAGCAGATAAAAAAAATGCATCAATATTAGTATGAACTGAAAACTAAAGGAAGTTCACAGATCTTTGTAATTTTTAGAATAAAATAAAAAGACATGACCAGGTCACTGGTGCATAAACATTTCTTCTTATCTTCTCATCTAATGTATTGTAAAGGATGAACCACAAATCGCTGCATTGTGGTTTTGTTGTTAGCATATCCATCTTATGCTTCTTTTTAGTCTTGCTTAGATGGACATTAGCGGTATATGAAGAGGAGCTACTCTGGAATTCTATGAACCGTGAATCGGCACAGTCCAATAACGATAGCATTATATATATAGCACCATAGCAAGCCATGTCATATTTAACAAAAAATTTACCATGAATAACGGAGTATCAAGACCGAACAATGCAAGAACTTTGTACAGCAGGGAAAACACCAACGGGTGCAAATAGCTACGAATCCCCTTCTTCCACTCCCACGTCAAATGCCCATACCTGCCATCTAAGGATCTACTAGTGATCACGTTGAAAAAATGTTCCCTTCTTCCTGAATGAAATATCTTCTAAAATGGCTTCAAACTGGAGACTAAAAAGTTAAAGATTTAAAATCGATTAAACGGACCAATGTTTTGCTTCAGAAAAGAAAACGGTCATTCTAAAATCGATTTGCGCTTGACACAATAAAGAAGCTCGAATAGTTTCTTCCATGAACAAATACAACTTGGAATTTTTTTTTATAACCCAAGGTAGAAAGAAGAAAGTAGGGTAGTGTCCAAAAATCCAGTGCCAAATGTAAAACACTTCTAACTAAGCGTAATAAGAAAATGAAAATTGGTAGAGATATTTCTAACAAAAACAAGAGGGCATTTTCAAAACCCAACAGGACTCACCCGAACACAATCCGATGGGCCACTTCAAGGGCTTGCCAGTGCTCATCGGGGTTGAAATAGGTTTGAATAAGCAGAGAATTAGCAATTCGAAATGCCAAACACAGTAGAAAAACACGTTTTTGAGAAGAAAAGAAGCTTGATTTCTGGGATTTATTTGTTGATTCTTCTTGTTTGGTAAGGTGGGAGCTTTCTTCAGCTGCTTTAGCACCATCTGGCCTCCGCCTCATATTTTTCTCTCCGGAAACAGAATATATTAACAAACCACAATCTTCATCTCTTATTCTTCTTCCTCTTTCGTTTCTCACTCGGTTGCTATTAGATCAGTGGACGGACACTGTACATACTAACGTAAGGGCAGGCAAACAGCGATTCCGTTGTTTTTTGATCATATTAATTAATTTGAATAACGGATAATTTCAATTTTTATTAAAAATATTTAATAAAATTAGTTATTTAATATTAATTATTAATATATAAAATAATTTATAAAATCATAATTTTTAAAAAATTATAAAAATGTGGATATTATATTTTTAAATATTTCATTTAATATTATTATAAAAATTAAAATTAAATATTTAATTTTATAAAAATTAAGTTTATAATTTTAATAATAATAATAATTTAACTTTAAATTTTCTATTAATATGAATAATACAGCGAATTATATTATATTAATATTTTTCACGTAATATATCCGTATTTTATTAATAATATATAATAGTTATATATTAAAAATATTGATTTAACATAAATTTTTATATTTAAAAATTTAATATTACGGTCACAGTCATATTAATATATTATATGTCTAATGTACGCCTCCAAACCCTTGAGTTGCAGTCACCACCTGCTCGATAGAATTCCTCAACCAAGATCAAAAGCTCAATATCACCAACGTCCTACAGCCTAAATCATCAATTCTCTGCTCAATTGCTGTTAGACCCAAAGCTTTGACGTGTGGCTCCTGCAAGCCTGGTGGTCTCTCTATTAACCACTTGTTATCACTTTTCCGTTTTATTATACTTTATTGCGGTAAAGAATAACATGGATAATTTGCCCTTTGTAAACACTTGCGTGCTTTGCTATCTCGGTTGTTCAAAGTTTGTGGCTTGCAATTTAGTGATCGTTAAAACTTGGATATTCATGTTTTCTGTGCTTTCTCCTACTACGGTTCCTTTTATGACAGAATGCAGGGTGAAGACTGCAAAGAACGAGCTGAAATGAAAGAGAAGATTTTCCATATTTTAAAAAATTTTATGACCAGGTAATGTCTCTAAGATTCACTTCTTTGACATTTGATGTAACAAGGTATATCTTCATTATTGTAATGATTAGTTTAACACCCAAAAACCATGTCTTTCATTTGTTGCGAAACATAGGACAACCTTATTGATGCGAATACGAATTATGAGATCAAAGCCAGTAAATATCCTTGATAGCATTAAGAACTTTGACTTATCTGTTAATGGATCTGCTGCAATTATAGGGTCACAATGCTTGACGAACTTGGTACTGCTGGAAGTAGACTTCTCAGTGGTTTTCAGCAAGGGCTTGGTTAGTTATATAAGCACAACTTATCATTTGTTGAAACTATTATTATACTACAACTCTTTTTCCCTTTTACTGATTTTACTTGCGGATTAATACATTTTAATCTTGTTGGTAGAATTTCTCCGAAGACCTCCTATAAACACAGAATCTGACCTGATTCGAAACATCATAAAGTCCAATGAAACAAAGAGAATTAAGTTATACATAGAAGCTGGTTGCACAAACAGTTATGACAACGTACAAAACTCAAGCAAGTGTAAGTGAAATAGCAAATTCCTGTGAGGCATTGAATTTCTCTATATTTTTGCTGCATGTTAAGTTTCCTAGCCTTGGTTGTACGGGGGATCTCTAGGACAGTTCTTTTTTTCTGTTTCTTGTTTATTGAAATTGAGGGTTTCCATTTTCTTGTAAAACAGCATGGGCTTATTTCCTTTTGCTCCTCCTGTGTATATCAGTGCATATTATTGTTTGCATTTTTATAGAGTTAATGCATTAATTCCCCATCCCATGCTTGTAGTTTCAGCAGTAAATTCTCAGCACAGAGTTTTAAAATTCATCGATTTTGTGTAGGTTAAAACTTGCAATTAAGAAGGTTTCTGTAAACTAGAAGCTATTTTTCTTTTGTCCTGCAATGTCTTACGTCCTGCTGTTGTGAACTTTTACACACAGAAGTACATGTATGCCTACTGGGACTTCATGACCACCTAAGTACAGGTAACTTTCACTTGCTCAATCACATTAAATTCTTGGTTAAAGAATACTTGCAGTTTCTATGTAGTGCCTGATGTGTTTCTGATCTAACAAATTCGAGCCGTAAATGCAAGGGCCTTATACATAGGTTTATTTATTAAAAGCTCCAAATTTAGTACATGGTCAGTGCCCCAAAATCCCATTTGTCATTTTGGGTGATAATGTCTTTTATTTCTTTTGTTGAGAAATTTTTTATTGTTATTATGTTTGGCCAGCTTTTGGAACATGTTTCCCATGCATGCATGGAAATTTTAGTCCAACTTTTACCTTTGTTTTTGCCTTTGTAAAAACATGTAACTCTGTCATTACCTTAATTTGATATTGATCATGTCAACTGACCACACAGCCAAAACCATACTCAATGATATGGAAACCTTTCTGAAGGATTTAGCTGGAGCAGTTCAAATGTCTGGTGGATGCGTATCACCAGTGCTAAATTGTGATTCTACTGGCCCATTGAATCAGCAATCAAGTGATCAGGTTGAGAAATTTTGAATCCTATTTAGAGTCAGTGGTCAGCTGTATACTCTCTCTTCCCAGCATCTAAGAGCTGTCATGTTACTACAATGAAGTAGATGATATGATGTTGTGTGAATAGATAATAATGTTTCCATAAATTAAGGGTGACATATGTACATTCCTAATGTTTGGCACCAAGATATGCAGAGCTTTATCTTCTTTGCTTTCCCTTTCTTTCATCCTTCTTTTCATGTGTTTTTCTTCATCTTTTCTTTTATCCGTATGCATCAGTTGGTAGGCTATTTACAACGATTTGGAAATAGTAACTGTTTTCTAAGTAATTTAAGGGAACAGGCTAATACATCTAGTGCTACATAAACCATATTAAATACACGTGAGTCCACTACACTAAGTTGTAAGCCATTCAAGTGGGCATTTTCAGATTTGTCTTTATCTTATTAATCATCAGAATAATTAGAAATCCCTCCTTATGACTTCTGCTAAATCTGGTCTATTAATCCATCTGACTTCAATCATGAAGCCTTATCATATGTGAATCTGTGTTGTCTCCTTAGCAGTGGCCTTTACATTCTTGGCCACCTTCATCTTTTGAGAAACTTATGCTGAAATATCTGATGCAACCTTTGCCTAGATTGATGAAGTCATATTTTATTCTTTTCAGTTGATGGATTACCCAGATTCTGGTCTTGAAGAATCTAAAATGATGGATTGTGCTACAGTTCTGGGTATCATTTACAGTATGCTGAAGCAAGACTACCTCATGCAGGTGTCAAGCTTTCCACCTTCCTTTCACATTCCTTCTTCGTGATCTATTCTTAGCATGACAGATGTATTGCTATGTTTCAGGAAAGAATTATTAGTTCATTAAACCTCAAAACATCTTCAGGAGAGCTTGAGAGTTTCTGCATGATGTGGTCTCTGCGGCCCTTTATCAACGACGAGATTCTTCACCAGGCTTGGGGACTAATTTGTTGAACTGCAGTTGTTGACTGCTTGCCGCAAGACCATGATACTTTAACACTGCATAGGCAACATAAGATTAAGAGCTACATCTATTTTACATGCTATTTAGTAAATGTTTATGGTTCTAGTGAAACACTGGAGAAAGCTACTGGTCTCAACTTGGAGCCTTTGTCTGGGCATCGAGCAATTAAAGCTGTTGATCATTCAATATTGGCATGGTAACATTGCTTCTTGTTTACGTACAATCTTAATTGCGACAGTCTTAATATTATTAACTTTAATTTACACTAAATTCAAATATTTCATAAACAATCGGCAAAAGAGAAAGTAATGTTATGAATACCGTATCGATATTATCGATATTGGTATTAAATTTTGTTCTGGTATGATAGTGTACTGGTATTGGACAATATTGGGTATATTTTTAGATAATTTTTTAAATTTATAAAATAGTTTCTGAATTTTTTTAAATTATAAAAATAGTTCTTTAATATATTATACTGTATAATTTATAATTTTACATTAATCATATCTCCAAAAATTATAATAATAGAAATTTAAAATAAAAATAATCTATTTATTTCTATTAATATAATCTTTGACATATTTAACATATAAATAATAATCACAATTAATATAAAAAAGATCCTAAAATTATAAAATTAAGAATAATACAAAGTACTCAAAATGTTACAATTTTATCATATAATAAATAATATTATACCAAAATATCAAATATAAAAAATAATAAATATCTATAACTCTCTAAGTATTACAATTTATAATAAGAGTTCGTACTAAACAACCAACTAGCAGTGAAACCTAAAACGAAAACATTAACATTTATATCTATATTTCATATATAGAACTTAATATATACGTTAAATATATGTGAAATTAAAAAAAGAGAAGAAATGAAAATTTAAAACTTCATTCGATCGAATATCTACTAATATCGCATTGAGCTCAATTTCTTTTGGTATAAAATCTTCATTATTGAAAGGACCCTCATTATCATCATCATTTAAATTCATAAAACCAAATAATATGTTAATACTTTCTCATCTAAATTATCTTCCAAGTTGCTCTCATCTATTAGATGCGACTTTTTAGAAACCCAATAAGCCAAAAAATCGATATGGTCAAAGTAAATTGGATCTACAAAATTATTTGTTCTATTAAGAGCCATAGGAAATAAATTGAATTAAATTATTAATAAATTATAAAGAATTATATATTCAACTTAACAATGATAATAACATACATTTTCTGAAGTTTTATCGAATTAAGTTCTAGTCGTTCAATCTTTTGTATTTCAATCTATTTCTTTTCTTAAAGTTGATGAATTCAAATGTGTTTTAATTCCTATCACATACTGTTGCACTCACGCATTAACTCAAAATTCGAATTGCAAATCTTTAAAATTCTAGAACACTAATCTCAACTTGGTCCCACTGAACAACTGTAAGATAACAAAAGCAATATTATAAACAAAATTAAATGATGATTAATTTCCAACAACTAACAAAGGTATATATATATATATATATAGACATACACACACGCACACACACCTATATTAGGCTTGTCTTTTTGAAAAATAGCAGTAGGCGTCTCAAAATTACCAGAAGCATCCTTATAAACCTCTATTTATGAGCTTAGGAGATGTTGCATCATCTCATGAGAAACAATTGTTATAATATTTATTAGCATTCTTTTATTAACTTTAGCTTTCTTTGTAAATTTTGGTTTAAAATAAACAAAGTATCTATAAACAACGAATAGTAAAGTTGTGTTTCTTATCTCTCATTAATGATTGCAAAATAAAGTGTGTACAAAGACTTATTTTTTTAATATTGGTTTTGATTGCTTCCTTTACCTTCTCTAGATATCATAAAAAAAAACTGATTGTTGTCTTTTCATCACTATCACTTAGACAAAGTACTCTTAATTATCAAAGGCTCACAAACTCATATTACAAATTAACACTGGGACCAAAATTCATTACCTTAAAAGATAATTCTAGAAACTTTAACTCCAACATTGGACCTGACATATTATGATACGACTTACTTATCACTTGTAAACATTTATCTCAACTCCTTCATTAGAAAAAAACTATAGTAATAAGAAATTAGTGGTAAACCTTATTACAATAAGGCAACACAAATTCCTACTATTGGTGAAATTCTTCTTCATCAAATTTAGCACCCATGCAAGATTATAAATAAACTTAGTCATTTTATTTGCTTTCTTCGCGATCTCATCACTAATAGAAAAATATCAAGTATCTCTTATATTTTACAACATTAGGTCAATACAATATGTAACATAAGGAGTCCAATAAAAAGAATTATATCTGCTTTGCAATTTTTTTCAGCTACTTTGTAAACAAAATCATTGTTAGTAATGAAATAAACATTATTTTCTAACCCAATTTTATTCATAATTTTATCAAATATCTTAAACAAAGTGTCAGCATTTCTAACAAGATCAGATACATTAATAGACTTCAAAAATATTGTCCCTTAGGGGACATTTGGTTCTATTTCTATTTTTCTGTTATAGTTTTCAATTTTCAGTTTGAGTTTTCAATTTTTTATTTCTGATTTTCTTTCAAATAAAAACAAAATTCTGTTTGGTTGTTAATGTTATATTTTAGATAAAACTTAAAGATAAATTATTTTTAATTAAATAAATTTATTTACTCTCTTATATAATATTTATTAACAAATTATTAATAAAATTATGTTATTTTAATAAAATAAATAATTTAAAATTTTATTTATAAATTAATATTTATTTAAAATATAGATTATTTATATATTTTAAATTTAATTATAAAAATTTAATAAAATTAAATTTTCATAATTTTATTGATAATTAATTTTAATTTATTAAATGTATAAATATAATGTTGAATTAAATTATTCATAATTTTATTAAAATTAAAAAATATATATTTAAATGATATTAAATCAGATTATGAAAAGAAACAAAACAAGAAACAAAAATTACTTTTTATACTTTTCATAATTTTTGAAAACCGGAAGAAACCAAAACTAAAAACTAAAACTAAAAGCTCAAACAAACAAGATATTTTACTGAATTTGAAAACAACAATAGAAAATCAAAAATAAAATGCGAACAAACACCCCCTTAGCAAAATAAACTAAAAATTAATGACATGTTCATGTCTTTTATTTGTCCAACTATCACACATGATTGAACATCCATAAGTTACTTAAGTCGTTCTTCTTTTATCAAAATAACTCTTTATTTTATAAATAGAGACGCTTAGAAGTTTATCTCTAAAGTCATCAATTGAAGGAGTCGTATATCTTGGACCATTAGACGCAATAACATCTACCATAAATTGGCAATAATAAGACTGGGCAACATTAAATATTATGTCTAAATCATAACATCATCTAGCTATTGTCATATCCACATTCTGAGTTACTTCTTTAGATTATAAAGTGTTACGGATTAAAGACTGAGCTCTAAGAGTTTTTCATGATGAAAAAAATTAAACACATGTCTTGTTCTTTTCCTCACATCAGGTGCAACATTTCCTTATTATTGGGTAAGAATACCACCATCTTCAACATCCTCACTATTATCCAACCATCGGGAAAAAAAAATTCCACAACCAGGTAAAGTCTTCACTTCTCATTCCACATTATGACTTACTTTTTTACAAGGCTCAACTTTACCTTTGATCCTAGCTAAATGCTTTTTTAATCTAGTGAATTCCCTGCCTTTCAAATGATTGATGAAATACACATAAATGGTATGGTTCTTCATTCCAAGAACTAATCTAGCATGAGCCTAAGCTAGATCATCAAATCTTCCTAAAACGACTCCATTTATCTAAAAAATAAATGAAGACATATGTCAAAATTAAATTAATAAATTCATATTAAAAATAAAAATTTGTATATAATATCATTACATAACTATAAAAGTTAAATATTCAATTATAAAAATATTCAAATATCAGATAGACTCTATCTTACATTTTTTTCTATGACTATAAATTGCAAAAATGACCTTTTTTTAATGATAATACACATCGCAAAAATGGTTTAAACATTTATAATTTCACATTATGTTAAATAATGAGTATTCTCTTATAAATTTACATGCTATTTGCTACTATGTATTTAACTATTCATAAGAAAAGATGATGAATGTGTATTTGTTACTGATAAAATAGGATTAATATTTGTAATCGAGCCATAGCACATGGTTTCATATAAGTGTATAATTTTCCCGATCTAAATAAAGCAGGGTTTACATGAAAAAGATTTGCTCTACATGTTTGATTTGATACGGGTAACAGAACACCCCAACTCGGTATTCTTAAAAAATAGGATACGTTTTGGAAGAGGTAATTTCTTATCAAGCCATATTATTAGGAATAACAAGAGCATCTTTGAATACTCAAAGTTTCATATCCGAGCCGAGTTTAAATATCTCTTTTATCTCATATATAACGATTTAATGCCTAATATTACATATATATGTTTTTCTTCCATAATGTAAACCCATTATTCTTATCTTAGATTCAACGGAATTCTCAAATTCAAATCAATGGATTCATGATAAGTTCCTCTCACCAAAATAAAGAAATGGTTAATGATACAATCTACCAATAAATTATGAATTCATTATTCTATTCCATTGATAAGATTTTCATCTAGTCGAAGTAACTACGAACTATAAATTCAATTAATAAGATTATTAAATCATCAAAACGACTTTGATATCTATTTTTTACTTTCTATTCACACAAAGTTTTTGTGAATTCATGCACTTTTTTGTTTTTCCATTTCTTTCTTTGTCTTGAAGCATTCTTTAAATTCGAATTATTCGTTCTTTTTCTTGATTGAATCTATTTATTCCATATTCCATTCATAATTCCAAACGAAAAGGAATGACTCTTATCTTACTCTTATTGGAATTCCTATATTCTTATGATTTCACTCAAACTCTTTCTATTTACATTTTTCATTGTATTTCTGTTTTAGATTCAGGTTGCCACCTTGTACCAGAGACATGCGTGTGATATCCACATGAGTATACACTTTAGTGATAACCACATGGATTATGAGTTAGTTTTTTGTTATTTCAAATCAAAATTGATTACCCAGGGAAAAATAAAAATAAAGATGTCTCCTATGTTACCCCTATTATGTGGAAGTAGCAACGTAATTTCATAGGGTGATTCGGTCTGAATGCTTCATGAAAAACATAAGCCAGATGAAGGAACAAGAAGACCTAGGATGTAGAAGAGCATAACATGATTGATTGGGCAGATTTAGATTCCTATATATCTACTCATGTAGTACTTTACTTCATTATCTGATATCCATCTATGTATATATCATCATCTACACCCAGAAAGTCATATGCTTTGGAAGCAGCTTGTATAGTTTGGGAAGAGGTTTTGATTGATCAAAAAGAAGAATCTACTTCAACCGATATTCCCTTAGGCACAGACATACATAACATAGAAATCACACTTGGAAAGGGTGGACAATTTGTAACATCCCCTCACCTATGGCAAGGGTATTTTGGTAAATTGGATCGGGTTAGGAGTGTTTAACTGTGTAGTGACATATTCATGCATTCATATATGCAC